>JAODAL010000341.1:0-333357 GCA_025379985.1 Phyllomedusa bahiana
TTAGGGGGGGGGGATTTAGGAGGGACACGTAAAACGCTTCGGGATACGTCGAGCGGGGGGAAGGGGAGCTTTTAGGAGACTTTTGGTTCAAAACGTCCCAAATACCAAAAAGGGCCCAAGGGATTTGGGGAACCCCCAAATTGTAACTTGGGGGACCTTTTGAAGCGGAAAGGGACTTTGCGGGGTAACCAAACCCCATCGCCTGGGTCAAAAAAGGGGGGGGGGGCCTTTCATACCTGGGCACCAAGTTTTGGTGGGGCCCGAGGCTCCCTACAAGGGCCCGTCGTGGGGAAGTTTTCCAGAGAGCCCTTTTTTTTCCTTTTACTTGGGCATCCCCCGGCAGGGACAAAGACAAGGGTTTGGTGAGGGAGAGGCGGGCGGGATTTAACCCAAAGACAACAAAAAAAAGGGGGGGGCTCCAGCGGATTATGGAAATCTAAAGGGGTTTTTTAAGTAAAACTCGCCCAGGGGAGAAGATCGGGCCATTTTTTTCCTAAAGAGCGGGAAAAAAAGTCCGCAATAGGTACCCAAAACCTGGTTTTTAAACCCCCTCCCCCCCCTGCCCGTTTTGAGGGGGTATGCAGATAAAAATTTCCCGTTGAAACTGCAACTGCCAAACACAGAGCCCGCCAAAATTTTTGCAATAAACTGGACTCCCCGTCGAGTTTAATAATGCCCAAAGGGGGAACCCGTGTTTAAACGGAAAAAATGATGGAAAAAAATGTTGGGCCACTTGGGGGGGGCAGAGGGGTAACCCCGCAGTGGGAAAAAGAGACCATTTTGGAAAACAAAACGGTCCCCCACCCAGATGACCCTGTTTTTCCCGATGAGGGCGGAAGGGTCGTGACAAAAAACCTACACCCTGGGCCCAGGGGTTTTTTTTGGCCCTGGGAGAGGCGAAAAAGGCCCCGGGGGGTTTAAAAGGGGAGGAAAACCCTTAATTTTTGAACTAAGGAGGAGCAGGCCCGCAAAAAAAGGGCCCCTGAATTCCCTTTAAACAAAGGTTGGGGGTTTCCCCCCCCAGGGAAAAACGGGGGGACCCGCTGAAGAAAACTTATGGACCCCCTGGATTTCCCCAGGGTGTTTTTGGGGAAAATGTTCCCCACCCCCCCAGGATTCTAAGGGGCCTCAAGGGAGGCGCAGAAACGGCCTTCCCGGGGGCAAATGTTTTAAAAAAAACGGGGTGCAGCCGCAACGGGCCGTTTTAGGGGTACTATGAATGGGGAGGGAGACTCAAGACCCACCGTATCCGGGGGCACGGGGATAGGGCGCGGGTTTGACGTTTTTTCCCGGGAGGCCCTAAAAGGTAGCAGGAAGTCAAAAGGGCAAAAAAAGGAAACACCATCTGGGCCCGCCGGGGATTCCCCATTTTAACTGACTGAAGATATAGGCGGTTTTTTTTATGGTCGGGTTTAAGAAGTCAATAGGGTGACGAAACCCCCTCCAACAGGTTTAAAAACCACTCTTCCAGAGCCAACTTTTATGGCCATAACTCATGAACCCTATGGGGGATAATTCTTTCCCCGGAGGAGAGAAAGTTTTTTGGGGGAAAAAAAAACCCCATTATTTCAGTTTTTTCCCCAAGGATCTCTGCAGGGGGGACAGCAAATGGCCCCCACCGAGGAAGCATCCCCCTCCAAAAAAGGGAATTTGCGGGGTTTGGGTCCGGGGGGGAGACAAACCGGGGCAGACGGGGAAAGCCGATTTGAGACGGTTGAAAAGGGTTCTTGACTTCGGGGGGGCCAGGATTTTTGGGGTTGGCGGTTCTTTCTTAGAAGAGCCAAACCCGGGGAGCCCCCAAAAAAAAAGAGAAAGTTTGGAAAAAAAATTGTCCCAAAAAAATTGGCAAAAACCCCAAAATGTTGAATGGGCCCCAAAGCCCACCGGTTGTGGCCCCCTGCAAAAACTGGCGGAGGTTTTTGAAGGATCCATTTCCCGGGGGCCCTTTTCAAAAGACGATTTTTTTCCCCAAAAAGGGGAAGCTTATTTTTCAAAAAAGAAACTTCCTGGTATGGCAAAAAAAAAACGATGGGTGCGGGGTCCCTAGGAACCCTGGCGGACGTGGTAGCGATGAATTTAAAAAGTTTTGGAGAAAAATTAGAATAAAAACCCCAAATAGGCCAATACACAGATGTTTTAAAAATTAAGGGCCCGGAAAATCCGTTGACAAAGGGGTTTTGAAAAACAGGGAAACGTTGCAGAACCGAATTTTCATAACAAAACTCCCAATTGGCCATCCCGCGTATTTAAAAAGCCGGGTTTTTCCCCCCTTTATCCCCCTTCTCTAATACCCAAATTTAAAATTTTAAGGGACCGGTAAAATCCTTCTTGGAAAAGATTTTTCCCAAGGGCCCCCAGGGGGTCGAAGAGGGGTTTTGGAGATCAAGGGGGAAGGGGTTTTGCGTTTTTTTATAGGTTTAATTTTATTTTAAGCCCCCCATAGTCGATGCAGGGCCGGAGGAAAAAGACCCGGGGGGTTTTTTCTCCACGAAAAGAAACCGGCCCGCTGGAAGGGGGGAGGACTTTCGAAAGAAGGGCCTTTACGAGGGGTTTTTCAGTGATGTACCAGACATAGCCTTATCTCGGTAACGGAGTGGATAGACTCGGCCCCGGGGAGGGGTACAGCCAGGTTTGGCCCAAATGGTTTGGGACAGTCAAAAGGCCGGTTTCTGGGGAAGAATTTTTGGCCTGTCCCTTTTAGAAAAACCCTAAAGGGAAAGATCCAATTTTTGCGAAGGTAGGCCCCGGTTTAGGGGTTGGGAGACTTCAGGGAAGGACCCGGGGGACAGGGTTTGGGGGCTTCGACAGGGGCAACGCGGAAGAGGAAAATTTCGGGAACCCCCCAACCCCATTTACTTTAAACCTTTGCCCCTTCCCAAAGGTTTTGGAAATATGGTCTTGGGAACCACGGGAGGGCCCCGAAAGGGGTTTCAAACGGAAAGGGTCGAGACAGGACGAGGAAAAAAGGGAAAGTCTCCTCTTTAAAGAAGGGCCCCAAAACTGCAAAGTGAGGGAGCAGTGCCCGGAAGCGGGGTTTTGGGGTCCCTTTAAGGCATTTGCCACGACCCCAAAGGAGACGAACAAAAGCTTCCAAACAACAACCACGGGGGGGAAAGAAACCTGGTTTACAATTCTGGCTTTTTGAAAATTTTCCCCAAGATTCCAGAATCAATAAAGGCGGTGGCCTGCAAAAGGTGCTGTCCGGTGAAACACCAATACATACGGGCATGGTCAATGGGGGGAAAAGGGGCCCTCTGACGCCTAGGGTTTTTTTCTCCTACAACCCTAAGGTTTCAAAAGTTTTCCCCGGGGGCACCCCACAGTCCCCAATAAAAAAGGGCCCAAAAAACCCCCCAAAGAAGCACAGCTGCTTCAGACGACGCGAAAAAGTTCCTCCTGGGGGAGATGGGCTCTCTCAAATTCATAGTTCACTTTGGAAACCACGGAGGAGGGGGAAGTGGTCGTTGGAAAGTGGGGCCAAGCGGGGGAAACGGCGTGGACGGACGACCTCCCCTTTTTTTAAGGCGGGGCCTTTTTGCCTTTCGGGGAACCGAATATCCCCCCGGGGGGGCTAAGTGGTTTTGGTTTACCAGACACTGGGAGATCCCGAGCGGCGAGCTCCTTGATTCTCCGAGAGACCTTCCAAACGTCGCCCCCAAAGCTTTTGTTATTTTAGTCCACTCCAAACGGAGTGCGAAATGCCCGAAAACTGACCGAGTGGTGTTCGGGCCCTGCGCAGCCAAGAATACGGGCCCGGTTCCTCAAAGACCGTGCGGAAAAACCCCGGGGGGAAAAGGGTTTTGGGGGTCCCCTGTCAGAGGATCCCTCGATCCCATGTGGGTAGCCCCAAACCAAGATCTCCAACAAGAGGCTGTTATGAAGCCCCTTGGCACGCTTGTAGGGAATTGAGCCCATATCTCGGGTGGTGGGCACTACTGTGAAACCCAGGCATTTCTTGGGGTCTCCATTAGGTGAGGGGATGGCAGATCGAGAAAGGGCCCAAAAAGAACAGGGAGCAATGGTGGGACAACGGATGGGGGGCGAGGCGGCAGCCGGTGGGGGAGGGCCAAGGTTCTGATCATGGCCGCTAGTGGTTTACGTTGACTCTGCTGGGCGACAGCCGTCGTGACATCCCCCAGGTCGGGCAGAGTACCCTACGGAATCCAGGGGCCCTTTGACTGTAAGCAGGGGATTCCCCAACCAACGATAAGCTAAGCCACCCGGAAGGACCAAGTACCCCCCGGGATTACCAGAGCCCGCCGCAAAGGGGAGGCTTGCAGCGGCTAGCACCAGGTTTGTTACCCCTGAGTGACTTGCTTTCGATGGCGGCCGGGGGACAGCGGGGACAAAGAGTAATCCAGAGGCTAGTCGGGGACACAGAAGGTAGGGCAGCGGCAGAGGTTTTGTGGTCAGAGACAGGCAGACGGGCAGGGCAGCGGGAAACAGCAAGGTCAGGAAAACGTAAACAGGCGGGGACTGGTAGGTTACATCGTGTATCAGGGACAGAACTCCACTACACCTCTAAACGGCACTGGTAAGTCACACCAACAACTGGAGGCAGAGAGTGCTGGGGACGAATACCGTTATATATATGTGACCAGCGGCCTTCGAATAAACCAATTAACGGGCGCAGTGTGCCCCTTAAAATCCAGACCAATCCATCGAGCGCGCGCAGCTTAAGAGCAACGCGGTACACGCTCTGCGGCTGTCAGAGCCGGACACAGGAGCGGGGACTGGTGAGTATGGGGTTTCCGGGCCTGGAGCAGAAGGACACGCCAAGCGCCGTGACACTGGGTTTTCCAGCAAGACAATGAGCCAAACCATAAAGCCAAGGCAACAAAGGAGTGGCTCAAAAAGAAGCACATTAAGGTGATGAGGTGGGCCCACCAGTCTCCAGACCTTAATCCCATAGAAAACTTATGAAGTTGAAGCTCCAAATTGCTAAGCAACAGCCTTAAAATCTGAATGATTTAGAGATGATCTGCAAAGAGGAGTGGACCAAAATTCCTCCTGACATGTGCGCAAACCTCATCATCAACTACTAAAAACGTTTGACTGCTGTGCTTACCAACAAGGGTTTTTTCCACCAAGTAATAAGTCTTGTTTGCCAGATGGATTAGAGATGATAACTTATTTCTCAACCGGCAAAATGCCAAATAAATTGTAGATAGTTTATACAATTGCGATTTTTGCTGTATTTCAATTTGGATATACTATACTCTCAATGGTCTAAAATTAACCTACCCTTAAAATAAGACTGGTTCATGTCTTCTTTCCTTGGTGGCAAACATTACAGAAACAGCAAGGGCGTCAAATAATTAATTTCCTTCACTGTCCCCCGTTACATATTTTGAATTGAAATGAAACAATGTTTTCTTTTTTATTTGCTGTTTGTAACTTATGCCTTCAGTTGACACCTGTAGAATCGCAATTAGCTTGGATACCGGAAGTAATGTTTAAAATGGCTCCAGGGCTTGGCTTAGGATCATGCTATGAGTAAAAAGACTAGTTCTCCGAAACGCGTTAGCATAGTTTTGCAATGTACTATGTGAACCTTTCCTTAGACATCTATGCTGACGTGTTTCGGAGAACTAGTCTTTTTACTCATAGCATGATCCTAAGTCATCACTTTTTTGCAATATTTTTAAAGATTTTTCTATTAAATGTGGATTTGTATCTGGAATATTTCCTGGATGTACAGCTGGTCCTCTGTTGACATTGATTCTACTGTGTTGAAGTTAGAAGTGGCTCTTTCCCTGAGGCTGTGACTCCTCCAGGAATAGTGTAATGTCCCGGTACTGCAAACTCCATATATATGTGTGCTGGCTTTTATAAAATTGGAGAAAGGTGTATGGTGAGATATCTCATTATGTGGAAATGTCCATATATTACTACGCCTGCGAGGACTATTAAAGGGAAAGTGACGAGAGCAGTACCGGGACATTACCAGATATAAACCGACAATGAGTGTGATTGTTGTTTGAGGTCATGTGTTTCTGTTTTGACTTGTAGTCCTTTTGCAAATGGGGCTGATTGTTCTGCTCCTGCTCCAGAGAAAATCAGCAATTTAAACGAAAATAATGTGAAAAACATAAAAGAAAGTCCCCTCCATGAGGTTTTATTTCTGACCTTTAATGGTGGGTCCACAATGATGGTAAAATAAAAATAAGTGAGAATTAAAAATTGACAGCCCGTAAAACCGTAGACCATAAGACTTAACCCCTTTTAAGGACACAGAGCCTAATTTTGTGCCTTCCATGACAACAGCCCTATCTTTTTTTCAAAATTGCATGTGTAACACTTAGAGATGTAGAGAATAACCTTTTGACACTTTTTACCTATCGAACGAGCGGAGATTCAAAACATTGTTTTCTTGTGCCCATTTGTGCTTTAAGTTATTAAGAAATTTTGGTCACCATACAAGCCTTGTGTGTTTGTTAGAAAAAATATCAAAATTTTTTGTGTAGAAAATTTTGAAAAATTTAGGTCATTTTTGAGAAATTTCCAACAAATTTCGCGGGCAAGAGGCAGATAATTTATTCACTACACAATAGTTTATAAGTCTAGCATCTGACCATATGTCTACATAGTATGCGTTGGACAATCGTTTTTTCAAATGGATTTGTTTTTACTACATAAGGAGGCTTAGAAAACTTAGTGAGTAATTTCCTTCACATTTTCAATGAAAATGTTGCAATAAAATTTTTATTTAGAGGATACCACTCTGTTCTGAGTGGGCTATTGAGGGGCCTGCATGTTTAATACCCCCATAAACTCACTGTCATGTAAGAAAGACTAGACCCCTTAAAGGTATAATTCTACAACATGTATTTATAAAGTTGTGTTTAATCCCTTATAGGTATTTCACAGAAAATTAAAGAAGAGTGGAAGGGTGAAATTTATAATAAATTTTCACTTTTTTGCAGATTTTTATAATATTTGATCTATTATTCACAGCAATAACGGTAAATGAGTGACCAGTAAAGCAACTTTAATATCAATTCCCCCAGGTTCTGCCTGTTGTCTTAGAGATATCCCATATGGTGGCCCTAGTGCATTATTTGGGCTCAACCACAAATCTCAGAATTGGATGAGGCACCTAACCGGACTCTGGGTGTCTCATTTTCAATATTGATTTAAAGTGAGGCACCGATTTCACGTTTGAGGGACACCCTTAGGTGCTAAAAATTAAAAACACCCTAAAAAAACCCCATATTGGAAACAACAACCACTCTAATGAATATATTCCAGGGTGCAGGGATTAAATCGAACTGCCACAGGTGATTTCACAAATTTTGATTTAGCATATACACACAGCTGTGAAAATTATAATATTTATTTTTTTCCATCAATCTGCAATTTTAGCTTTAAAATGTTTAATAGATTAGCAGGTAGACCCGTGGAAAAAAGCACGCCCCAAAATTTTTGTTCCAATTCGGGCAATACCGTTACATTGTGGTGAGTAAACTTGGCGTTTGGCTGACATGGCCAGTGCTATAAGTGGAGAGGAGCGGCTAATTTGGGCTTTTGGGAACACAGATTTTGGGTGGGGGCCATGGTTAGCGGCAATGATGCAAAGCCCCCAAAGTACCTTTACAGGTGAAACTTTCAGAAGTTGCCCATTTTGGAATTTCACACCCTCATGATCTTCATCTACGTGTGTAGTTTGTGCATTTTGCGACACGCGGATGTTTTTCATAGTTTTTTTTCTAGCAGTTATGGCAACACTGAAAGAATGGGGTGAAAAAAACACAGTTCAGGGGTATATTGTTTTTGTGGTTTCAATTTTTAACAGCTTTACCGCGTGCAGTGGTAAATTGGAACATTGACTAACTTTTACTATGGGGGTCGGTTACGAATTAATCTCTCTCAACAACAAGGGTAAGCGGTTGGGTAACAAAAAAAACAAAAAAAAAAAAAAATAAAAACAAAAAAAAAAAAAAAAAAGTTAAAAAAATAAAAGAAAAAAAAAAAAGAAACCGGGAGGATGTAGGAAAAGAATAAGAGATTAATAGTACCTGACCCCCATATTAAGGTTATCATGTCATTTACAAACTTGCACTTGCAAACGCTGTAAAAATTGAAACCCAAAAAACAATACCAGAACTGTGGTTTTTTTCCCCCCATTTTCTGGCCTAATGCTAAAATAAACAACTATAAACACCTAGTGCGCGCAACATGGCACAATACACCGTAGATGAGACCATGAGGGTGTGGAAATCAAATGGGCAACTTCTGGAAGTGTTTCACACCTGTAAAGGATTAAACTGAGAGAGTGGGGGCTTTGCGTTCAAATTGCTACATCATTCTGGCCCCGACCAAAATCTGTGGTTCCCAAAAGCCCAAATAGCGCGTCCCACCCTTATATAAACGGACGCCCTGCCATGTGTCCCAAGACGGCAGTTTTCTACTCATCCTCACCATGTAAGGGTATTTGAGCCGAACTTGGAACCAGCCAATTTTTTCGGGGTGCTTTTTCCAGTGTCCCCTTTAACTATTAAACATTTTAAGCTAAGGAATGCCGATGTCTGGAAAAAAAAAAATAAATTATTTAATTATTCACAGCCTAATGCTAAAAAATTTGTGAATCACCTTGTTGGTGTCTATATACTCCCTAGCGCCCCGGAGGATAACTTCGCTTAGAGCGGTGTTGTTTCCCAATATGGGGCAGTTAAATTTTAGGGGTGTTTTTTTTGTTTAGAGTTTTAGCACCTAGGAGTCCTACAACCTGAAAATGGTGCCTAAATAAAGATCATATTTAACAAAATGAAAAAGGACCCCAGAGTCACGGTAGGTGCTCCTCCAATTCTGAATTTGTGGTGAGCGCCTAAATAAGTGGCACTGTAGGGCCACATTCATGGGATATGCTCTAAAAACGCAGTCACCTGTGGTGAGATTGGGATATTAAGTTGCAATATTACCTGGTACACATTTACCGTATTTGCAAGTGTATAATAGATAGATCAGTTTAAAATCAGTCATAAAAAAGTGTGAAATATTTTAAATTTCACCTTCACTTTGCTTTAATTTCTGTGTATCTGTGAAATCCTCAAAGGGTTAACGACAATGTTCAAAACAGACTGAGTTGTAATGACCCTGTATACACACTGCGGTTTACTAAGACGCTAGAGTACTACATGTTCTTACATGGAGTGAATTTATGGGGGTATCGGTAACATGCAGGCCCCTCAAAGCCCACTTACTATAACCATGAGTGGTCCCTAAAAAAATTATATTGCAAATTTTCTTGAAAAATGTGAGAAAATTACTAGACTAAGTTTCAAAGCCCCCTAAATTCTTAAAAAACAAAACATTTGAAAAACGATTGCCGAACCATAGTAGACATATGTGAATGAATGTCTAAGTCTAATAAACTTATTGTGTAGATGATAATTATCTGTCTTGCAACTCGAAATATAGTCTTTGGGAAATATTTCAAAATTGACAAATTTTTTTTCAAAATTTATTCCCAAACAATTTTGAGATATTTTTCAAAAACACAAACAAGCTTGTATTGACCTGTAAAGAATTTACTTATTCTTACTAACTTAAAAGCACAATGTGTCTCAAGAAAACAATGATTTGAATCACGGGACAGGGTAAAAGTGTCAAAAAGTTATACTCACCATAATAGTGACACATTGCCAGATTTAGGAAAAAATAGTGCTGTGTCAGAGGGAAGGCCCAAAATGGCTGTTAAGTGTTCCCTAAAGGGGTTAAGCCTAAAAGTCTTAGGTTTTCCTGGGAGTCTTTCCAATTTTTTATTACTTATTTTAATTATGACAGTCTTGTGTTCCACCCGACCCAATCAAGGTCAGAAAAAAACCTCAGGAGGGGATTTCTTTTTATTTACATTTTTTTGTTTAATTGCTGATTTTCTCTGGAGCAGGAGCAGAACAATCAGCCCCATTTGCAAAGGAAACAAGTCAAACAAAACATGACAAAAACACTCACCTCATGCGGTACTATTGTAATGTCCCGGTACTGCTCGTCCCTTTCCCTTTAATAGTCCTTGCAGGCCGTAGTAATAATGGACATTCACATATGAGATATTCTCAACCCATGACAGTTCTCTCTTTCTCCATTTTATAAAATGCCACTACACATAATATGTGAGTTTTGCAATGTACCCTGAGAGCTGCGTGGGGTACATTATCACATATACCTGGTGAGGAGTCACGAGCCTCATGGAAAGAGGATCCAACTTTACTAAACTTCAACACAGTAGAATCAATGTCAACAGAGGACCAGCTGTACATCCAGGAAATATTCCAGATACAAATCCACATTTGAGATCGGAGAAAATTCTATAAAAATATCGGCAAAAAAAAAGTTATGCAGTCTTAAGGATCATGCTAAGAGTAAAATAAGACTAGTCTTATCTCGACACCAGGTACAGTCATAGATGTACTAGAGGAAAAGGTTCACAGTTTAGTACATTGGCAAAACATGCTGAACGAGCGTTACGGAGAATCAGCGGTCTTTTTACTACATAAGCAGTGATCCTGACGAGCCCAAGCCCTGGAGAGCCATTCTAAACATTAGCTTCCTGGTTATCCAAGCTAATTGGCTATTCTACGAGGTGTCAACTGGAAGCATCAAGTTAAAAACAGAAATTAAAAAAGAGAAAACTTTTTTCATTTAAATACACAAAAGTAACGACAGTGAAGGAAATAATTTTTGATCTGCCTTGCTGAAGTTTTTGTGACGAGTTTGCCCACTACAAAGACATGAACAGTCTATAATTTTAAGGTAGTGTTTAATTTTAACATTGAGAGAGTTAGAAAGTAACCCAAAATGAGAAATACTAGAAAATCGACAATATGTATAAACTTGATAATACCATTTATTGTTGTCATATTTGCGGTGAGAAATAAGTGATTAATTCTAATCCATCTTGCAAACAAGATCTTATTACTTGGTGGAACAAAACCCATGTTTGTAAGCACAGCAGTCACACGTTTTTTAGTATTTTATTGATGAAGGATGTTTGCGCACTTATGTCAGTGAGTGAATCTAAGGTGCCACATCCTCTTTGCAGATCATCTTCTAAATCATAGTCAGATTTTAAGGCTGGTTTGCTATAGCAATATTGGTACTTCAACTTCATGAAGTTATTGTTCTATGGAGATTAAGTGTCTAGAGGAGACTGCTGTGGGCCCCTCCATCACCTCATGTGTGCAGTACTTTTATGATGCCACTCCTTTTTGTGGCCTTGAGCTTTATGGTTTGTGGCTCATTTGTGCCTAACGGCTTAGGAAACCGCATTGTCACGGGCGCTTTGTGGCGTGTCCTGAGCTGCTCCAGTCCCGGAGAACTCCCCGATTACACCACCAGTCCCCCGCACCTGTGTTCCGCTCTGACATGCCTCCGCGCGTGTACCTAGTTTTGCTATAAGGTGCGCGCTGCGATGGCTGTGTCTGGATTTAAAAGGGCCAGCGCAGCCGTTTAATTGGTTAATGACGGCCGCTGGTCCAATATAAGTGTACGTCCCCAGCACTCTCTCCCTCTCGCCAGTCTGTTGGTGTGCTTAACCCGGTGCAGCTTTTCACTCACAGTCTAGCTCTCGTATTCTGACACAATTAGAGTGAGTTCTGTCACTGGATTACCCAGTGTACCAAGTCCGCGCTGCGTACGTTTTCCTTACCATTAGCGCTGTTTGCCGGGCCTGCCCATACCGTCCCTGCCGTCTCTTGACCACGAACCTCTGTGATTCGCCCGTCCGTGCCCGACCTTTGCATGCCTGTCCCCGGATATGCCTCTGGGATTAAACTTCTTTTGTACCACGCGTTACTCACACCTGGCCGCCATCGCAAGACAAGTCCCATCAGGGTGTACAACCATTGTAGCCTCATTCCGCGAGCAGAGTCCATTCCCTTCTTTGCGGCGGATGCCTCTGTTGAATAACCGGGGTCGTACCTTAGACTCCGATATTCCCTGGTGTGGCTTAGCTATCATCTGCTTTGCGTTGGCCCAATGCGAATCCACCCTGCATTACAGTCCAAACCTAGGGCCATGGATATCCCGCTAGTGTTACCTTCTGAGCCCGACCATCCTGGTGGATGTCACACGGCTGTCGCGCGCCACCATGAGAGAGTCAACCTATCGACCAGCTAGCGGCCATTGATGCAGACCTTGCGCTCGTCCTACGCTCCACTCCCGGCTGAGCCGCCTCCGCAGCCCGCATTGAACCGTTTGCTACCCACGGCATCCAATGATGCTCTACCTGACTTCCGGCTTTGGGACCCTTCTCTGTCATGCTGCCCACTACACCTCACACTAAAGAATGGAGACTCCGGAGAGAAATGCCATGGGTTCAACAGTCATTGCCCATCCACCTCGAGAGTGATGGGGTCATCAATTCCTACAGAAGCGTGGCCAAGAGTGACCTTCATAAACAGCCATCATATGTTTCTGGAGCGATGCCTGTGGGCTTTGGCTTACCCACTAGTGTTCGGCATCGAGGGGGAACCTCTGACAATGTCGGACCTTCCCAAACCTATCCATCCGGTGGAGTTTCACTCACGGTCTTTGGTGAACCCAGGCCCAGACACTCTACTATCGCTAGGGCGTCTCGAGGTCGGACACCGTTAGACGTCGGTCGAGGTACCGTAGTTCGTATTGCAGTTTCTGCACTCCATCATCTGCCTTCGTGATCTGGATCTTGTCGAGAGCTAACAATAGCTTTGGTGGGCTGATACGATCTGTGCCAAGGGGTTGCTCTAGACGAATCAAGGACTGAGCTCTGCCGGCACGGAGATCTTACAGCCATGCTCTTTGGATGACCTAATCCACTTAGCCACACCGAGTGGATATGTCTTGTCGCCCTAAAGGCAAAATCAAGTAGGCTCCGACCAGATGCCAAGCGTGGAGGTCGTACACAGGTCCACCTACTGCGCTTACCCTTGCTTGGCTCCGCACTTTCCACGACCACTTCTGCATCCCTCCGGTTCCGATGGTTTTCCGAAGATGAAAACACACAGGATGCAAGTTGAGAGAGCCCATCTTCCCCAGTGATGGAGCCAGATGGAGAAACGTTCACATGCGGTCTCGAGGAAAGCAGGCTGTGGGCGTTCTATTGTTGGTGGTTTCTGGCCATTTTTTAGTTGGAATGACTTGTCCGATGCCGCCCTGGTAAACTTCGGGCACTCTTAGGGCTTTTAGGGAGGAGGCAGACCCTATGTCGTCAGAGCGGCCTCTCCCCATCGTGTCCATGCCCCCGTATGTTGATGTATTGGATGTTTTCACCGAGGACAGCGACCGTGCAGCCACCACGCCTTATATTGGAATATCTGGATCTGCAGGAAAGTTTCAAAGCCACGAACTTGTGACCAAGGTTTCGTCTCCCCGTAGGTATGCCGATTGATGAAGCCATGGTTCGTCTAGCCTCGGGTTCAGTGGCAAAGGTCGCCATTACAGACCTATACCCTTCCAGCACTGCTCCCCTACACATGTGCAGATTAGGGCTCTCTTCACGGAGGATACGTTGCAACTTTCACGTCCTGTCGTCGATCGCTCTGTATTTGAAATCCTTCTGGGCCTCCCGTGGTTCAAAGACCGGATACCTCCATACCCTAGGTACTGTGGGCACAGGTGAAGGTGCATTACCGTTTTGGGTTTCCGCATGTCCTCTCGCCTTTGCCTGTCGAAGCCCCGATAGGGCACCTGCTCCTGCCACAACGGGTTCACCTTCCTGAAAGTCTACCAAGACCTCCACCAGGCCTAAACAGGTATCTGTCATTACTGGATCATTTGCCCTACGTCTTTTCTGAAAGACAGGCCGGAACTCATCCTCAAGACTCAGCGCGTGGCCTTATACTGTCCCAAACATATCGTGCAACCATGGCTGTACTCCTCCCCTGGGCCGAGGTCTATCCCTCTTCCGTCTCCAGAGGGACCTAAGCGGCTATGTCTGAGTACATCAACTGAGAAGGAACCTCCCGTAAAAAGCTTCATATCTTAAGTCCTCTGTCTGCCCAGCAGGATCCCCGTTGCTTTTTCGTGGGAGAAAAAGGACGGTCGTCTTCTTGCGCGGCCTGTACATCGAGATCTTAACCGGTGGGCTTGAATAATGAATTACTTAGTAAAAAAAAAAAACGCTACCGGTCTCATGCCCTTGATCTTCCCGAACTCCTTCGACCGTTCTCTGTCTGGTGTCGCTAAAATCTTTTACACAATCTGGATCTAACGCGGTGCGTGTATAATTATGATTCACAATTCGTAATAGAGAAGTGAAGTGGCGATGAGTGGAAAAACGTGCGTTAGTAAAAACGCGGAGATGGAGTGCCAATCTGAGTATCTGGGTTTTTATGGCCAACCTAGGCGGATCTCTGTCTGCAACGCTCGCTGCTGTATTTCAGAAACTTTGTCAAGACGAGAAATCTTCCTGGACCTTACTCTACATCTTTGTCATTTGCTACGTGGTATAATATTCTAATCTTTTCTCCGAACCTTGGTAACTCCAACGCTTACCCAAGGGAGGGACGTGAGAACTTGCACAGCCATGTCCTCAGCGACTTCTCCGGCACTTCATCACATTTTTGCCAAACCAGAGAATGTTCTCTTTGAAACATAGACTATTTACCCTTACTTAGGGTCTACATCGTGCTCTGGATAAGTGGCGCAATACCGTGATGGATCACTTCAAAAACTCTCCTCAGTGTTTCAGGTGGCCAATAACACCGAGGTGGTTCTTTTCGGGACCAATTCGAACAACGATTTCGTGGTTTGTCTTTGCTCTCAGAGTTATTATAGACAATTTATTTCCACACTTCGATCTTGCTTGGCTGGCTCCCCTGTGAGTGGCTCTAACTAAGAAGAGCCGCCAATCCCAAATCCTGGGCCCCCCCGAAGCTCACAGGAAGCCTTCAACCGTCTCAAATCGGCATTCACGTCTGCTCGGGGGTCTTTCTCTCCCGAGACCCGCACCGGCAGACGATCTCATTCTGAGTGGATGCTTCCCTCGGAGTTTGGTCCAGTGCTGTCCATCCTGGCGTAGATCCTCCTCGGTAAGCTGCAAACATGTGTTTTTTCTCTCCAAAAACTTTTTGCTCTCTCCAGGCTAGCCGAGAAGATTAATACAGTAAGGGTTAATCATGAGTTTAACTGGCTCATAAAGTTGCACGTGAAGAGGGGCTACACTGTTTAGAGGGGTAGGCTCGGGTCCTCCCAAATTTGACATCTTCACCTACACAAGAAAAACCGCCTATATCTTCAGTCAGATCGAAAGCCTGAATCCCCGTCAGGTCCAGATGGTGCCGAATCGTTTTTAATTGCCGGGCCCCGTTTTGACTTCCTGCTACACTATTTGCGGTTCCAGCCCGGGGAAGAACGTCAAAGCCGACGCCGCTAACTCTCGTGCCTCAGGATACTGTGTGTGTCCATGATTCCCTCCCCCACAGCACCTAGTACACTCCTGGAACACTGCTTTCGTTGCGGCTGCACCCTTGGATTTTTCAACATTGCCCCCCGGGAAGAGACGTAGGAGCGCACCTGCCCTTGAGGCCTAGAATGCCTGATGTGGGGACATTCTTCCCGAACAGGCTGGGCACGCAGAGTCCATAAGTCTCTTCAGCAGGTCCTCACGTTACTTCTGTGGCTCACCCTTGCTCAAGATGTCAGGGACTTTGTGGCTGTGGCCTGCTCCTCCTTAGTTTCGAATAAGGTTCCTCGCCTTAAACCCGCGGGCCTTCTTCTGCCTCTCCTGTGCCGGAAAAACCCTGGACCCATGTCGCACATGGACTTTGTCACAAAATATCGTTCCGCCCTCATCTGGAAACACGTCCATCTGGGTGGTGACCGCTTGTTTCCCAAAATGCTCACTTTATCCCACTGCCTGTGGTACCCTCTGCCTGCCCCCCAGCTGCCCAGAGCATTTTTTTCCATCAAATTTTCCGCTTACACACGGTCACCCTTTGCATATTGAACTCAGACAGGGGATGTCAGTTTTTTTCGAAATTTTGGCGGGCTCTGTGCTGTCAGTTGCAGTTTCAACTGGATTTTTTCATCTGCATACCACCCTCAAACTAACGGGCAGGTAGAGAGTGGTTAATCCAGGTGTTGTGTACCTACTTGCGGCACTTTGTGTCCGCTCGTCAGGATAACCTGGTCCGAATCTTATCTCCTGGGCATAAGGTTTTCCTATAACTCTTTAGTGTCATAATCCTCATGGAGCCCTCCCCCCTTTTTTGTTGTCTTGGGTTACATCCCCCGCCCCGCCTCTCCCTCTAGCATACCTTGTCTCTTGTCCCTGCCGTGGATGCCCAAGTAAAGGACAATCAAGGGCTCTCTGGAACTCCCCCCCCCCACACACGACAGGGGCCCAGCTACGAGCCTCTGCTGCTGCCCTCACCAAACTTCAGGCTGACAGGTACGTAGGCCCCCCGCCGCCCCTATTTAGCCAGGCGATAGGGTTTGGTTATCCGCAAAGTACATCCCTTCAAGTGCCCAGCTACAAGTTGGGTCCCATAATACTTGGGCCCTTTTGTGGTAAACTTATTCGACCGATGAACCCAGTCTCCTATAATCTACCCGCTTGCCCACTCGTACGTATCCCGAACGCGTTTCACGTGTCCCTCCTCAAGTCGGGTGGCGCTGAACCGCTTCCATCCCGTAGATCCTGTCCTCGCCATCTCCTGTTGCTAATACAGATCAACATCTTTGAGATCAAAGAGGTGTTGGGAGAAGACGGTGAGGGGGGAAGCGCGTCCTCTTCCATATTGACTGGGAAATGGCTTCGGTCCGGAGAAATGATTGTTACGTCGGAACCTGAGGCCAACTGTGCCCCTATCTCCTCTCTAAATTCCAAAGGAAGATTGGAGAGCTAAAGGGGGGGGGGGTACGCTCTCACGGCGCTCGCGCCGCGGCTCGCCACGGCCATCCCCCCTAGCGCTTACGGGGCTCCAGTTGCGGGGTGCCCGCATCTCTGCCCGGCCCGCAAGGCCGTTGTTCCTTCTGCTCCAGGCCCGTAAACCCCGTACCTCACCATCCCCTCGCTTCCTGTGTCTGGCTACTGACAGCC
Organism: Phyllomedusa bahiana; assembly: GCA_025379985.1. NCBI lineage: Eukaryota > Metazoa > Chordata > Amphibia > Anura > Hylidae > Phyllomedusa > Phyllomedusa bahiana. The sequence continues at coordinate 17,021 of JAODAL010000341.1, forward strand.
TGCCGCGCAGCGGTACCCGTTGCTTTGCGGCGCGTGCGACTGCTTAGTCAGGATTTAAAAAGGGCCAGCGCGCCGTTAAATTGGTTATTGCACGGCCGGCTGGGCCTATATAAGGTATATACGCCCCCAGCACTCACTGTCATTTAGTTTGGTGTGCTTACCGTGCGTTTAGAGTGTATTGGAGTTCTGTCCTGATTAACCCCTTGTAACACATCCGCCTGCTTATACCTTTCCTGACCTTGCATGTTTTGCCGCCTGCCTCTGACCGTTCTGCCTGTCTCTGATCACGAACCCTGCAGCCTGCCCTGACCTTCTGCCTGTCCCCCGGCTATACGCCTCTTGGATTATAACCGTCTTTGTACCACGCTGTACCCCCGGGCCTCCATCACAAAGCAGTCACGTCAGGTGAAACAGAGACCTGCGAAGCCTCAACACCGCAGCAAGTCCATCCCTCTTTGCAGTGGCTCGGGTGAAATACCGGGCGGCTACTTAGGACTTCCGTTCCCTGGCGCGTTGCTATATCCTATCATCGCTTTTGCGTTGCCCAGTGAATCCACTTCCTGCGTTACACCCACCATGAACCCATTTTTAATGTCCTGGTAGAGGAAGAAGGGTTTGTCCTCAGGATTTTATGTACACATGGCTCCATCCATTCTCCCATTGATGCGGTGAAGTTGTCCTGTGCCCTTAGCAGAGAAACACCCCCAAAACATAATGTTTCCACTTCCATGCTTGACAGTGGGGACGGTGTTCTTTGGGTCATAGGCAGCATTTCTCTTCCTCCAAACACAGCAAGTTGAGTTAATGCCAAAGAGCTAAATTTTTGTCTCATCTGACCACAGCACCTTCTCCCAATCACTCACAGAATCATCCAGGTGTTCATTGGCAAACTTCAGACGGACCTACACATGTGCCTTCTTGAGACCTTGCGGGCACTGCAGGATTTTAAATCATTACGGCACAATGTGTTACCAATGGTTTTCATGGTGACTGTGGTCGTAGCTGCTTTGAGATCATTAACAAGTTACCCCTGTGTAGTTTTAGGCTTATCTTTCACCTTCATCATGATAAAGAATACCCCAAGAGGTGAGATTTTGCATGGTGCCCCAGATCGATGTCGATTGACAGTCATTTTTTATTTCTTCCATTTTCTTACTATTGCACCAACAGTTGTTTCCTTCTCACCCATCCCAGCTTTGTGCAGGTCTATGATCTTGTCCCTGACATCCTTAGAAAGCTCTTTGGTCTTGCCCATGTTGTAGAGTCTGACTGATTAATTAAGTCTGTGGAAAGGAGTCTTTTATAAAGGTGACTATTTAAGACAGCTTTCTTTATTACAGGTAACGAGTTGATTAGGAGCGTCTAACTGATCTGTAGGAGCCAGTACTCTTATTGGTTGGTAGGGGATCAAATGCTTATTTCATTCAGAAAAATGTAAATAAATGTCATGGTGCATGCAGTGGCCACTGTCACGTACCGCGGTCATGCCCATGCCTTTGCTGCAGCCCATGCACAATACTCACTTGTCCCGGCTCCTGTCCGTTTCGAGTCCCCGCTTTCTCTGGCGTCCTGTACGCGCGTGTGCGACCTCTAGAAGCGGACGTGTGGCACTGCTTTGCATTTAAAGGGACTGTGTCCCAATTGCCTGTCTCTTGACCTGTGACCCCTGGCCTTATAAGGAACTTCCTGCCCTTGCTCCTGGTCAGTTCATTGGTGTTGTTGTACCTAAATAGAGCTTGACCCCTGTCTGCTGCACAACTGCTGTTTCAGTGTCTAGTGTATCCTACGTTACCTGTGCGCTATTACTGCACTATTTGCTGAACTCCTGCCACTGCACCAGTCCACTTACTGCTCAAAAAAACACTGCAATTTTTGGGGCATATTCACAGCTCAATGGCTGGACTAGGCTGAACCCTGCAGCAGGCAGCTCTGGCCTATATGCTACCTAGGTGCAGGTGCAGCTAATTGCTGAGAAGCAGCTCACATATCCCACTGCTAGGAGAACAATTAGATGATAAAAAACTGCACATTAGTTTAATACCTGTTCACACCATCATGCAGAAAAGCCACAGTATAATGCAGGGGGAGATTGCACAAATGCAAATATATCAATAAAACAACCACTCACATATCCTCAGTGCATGAGGGGGGTGGTTGCTGGTACTACAGTTGCATATAAACAAGGCGATACAGAAGGGTGCCATAAATACAGATACATGTGGTGCACCATGCTGGCTTACAACCTATTAGTGACACCCATACTATTAGATTAGGCGGGCTGCCCAGCACTTTCTGGGTGTCCAACACAAAACACAGTCACCCTCCGCTCCCCAGCACTGTTGGACGGATACAAAATATGACATACTGGAAATTTTTTTTAAAATATGAGGTATTAGTTGGTATAGGGGCCCCAGTACGTAAGCTCGCAACAGGCGTCAACGGTCCTCATGTCTTGCGAGTCCCTACACTAATAATTTACAGATTTAGCTGTGAATATGCCCCAAAAATTGGAGTGTTTTTTTGAGTACCGTATTTACTCAAGTATAAGCCGTCCCGAATATAAGCCGAGGCACCTACTTTTGACACAATAAAACGGGAAAGCTTATTGACTCGAGTATAAGCCAGGGTGGAAAATGCAGCGGCTACTGGTAAATTTCAAAAATAAAAATGGATACCAATAAAATTACATAGGCAGGTATAGGCAGGTGAATGTCCCTCATAGGCAGATATAAGCAGGTATAGGCAGTTTAATGTCCCCCATAGATCGATATAGGCAGGTCTAGGAAGGTATATATCCTCCATAAACAGGTATATGTTCCCCATAGGCAGGTTATAGGCTGGTTTAGGCAGCTATATGTCCCTATAGGTAGGTTTTAGGTAGGTATATGTCCCCATAGGCAGGTAATTGCCTCTATAGGCAGGTAATTACCCCCATAGGCAGGTTATAGGAAGGCATAGGTCCTCATAGGCAGGTTATAGGCAGGTTATAGGCAGGTATATGCCCCCATAGGCTGCTTATAGGCAGGTATAGGTCCTCATAGGCAGGCAATAGGCAGTTATAGGTCCCCCTAGGCATGTATATATCCCCATAGGCCGGTTATAGGCAGGTATAGGTCCTCATAGGCAGGCCATAGGCAATTATAGGTCCCCCTAGGCATGTTATAGGCAGGTATGTGCCCCTATAGACAGGTTATAGGCAGGTATATGCCCCCATAGGCAGCTTATAGGCAGGTATATGCCCCCATAGGCAGGCTATAGACAGGTATAAGTCCCCCTAGTCTGGTTATAGGCAGGTATAGGTCCTCATAGGAAGGCTATAGGCAGTTATAGGTCCCCCTAAGCAGGTTATAGGCAGGTATAGGCAGGGTTTTAAAAACCCAAAAAAAAAAAACTTACCTTGATCCCCCGCTCCCTGCTCCGCAGTGGTATCTCTTCTCCTGTATGCGCTCCGGAGGAGATCGCTGACAGCGCTCGGGCCACGGTAGCGCCCAGACGCTGTCGGCTGTAATCGGCAATCAGCTATATGCACTCCCAGAGGAGTCGCATATAGCTGGAGGGTCCCTGCCGGCGCACGGGCCATCGCAGCGCCCGAGCACTGACAGTGACTAGAGGATAAGCCGAGGTCGGAATTTTCAGCACATTTTTTGTGCTGAAAAACTCGGCTTATACTCGAGTATATACGGTATGTAATGTCCCATTTTTTGTATGCGCTTACTACTGCTGTCTATCTGTTGCTGTACCAAGCCTGTTACTGTCCTGGGACTGCGCTAACCGCCTACGGCTACACCTGCTGTGTCCTGTCACCTGTACCAGCACCGCCTGCCCTGTCCTGCACTTCGGCTACCTCTGTGAGCTACACCATCCACGCTCACAGGGGCCCAGAGAGTCCGCCCTATGCCAACGATCGATGGGTCAGTGCCTTCTGACACTGCTGGATTGTGACAATAAATTTATATAATTTATACAATGTGATTTTCTGGATTTTATTTTTGATATTCTATTCCTCAATGTTAAAATTAACCTACCCTTAAAATTATAGACTGTTCATGTCTTTGTCAGCGGGCAAACTTACACAATCAACAAGGGATCAAATAATTATTTCCTTCACTGTATGCTGACTAGCAGTCACACTGATCAAAGTATGCAATATACATGAAAGTACCATTATTTAAACTTAATATTAAAACATGATGCCCCTTAAGTATTGTAGTCTGTACCGTAGATGGTAAATCCACCACGCCTCACGGTTAACCAGTTTTTTTCCTAAATCTCCTCCTCCAGTGGAACAAGAGATTTTCTCAATCCCCATAAAGGAAAATGCTGAAAGATCGCCTCCATGATGTTGCATGAAATTATTAGAAAAGGCTGACATTTTAAAAGTAACTGGTTTGAGAGAATCAGATAAATGTCTCCTAATATGGGTTTTTAAGGGTCATGTTGTACAACCAACATACTGGAGTCTGCAGAGATTACAGTTAATAAGATAAACCACATACTTGGTGGAAAAAGTGATATTATTGCCCAATGGCCTGTGTTTGCTTGATCTCTTAGTATTTAATAACAATTTCCCTCACAGAGGAGACTGCCTGTGACAAATCTTTAGTATCATATTGGAGGGTTTTTAATCTCTCACATGTTTTCCCCTCATGTTGTTTACATTCATTGGGGTCAGTACAATTCCTTTTGATGCAAGTGACTTCACCTCAAGGAATATTACATATGACATGTCATGGATGGCATGAGCTTGCCAATAGTACAGAATTACGTGCTGTAATTTTTCCACTTTAACTTTTTCTTCTTGTACCCCTACTAGGGTAATATCCAAATAATTCACTGATGTCACAACAAAGCAACATGTGAATTGTAAATTCATACTGTTGCTATTAATATAACTCAGGAAAGATTTTGCTGAATGGTGGTCTCCCTCCCACACCAGGAGCAGGTCATATTTATAATGACCAAACCACCTGATGTGGGAGGAAAAGGGGTTAATGTCACTGAACAGGAATGTCTCCTTCCAAGGTGACATATAAATGTTCACCAAAGAAAGAGAGAACCTGGCCCCCATTGAGGCTCCATGTTTCTGCAGAAAAAAATTAAATTGTGACTAAGTAAATATAATTATAAACATTTGCTTATCCACAGAATATTTACTGAATCTCCTCAAATGGTAAGAAAGGACCGTGTGGGCTTGGTCATGTGGGATGCCGTGGTGATGCCCCAAAAAATCACATTAAAACCAAGCCCCCCCCCCACCCTCCGGTTGACCAAACTAGATGCTCAATAGTCCCTACTAGGTGTTTGTAGGTACCCTGGAAGAGTTACCACAAGGGGCTGTAGCTGTAGATCGACCCATCTTCCCAGTTCTTCATTTTGGGAACCTATGTCCGATACCATGGGTCTAAAGGGAGAAGGAAAGGTACCCTTATGTATTCTGGGGAGAGCATGATAGGTGGGAGTAACTGTTTTTTTTAAATAAATCTTTTAGCTAAATCATTTCTGATACCCCCTAAGGCCATGTCCCCACGGCACGGGTTTTTGGCCGGTTTTTCAGCCGGTTTGCGGTTTTTCAGACCGCCTGAAAAAACCGCCGAAAATGAGCACAATTGTGCTCTATGCAAAACCTGTGCAGCAGTCCCCACTGCACAGGTTTTGCAGTCGGGCGGTTTTGTCGCCGGCGGTCCGGCGGCAAAACATTGCAGAAGCACAATCTTTCCGTCGGTTTCTGGACGGAAGATGTGCTTCTCAATGGGAGGGGGGAGGGCTGTTCTCCGCCTATCGCGGAGAAAAGCCGTCCCCCCACGGCCGTGGGGACAGGGCCAAAACAGGACAAATACGCCGGAACCTGTGCAGTGGGAACGCGCCCTAATAGTACTCACCATTTTAATAAACTCTCCAACTCACTTGTGTATTGCTGTGTCTGATCACCTCTGAGTATCTTCCTGACTGAATATTCTAAGGTTCTCTCTTTTGTATAGGTCTCTATCTAACTGCACAATTGCCCCTCCCTTATCTGCAATACGCATGATAAGTTGTTTATTCTCCTGTAATTCTTTCAAGACAATTTTCTCCTTGTTTGTAAGATTACTTATCTTGGCATTTTCATTTGACTTTTTAATACAGGGCTTCCAAATCTTCCCCCACCCGTTCTTGGAATAAATCCAAAGTGGATGGTCTTGAGTGAATAGGATAAAAGTCCTTACTTTTGATACGGAAGGCATGACAAACGGCCAGCTCCTCACTGCAATTTTCACTCTGAAGTTCTCTTAGTACAGAGATACTGTGTAGTTCTCTAAAGCTTGGTATGTCCATTTCTGAGACAATTTACTCATGTGATACGGGTCTCTTGAAAGCTAGCAGCTTCTGTTGTTACAGTGCCCTGGTGATCACCTAATCATAATGGATGGAAGCAGGAAGCCTGTATACAGTGTTCAGGGAGGTAGATACACCATCCCTGGCTTTTCTCTAGAAAGTACTCCACTCCTGTAACTGCAGGAAGATCAGGAACATAGTTACATAGCTGGTATAGTTGAAAAAATATATATGTCTATCAAGTTCAAGCAAGGGAGGAGAAAAAATGTGGATGAAGGGAGGGGGAAAGGGAGTTTTTTAAACTTAGGGCCACATGTATGAACCTGTTTAGGTCTAAAATTCACTTTTTTGCCCATAGGTTACTATGGGCAAAAGAGTGAGTTTTAGACCTAAACTGTTTCATACATGTGGCCCTTATTTTCTCCCACTGATGAAGACCTTGTAACCATAAGTCAATAACCAATCTGCCAAAGAAGATTTCATTTCTGATCCCTAAGTTGCCATCAGACTGAATCCAGATATTTTATACGTCTACATAAGTATTAAAATTATTTTGTAAGTGGTTATCTAAGCCTTTCTTGAAACTCTCAACTGTTCCTGCTCTAACCAGCAACTCAGGCAGGCTATTCCACAGATTTACAGTTCTCATGGTGAAGAAGGCTTTTCTCCTCTGGAGATTGAATCATTTTTTCTCCAGCCTAAGGGAATGTCCTTCTGTCTTTTAAGAGGGTTTTATATGAAATAGATTTTCACCATACTTTTAGTAGGGGCCATTTATATACTTAAATAAGTTAATATATAATTCACATCTTCCCATAGCCATCTTTTCTCAAGACTCAATACGTTTAATTATTAACTAAGATGCTTCATTCTCCTTATAAGTTTGGTTGCTCGACTTTGCACTCTCTCTAGCTTCCTTACACCCTTCTATAAACTGGAGCCCAGAACTGAACAACATATTCCAAATGAGGCTGCACCAATACTTTGTATAGCAGTAATATTACTTTCCTGTCCTGCGATTCCATGCGTCTTTTAATGTACACCAATATCCTACTAGCCTTAGATGCTGCTGATTGATATTGCATGCTGTTCTGTAGTCTATGATCTACAAGTACGACCAGATCCTTCTCAACAGGCGATTCTCTCATTTTTATATCCCCTAGGACATATGGTGTCTAACGATTATCAGTACCCAGATGCAGAACTGTTATCCACATTTTTCTACATTGAACCTCATTTGCCAAATGGATGCCCAAACACTCAGGGGGACAAGTATGAATGGGGCTGTGCCAGAAGTCTGGCGTCTTTTCAGCCCGAAGACTAGCGCCCCATTCACTATATTTTTAAACGGGCGCACTCCAGTATCAGGCACATTACAGAGCGCCCACGGCACTTTGTAATGCGTCTGAGATCAGGGAGAAGAGGGCATGTGCTGGAGGTGTGTCGCACTACAATCATACGAAGCTACATATTTATTGCTTCAGTGCGGCAAATCCAGGCGCATTACTGCTGGAACAGGTAAACCACCATAAAAGCGGTTTACCTGAGCCAGAAGTGTCGCTTTTGAGCTAGAGTGTGCCTGATTTATGACCTGCAGTAGACCGGGTTCATAGATCCAGGCGCAGTATACACTACTATTGTGCACAAAAAAAATGGCACCTGGGTGACAAAAATCATACATATTGCTTTCAGAGTCCAGGTCTGCCCGCAATTTACAAACATCTTCCATAGATTACACAAAACTGCATAGCCTTGTATCATCTTCAAAAACACAAACCGTGCTATTAATCGCTTACACTATATTATTAATAAATAAATATTCTGTGAAAGTAAGGTTCTTGAATCTTCCCTGGCAATCCAAAGATCTGATTAGACACTGTTCATCAGATCGGCATGTTGTAAAGTCGAAGCGCAGTTCTTACTGTGCTAAAACAGATTACTTTATTTTCGAACAACGTGTTTCGTGTTTAAAAACACTTTGTCAGGTTCATTGTTCCATTAATAAATAAATTGAATAAAAGAGGACCCAGTGCTGAGCCTTGGGGCCACAACTTATAACCGGGGACCATTCAGAGTAGGAGTCATTTACCACCACTCTCTGAGTATGTGCTGTTTTTAATCCAGGTACACACTGTTATTTCTTATCCAATAGGCGATTATGAGGAACAGGGTCAAACGCCTTTTTAAAGTCTAAAAACACTATATCCACAGCCGCCCCGCTATCCAGACTTTTACCTCTTCATAAAAACAGATCAGGTTGGTCTGACAACTTCTGTCCCTAGTAAAACCATAATGGCAATCACTTACATTATGTTCAGCCACATATTCCTGTACATAGTCCCTTCTGAGCCCCATAAACAGTTTTCCCACAATAACTTGCAGGTCTATAATTTCCTGGGCAAGACGTAGAGCCCTTTTTGAAGATGGGAATCACATTTGCCTTGCGCCAGTTACCTGGGGCACACTGATCTGAGCTCTTTAAAGGGGTTGTCTCACTACATCAGTCTATCTTACCTCAGTCCTGTTTTCTCAGTTTCATTTTTGAATTCATCGACGTGTTTACTGGCTTCTACTAGCCTGCAGTGACAGGTCTGTAGCTATAGCAACCAGTGCTGGCAACCTATCAGGAGAGATCAAACAGGTCTGTAGCTATAGCAACCTGAAAAGCTGATGCAGCCCATACAAGAGGGGATATCTAATAAAAAGCAATCCTTGTAGTGAGACAACCCCTTTAAGAACCTTTGGGTGTAAGTCATCGGTGCCTGGAGCCTTGTTCACATTCAGTTTATTTAACTTGTCTTGCACCATTTCTACACTGAGCTAATTTATTATCAGTTGATGTATTAACAGTATGGGCACCGCTTACATCTGCACTGACACCGCCCCCATCAGCTACTTTCAGTTGCTTGTAAACACATTTATTATTTATATGTGTGCTTCATCAAAAAAGGGGGCATGACAAAAAATTCAGGCATGGAATTTCGATGCAAAGTAATCCAACCAGTAATTGGTATAAAAAGGTAGACAAGTCTAAATATGTACCAAAAATAATCATACAGCATAAGTCACTGTAATTTATTTGGTGCAAACTTAGTTTAAGTATAAGACAGCTTTAGTAAATCTGGCCCATTACCTCTAGAAAATCTACACTATAAATATTACTGATGCAAGTGTGCCTTTTATTTTCCACACCTCAATGGAGACTGATCTCTGTTACATATGTATAACATATTGGAATCACTTTACAGATTTCAATACTTCTTGCAGCAGTAAATGAATGAGGTCTTTGAAAATGTTATGCTGAAAGATTTCCTTGCATCACCAACAGGTTCTCTAACCTTTATGCAGTGAACTGTTTGTTTAGGTCTTTGTAATGAAATCCATGTTAATAATGGGTGACTACAGATCTCAAGGATACATCTGACCTTTTCTGAAGCTGGATTAAAATATCTTAACTTTAGAAGAGCGTTCTACCATTCAGCTCAATGTGAACCGTCACAGGGGGAGGGAGAAGAACAATCTGCCATTGTGTGGAGTAGACATAGGTCACCACTCATAGGGACTGTGTACACTGTCAGTATTTACACTGTGGAGGCCAACAACACACAATAATATATGTAAGCTATCTAAAGTCCAGAAAGGAAGTCCCTATAAGATAAACCTAAGTAAATATTAGGAGTAACGGATAAAATGAAGTCAGTTTTAGAAAACATGATATAAAAAAATAACATAACTATTAGCACATTTTCCCTTTTGGCTTGTCAAGATTTGGGTGGATTCCAGAAAAGATACCTTAGGCCAGGTTTACATCTTCATTGGAGGTTCTGAAAAGAGGTGGCGCTGTTACATTAGCATCTTTCACCATGCGCATATAATGCCATGTATTTTTGCCATGTACTTTGTTTAAATAAAGGAAGCATTTTATATCTTCATTGGAGCTACTGGTATCTTATATTACAAGTTGGGGCTGTTATATTTCCTAATGGATCCCAGTGACTAGATTCTGTCATATAGTCTCTTTTTATCTTTTGTTTCCATGATTTTTGACAGATGGAGGCCTACTATGAAGCAATAATCCTAGGCCAACAGTACTGAGAGTCCTCTGGATACATGTTCATTGAGACTCTGAAGTGTATTGTGATTGGTTGATTTCTTCAGCAAAAGAATTTCTAAGAATTTTTATTTCCTGATCTGGGCAAGTGAATGAATTTTCTGAAATATTCTGAGCTGCCCAAAACTTCTAAAAGCCAGTAATTCATTAAAAAAACACCGGTGTCACGATCCTGCGGTGTCAGTATACACTGACCTGCCGATCGTTGGTATATGGCGGATTCTCTGGGTGTCTGCGAGCGTAGATGGTGTAACTCGCAGAGGTAGCCGAAGTGCAGGACGGAAAAGCAGGTGCTGGTACACATAACAGGACACAGCAGGTATAGCCGTAGGCAGGTAGTGCAGTCCCAGGCGAGTAACGAACAGGTAAAACGGCAGGAACAGCAGATACTAAGGGCTTGGTGCTGCAGCAGGTAACAACAGGAATAGTACTGGGTACTCTCAGGGTTAACACGGTTTTAACGCAGGTATACAGGGGTAAACAGCATGGGTCAAGCTTAATGTAAAGGACAACAAGGAACTCAAGCTTGAGCAAGGGCAGGAAGTTCCTCTTATAGACAGGGGTCACAGGTAGAGATGGGCGAATTGATTCTAACGAAGTGGAATTCATTTAGAATTCAGGTAAAACTTCAGTTCGGAACGAAGTCGAACTTTGGGGTACTTCGTGTGAACGAAGTGTGCTTTTGATTGATAAAATGGCTGCGAGCACATGGCGTTACATGGGGCAAAGAACTCTGGGGGGAAGAAGGGCATAGCCTACATGACATGTGCAGAGATGAAGCCAATCAGAGACCGCCGGGATTCTGTGACGTCACCGCACTATAAGTCCGGGCGCGATGCTGGGAGCCATACCGCCTCACTGTACTGATTGGGGAAAGGGTGCTGCCCGGCTAATGATATCTCTTACTAAAGAACTCATTTTTATACAGCGTTTTTTTGAGGGGTGTCACAGCTTGTCTCAGAGACTGCTTCTTTTAACTTTTCTATTTCTGAGTTTGTGGGGTATTGGATCTAAATCCAGTGTGCGTCCATGCGCTGCAAAAACATTTTAAGCAAATTTCTCAAAGCACATTGAATACCCAAAAGGGTGATCTAAGCCGTTCCTGTTGTATTCATTTAAAAAACAGCGTTTTTACAATACAAAAACCACTTCATTTTTTGGTTCTCAATTCTTTTGCACAATTTACATCCAGGGGGTTAATTAAGCGTTGTTTGCGTGTTGGGGACTAAAAAAAACCGTCTTTTTCCCGGGAAAACAGACATTTTTCCTGTAGATAATTCAAAACCAAGGGGGTTTAATTCAATTTTTTCCTTTTTGTGTAGGTAAAATACATGCCATTTAAACACCTACAAAGTGGTAGTTTTTGGGTGCTCAAATTTTTTTGCGCAATTTACATCCGGGGTTAATTTAAACTTGTTCTGCTGCTGGGTGACTAAAAAAAAACCCCTCTTTTTTTACGCAAAAAAGACATTTTGGCCTGTAGCATAATTCACAACCGAAAGTTAATTCAAGTTTTTCCCCTTGTATTGTAGGTTAAAAAAACGCCATTGTAACACCTAAAGCTGGTAGTTTTGCTGCTCAATTCTTTTGCACAATTTACATCCCAAAGGGTTAATTAAGCGTTGTTCTGCTGCTGTGGTGACTAAAAGAAACCGTCTTTTTCACCGCCAAAAAAGACATTTTTCCTGTAGCATAATTCATAACCGAAGGTTAATTACAAGTCTTTCTCTTGTTGTGTAGCATAAAATACACGCCATTGTAACACGTTACAAAGCTGGTAGTTTTTGGGTTAACTCAGTTTTTTTCTGCAGTTGTACTCAGTAAAAGAAACTTTGTTTTTCACCGCAACAGCAGAAATTCTGTAGCATAATTTATATCCAAAGGTTAATTAAGCCCGTTTGTGCTTTTATATTCAGTAAAATACACAGAGTTTTTAAACGGCACATACAGGTCAATTTTTCCTGCCCATTTGTGGAGCGCAATTTATATCCATGGGTTACCCAAGCTTCTTAGTGGGTTCATTTGGAGTCAAATACAGGGTGTGTATTTATCATATACAGATATCTTCATCAAACAGTGTCTATACATTTTAGAACAAACAGTATGTCAGACAGAGAGGTGGCAGGCTCTTCACCTGCGAGTGGCAGTGGCACAAACATTCCTGGAGCAGGCCCAGGTCGCAGCACAGCAAGGGGACATCGCAGCAGGGGTCACTCGGAGAGGCCACAACTGCCGCTGTCATTTAGCGGCCGTGTGCTGACTAGCAACCCAAGGGTTCTTGATTGGTTGACTAGGTCATCCACTTCCTCCCAGATGACATCTGACAACCCCACATATATAGAAACCGGTCCCCAAACAAAGCCAAATTATATACTGAGTCCCGTATGGTTCACAGAGGCAGGTTCTCCAGGCCTGCTAGCAATGCTTGCAAATAGCAATGGTGGAACCAATAAAAACTTTAAAGACTTTAATTATTTCTTATAAAAACACATCTCACTGACATTAATCCATTCCATACAGAATGTCAGGCAATGCAACAATATGTAGGATACTCAGTATTTAGTCGTGGCCATCCATGCCGTTCAACGCATCAGTCCATTGATAGCTCCCACCTCGAGGAGCAGGAGACGCCGACAACCAGAGAGGGCAAAGACGCGCAGCAGGTGCGACATTTCGGGGAGAGCTCCTCCCCTTCCTCAAGCATATGCGTCATAGAGTACCACCTCCTTAAAAAGGTAAGTAGAAGACAGGTAAGACAAGCTTTAACCCTTTCACAACATACAAAGTATAAAACCATTACAAAAACATCCTAAGATTAAAACATTCATTAAGACCTTTCGGGGCAAGTGTTTCTAAAGTAGCTATCCAGTACGCCTCTCTTTTTAAGCAGCGATCGGTGATCAGGACTCAGGAGTTTATTATCAACCCATATTTTTTCCAACACGCACCAACGTAGTTCACACACGTCGTGTCGGGCTTCAAAAAAATGCCTCGCTACGGTGGTTTCACCATATGATTTTGTTTCTGTTTTCCCAGCAATTCCTTGTTTCTTCTTTAATCTAATCGCAGCTTTATGTTCATTAATCCTGATTTTTACTGATCTTGCGGTTTGTCCGACATAGACAAACCCGCATGGGCATTTTAACATGTATATAACGCCTTCACTATCGCAGGTATGAAACCCCTTGATTTTGATAGGGTAGCCTTTCAGTGGGTGTTGGATACTGTCCCCCTTTATTATATTGGCACAGTTTTGACAGTGTAGGCAGGCAAAAGTGCTTGACCGTGTACTTTTAAACAAAGTCTGTTTCCTTGAAACTTGCGTTTTTTTTTATGTCGGACGACATCAATTGTTGTCCTAAAGTTTTTCCTTTCCGGTAAATTAGTCTAGGGGGGTCCCTGAACAGGTGGCCATATTTCTCATCACTCCTCAATATCTTCAAATATTTGAGGATGGTTTGTTTGACCAACCCTGCATGTCGGTCATATACTGAAATAAAATTCAACCGTTTATCTGGACTTTTCTTCTTATTAGTTAGCAACAATGTTGCCCTAGGAATTGACAGGACTTCCAAACCTACTTTCTGTAGTTCCTCTCTATCGTAACCTCTAGAGTAGAATTTATCAATTAGCTCATTCATAGCTGTAAGATAATCTTTGTCAGTAGAGCAGATTCTTCTAGCTCTTACAAATTGAGATCGAGCTATCCCCCTAAATACTTGGGGGGGCATGTTGACTTCTACGATGGAGGATATTATTGCGATCTGTTTCTTTAGAGTATAGGGACGTGCATAATGTGTTATTCTCTCTTCGTACAAGGACGTCTAAGTATGATATAGTATTTGTGTCCTTTGTTATTGAAAATTGGATCAATGGGTGTGTCTGGTTAAGATAATCCATAAATTCTCCCAGCCGGGACTCCGACCCAGACCATAGAAAAAAGACGTCATCGACGTAACGGAACCACGTCACTATGTCACTAGAAAATTCAGAAACATGTACGAACTGTTTTTCAAAGAACATCATGTAGAGATTAGCGTAACTTGGCGCCACAGGGGACCCCATCGAGGTCCCCTGTAGCTGCAAGTACAGCTGGTCCCCAAACAGAAAATAATTTTCAGTGAGGACTAAGTCCAGGAGTTGCATCAAAAATGCAATTTTTCCATTAGTTAAATTGGCGTCTTGGCAAAGTGTTTCCCTTACTGCGGTCCTACCCTCTTCAAAAGGGATATTGGTGAAAAGAGGCTTGATATTAAGTGTGCAGAGCCAAGTGGCTCTAGCACAATCGATATCTTTAATGGCCCTAAGGAACTGGCCCGTATCTTGTAGTATTGATGGCTCCTTTTTAATATATGGCTGAATATACATATCAATATAAGCTGACAATGGTTCCAAGAGCGAATCTATCCCTGAAACGATAGGACGTCCAGGAGGTTTCTCTATAGATCTGTGGATTTTTGGGACAATATAAAAAATCGGAACCCGTGGATTATTTTTCGTAAGGATTTGTTTTTCTTGGATTGAAATGATGTTTTCATCCAAAGACTCTTGTAACAGGTCTTGTATCTTATGGGACAGAATAATAGTAGGGTCTTCTCTAAGGGGTTTATATATCCGACTGTCCTGCAGCTGGGAGTGGGCTTCTTGTAGGTATGGCTGTACATCCATTACCACAGTCGCCCCTCCCTTATCCGCCTTTTTTATAATGATGGAATTGTCTTCTTTCAGTTCTTTAATAGCCATTCTCTCTTTTCTAGTTAAGTTTTTATTTCTCTGTTTAGAAAGGGAGGGCCATTTTTCTGTTACCTCTTTAGAGACAAATTGTTGGAACACCTCGAGTGATGCCGATTTAACTTCGGGATCAAACTGGGTGTTCTTCTTTAATTTTTTATTGAATTTTATTATATCCCTCTTTTCAATATTCGATTTTTCTCCTGTCTCAAAATACATTTTACATCTTATGTTTCTACAAAACCTATAGAAGTCTACTGTAAAATCAAAAAGTCCCATTTCTTGTTCGGGTACAAAGTTCAAACCTTTATCTATCAGGTCCCGTTGAACCGTGGTCAGTTCCTTAGATGAAATGTTTAGCATTAATGTACATTGTTTTTCTTGCGATTCCTGGCTGGTTTCTTTTCTATTGGCAGTCTCTGGGCTCCTGCGTCTTCTCCTGCTGGATTTTTTTCTAAAAAATCTTTGTGGGTATCACCCTTCATCTGTCGGGCATGTGAAGTATTTCTTTCATTTGAGCTGGAACACTCAGATCCTGACGACTGTGATTTAGAGTTGTTTCTTCTTTGTTGGTTATATCGAGGTCGTCGCTGGAATCGTCTCTCTTCAGACCATGTGTACACACGATTCGCTGCGTAGTCTCTCGTATCCCTTTTGAATTTGAGTTTATTTTGGAAAAGGGTTTGCTTTAATTTATCCATATTTGCCTTTAGCTCCACACTGACTCTGTTGAACTCGTCATTCGCTGTATTGCATTTAAATTTCATTTCCAATTTTTTAATATCACTTTGGACTTGACTGATTGCGGCATGCAAATGCTGTATAGACAAAATCATCAAATCCATGGAGTAGCAATTACTTATTGCATACCACGTTTCTTTGTATCTGCTATCATCAGGTAACAATATGGTTTGGAGGTTACTACGTAGGCCACGGGGAATACGGGCTGCTTTCACATATTCCGTTAGCACTGTGGCATGAGAAGTAAGATTCAGTTCTTTCCTTTTCAATTGCTCCAACTTGCGTGGATAATTAACGCAGGTGTCCTCCCTACTTGTATTCCACATCAGCCCCGCTGATTCAGCGTGTTGTACAATACGTACTCTGTCTGTTTCAGAGAAACAGAAGCTATCCGCTCTGGTGTCGGTACTGTTTGCTATCTCCTCAAAGGACATTATTGCCACAGTGTACTATACACTTAGGACCAAGGAGACAAATGCACTCACATATATAGAAACCAGTCCCCAAACAAAGGCAAATTATATACTGAGTCCCGTATGGTTCACAGAGGCAGGTTCTCCAGGCCTGCTAGCAATGCTTGCAAATAGTAATGGTGGAACCAATAAAAACTTTAAAGACTTTAATTATTTCTTTTAAAATACATCTCACTGACATTAATCCATTCCATACAGAGTGTCAGGCAATGCAACAATATGTAGGATACTCAGTATTTAGTCGCGGCCATCCATGCTGTTCAACGCATCAGTCCATTGATAGCTCCCACCTCGAGGAGCAGGAGACGCCGACAACCAGAGCGGGCAAAGACGCGCAGCAAGTGCGACCTTTCGGGGAGAGCTCCTCCCCTTCCTCAAGCATATGCGTCATAGAGTACCACCTCCTTAAAAAGGTAAGTAGAAGACAGGTAAGACAAGCTTTAACCCTTTCACAACATACAAAGTATAAAACCATTCCAAAAACATCCTAAGATTAAAACATTCATTAAGACCTTTCGGGGCAAGTGTTTCTAAAGTAGCTATCCAGTACGCCTCTCTTTTTAATAAGCGATCGGTGATAAGGAATTTATCATGCAGCAAGAAATCGATGTGTGGCTTTCTCCGCGCCAACTGCAAATCGTAACCATGGTGACGGACAATGGGAGGAACATGGTGTCCGCGCTGCACCGAGGAGGGATGGTCCATGCGCCCTGCATGGCGCATGTGTTCAATCTGGTTGTGAAAAGGTTCCTGAAGTCTTCCACCGATCTTCAGAAGATTCTGAAAATGGCCAGGAAACTGTGCATGCACTTCATCCATTGCTACAAAGACAGGAACACCCTCCTCGAGTTGCAGCGGCAGAACGGCCTCCCCCAACACACTCTGATATGCGATGTTTCCACCCGTTGGAATTCCAGCCTGCACATGTTGGACCGACTGTATGAACAGAGAAAGGCCATTAACGATTTTTTGATGATCCAGGCGGACAGGAGTACTCCCTTGTGTAACTTTGATGTCAGCCAGTGGCAGCTCATGCGTGACACCTGCCGTTTGTTGAGGCCATTCGAGGAGGCCACGTTATTTGTCAGTCGCCAGGACTACGGGATGAATAACGTCATTCCACTGCTTCATGTCCTGGAACAGATGCTGAAAAATCTGTCTGGACAGGGGACTGGAGATGTGGCGACTACATCTCGCGGCGGTGAGTCCGGTGGGGACTGAAATGGAGGAGGAGGAGGACATTGTCTGGTGAAATGAGTGGATTTTCTACCCAGGTGACAAGAGAGGAGGAGCAGGAGCAGCTGGAGGAGGTAGATGGAGATGAGGAAGACGAGGCAGATGACCCGCAAGCACCGTGGCAGTATACAGTGGAGATGGAGGCAGGGAGCCCCTCGAAGTCACTTGTGCAGATGGCCCGCAGCATGCTGATTTGCCTGGCTAGTGACAGCCGAATAGTCAGCATCTGGCAGAGGGATGACTTCTGGCTCTCCACCCTATTGGACCCTCGCTACCGGTCCAAAATGGGAGCCTTTTTCCCAGCTATTGAGAGGGAGGACAAACTCAAATACTATAGGGAAATCCTCCGTAGTCAGTTGGCCGCTGCCTATGTGCGGCATCGTCCCTCCTCTGACAGGTCTGACCGGGGGGTTCTTCAGCGCTCACGTACTACTGCCAGCTCCCTCAGCAGCAACCTAAGTCTGGAGTCACTGATGAGCAGCCTCCTTCACCCGCCTAGTGAGGAAGGCAGTCGCCAGCAGCAGCAGCAGGACCTGAAGCAGACCCTGAACCAACAGGTGGTGGCCTACTTGGACAGCACTCTGCCACCCCAGTTAGAAGATCCGCTGGACTACTGGGCAGCCAAACTGGATGTGTGGTCGCAACTTGCCGAGTTTGCAGTAGAGAAGCTGTCCTGCCCGGCCAGTAGTGCGGCATCAGAGCGGGTGTTCAGTGCGGCGGGGGCCATCGTTACCCCAAGGAGAACCCGCTTGTCCAAGGGAAATGTGGAACGACTGACCTCTGTCAAGATGAATGAGGCGTGGACACCAATGCCTTAGGCGTCAGACTACATCAGCCATGACACCTCACCCAAACTGTGAGAAATGAGTCTGTGTTCAAACTACCTGCCTCAGCCACTATTCTGATGCTGCCACCCACCTGATGCCACACATCTGCTGACAGTTTCTCCATCTGCCACCAACCATCTTTACCAGGGACTGGTATTGCCACCCACCTCCACACTCTGTCATTGTGCCACTTTATGACCTCATGCTGCTGCTGCTGGTGCCGTGACATCCATACTGTGTCATTGTGCCACTCTCTGACCTTATGCTGCTGCTGTGGCTGCTGCCGTGACATACACA
Organism: Phyllomedusa bahiana; assembly: GCA_025379985.1. Lineage (NCBI taxonomy): Eukaryota > Metazoa > Chordata > Amphibia > Anura > Hylidae > Phyllomedusa > Phyllomedusa bahiana. Next base: position 35,749 of record JAODAL010000341.1, read on the forward strand.
CTGTCATTGTGCCACTCTGTGGCCTACTCCTGTTTTTGCCACCTCCAGAATGTCATTGTGCCACTGTCTGACCTCATGCTGCTGCCGCCGTCACCTCCACTCTCTGTCATTGTGCCACTCTGTGGCCTACTCCAGTTTTTGCCACCTCCAGAATGTCATTGTGCCACTGTCTGACCTCATGCTGCTGCCGCCGTCACCTCTACTCTGTCATTGTGCCACTCTGTGGCATACTCCAGTTTTTGCCACCTCCAGAATGTCATTGTGCCACTGTCTGACCTCATGCTGCTGCCACCGTCACCTCCACTCTCTGTTATTGTGCCACTCTGTGGCCTACTACTGTTTTGGCACCTCTAGAATGTCATTGTGCCACTGTCTGACCTCATGCTGCTGCTGTGGCTGCTGCCATGACCTCCACTGTGTCATTGTGCCACTCTGTAGCCTACTCCAGTTTTTGCCACCTCCAGAATGTCATTGTGCCACTGTCTGACCTCATGCTGTACTGCCATGACCTCCACACTGTGTCATTGTGCCACTCTGTGGCCCACTCCAGTTTTTGCCACCTCCAGAATGTCATTGTGCCACTGTCTGACCTCATGCTGCTGCCACCGTCACCTCGACTCTCTCATTGTGCCACTCTGTGGCTTACTCCAGTTTTTGCCACCTCCAGAATGTCATTGTGCCACTATCTACCTCTGCTCCTGCCACCGTCACCTCCACTCTCTGTCATTGTGCCACTATGTGGCCTACTACTGTTTTGCCACCTCCTGAATGTCATTGTGCCACTGTCTGACCTCATGCTGCTACTGCCATGACCTCCACACTGTGTCATTGTGCCACTCTGTGGCCTACTCCAGTTTTTGCCACCTCCAGAATGTCATTGTGCCACTGTCTGACGTCCTGCTCCTGCCACCTCCACTCTCTGTCATTGTGCCACTCTGTGGCCTACTACTGTTTTTGCCACCTCCAGAATGTCATTGTGCCACTGTCTGACCTCATGCTGCTACTGCCATGACCTCCACACTGTGTCATTGTGGCACTCTGTGGCCTACTCCAGTTTTTGCCACCTCCAGAATGTCATTGTGCCACTGTCTGACCTCATGCTGCTGCCACCGTCACCTCCACTCTCTGTTATTATGCCACTCTGTGGCCTACTACGTTTTGCCACCTCTAGAATGTCATTGTGCCACTGTCTGACCTCAGGCTGCTGCTGTGGCTGCTGCCATGACCTACACACTGTGTCATTGTGCCATTCTGTGGCCTACTCCTGTTTTTGCCACCTCCAGAAAGTCATTGTGCCACTGTCTGACCTCATGCTGCTGCAGGGGCTGCTGCCGTGACCTACAAACTGTGTCATTGTGCGACTCTGTGGCCTACTACTGTTTTTGCCACCTCCATAATGTCATTGTGCCACTATCTGACCTCATGCTGCTACCGTGACCTACCGGTCATTGTGCCACTCTGTGGCCTACTCCCGTTTGTGCCACCTCCAGAATGTCATTGTGCCACTGTCTGACCTCATGCTGCTGCCGCCATCACCTCCACTCTGTCATTGTGCCACTCTGTGGCCTACTACTGTTTTGCCACCTCCAGAATGTCATTGTGCCACTCTCTGACCTCATGCTGCTGTGGCTGCCGCCGTCACCTCCACACTCTGTCACTGATGTTGCCACCTGAGCCCTCAGCTTGTTTTTACCAGCTGTCGCTGGCATGACTTTATCAGGCTACATTCCCGCTTGAGTTTTTTTGGTCAGTTTTGCCCTCTTAAGTGCCCAGGGAATTTTATAGTGAAGCGATTCTAAGAGCGGCGGCAGTCATGTGCGTGTCATACTAAAACACAACATTGTATGAAGACCAAACCAAGCTCCCTCTGCATATTTAAGCATGGTACAACGTTCTATAGCACCCTGCAGGCTCTGTGCAGCCTAGAAATAGCTGTTTTTTTAACGCGATTCGTCCCGAAGTAATTCGGACTGAATTTATTTTTGTCGGGAAATTCGGCGAAGTGACCGAACCAAATTTTTGAGAAATTTGCCCATCTCTAGTCACAGGTCAAGAGGAAGGTACTTGGGACACTGTCCCTTTAAATAGCAGAAGACAGCCGCGCGTGCTCTAAAGGGCGCTCGTGTGTGCCCAGGCATCCAGAGTGAACGGGTGCGAACAGAATCCCAGACAGGTGAGTAGGAACTGCCAGTGGGCGCCGATGCCACAGCAGGCACAGGAGTCGGGACAGTTAAGTATACAGAAGAAGAGGCATTAGAGGATGCCGCTGCAGCGGCCAAGTAACAGCCATGCCCGTGGCTCAGCACAGGAGCAGCGGCATGGACCGTGACAACCTGACAGTATTGCGAACAGTAAATATAGCAAAATCAAGGGGCATCTGGAACACATGTCCCAGATCTTTTGCCTGGTGGTCCCAGTAAGCACCACTTTCAACTGTATCAGTCCCCTCAGTATGTGGATGTAGTAAAAAAAATTACGGCAGGAATACATCCCAGTCAATACAGTAATCCACAGTTCTCATAGAGAACTATGGATTACGTCTCCTTTCCCCGCTCGGCGAATACGCCGCGGGGGGAGATAAGTGACATGTCATTTACTAGCGGAGTATACGCGCCACTAGTAATGATAGTCTATGGGCCGGCGAGGTGCCGGCCCCCCGCTCCCGCGGCGTAATTGCGGGGCATAATTACGCCCCGCAATTAAGCCATGTGAACATAGCCTTACTCTTATAATCCACAAGCAGATTCTGGTATGTGGCCTAAGAAACATTGGGTGTGCGCTGATGACAAACTGATGTATGCAGCTTCATGAATACAATACAATGGCCACTTGTGCCAAGCCACTGACCTGCTCTACATGCACTTCTTATAAGCTGTAGTTTGGTTTAGGCGTTTGGCCTATGAGACTTCAGGCATATACTGAGGACTCAAAGGTTCAGTGCAGGCAGCGCATTTTCCTTATATCAGTGCATGTGTTAGTGAAATTATGTGTGTGGAAAAGAGGGATGGGCCTTATTGTTTGGACAAGTTGCACATTAACCCCTTACCGACATTGGACGTACTCATACATCCTAATGGTGGTAAGGGACTTTGTAGAAGCCACCTGGTGTTAGCTGCTAATTGCAGCTAATACTCGACGGTTACAGCATAAAAGGGCGCTGCTGCCGTCCAGCACTGTTTAACCCCTTATATGGTGTGGCAAAGATGTGCCTGGCATCTAAATCAATGAGAAATCGTGCAGTGCACCGTTCCTCTCTTCGATCGGGGTGCCCGCTGTGAAATCGCGGGGTCCCACTCGCTTAACATATTAGCCGTAAGCCTTGTAAAGGCCACCATGTTTTTGATTTTGCTACTTTCGGACCCAGGCAGGAAGTAGTAAAACCGCCATCTTTGTACTACAAAGCATTAGGCTGTAAAAATGATCGTGCCCACTAATGGTGTAGAACTCTAGGGTGACTCTAAGTTAAAGTAAAAAAGAAAAGTTTAAAAAAAAAAAAATATTAAAAGTTCAAATCGACCCCCTTTTGCCATTTTACAAATAAAAAAAATAAAACAATAAAAAATGTTACACAGATTTGGTATCGCTGCGTCCAAAAAAGTCTGATCTATTAAAATATAACACCATTTATCCTGTACATTGAAAACCGTAGAAGAAAAAAATTCCTAACAACAAAATTGTTCTTCACGTCACCTAAAAATTTGAATAAATTTAATCAAAAAAGTCGCATGCATTCCAAACTAGTTAGCAAACTAGTTACACTTCAGCCCACAAAAAAAAACTACAACCTCACTCAAGTCCATGGGTGTTAGTACAAAAAAGTTATTGGTCGCAGAAAATGGAGCTGCGGCGCAGAATTTCAAAAATAGAAAATGTTTGGAATTTTTTTACGGTCCCAAACCATAGCAGAAACTGTACATGTTTGGTATTACCTGATGCCTATCAACATGTAGAATAAAGATAACACATCATTTTTAACAAAGATTGAGTGCCATAAAAACTAAACTCATGCAAGCATGGTGCAAGTACGTTATCACATTTTGCCCCCCTTAGAATTTTTTTGCAGTTTCCCAGTATATTCCATGGTAATATAAATAACATCATTAGAAAGTACATCTTGTCCCGCAAAATAAAAACCCTTATATAGTTACATAGTTTGTAAGGCCAAAAAAATACAGACATCCATCCAGTTCAGCCTACATATGTCTATGTAGATCAGAAAAATTAAAAAAAAGTTCTGGGAACACGGTGAGGGAAAAACAAATGTGAAAAAACAGGCCCTGGCATTAAGGGGTTAATTGATAATGTGCAACACACATTCCTTTCTATAATGTATTCCACTCTACTAGGCATATGGCACACTGGTATTGATACACCTTCCCAAAAGTTAATTAGAATATTACAGAACATTTTAATCTATAATAATTAAACTTTAGCTATTGACCAAAATACTTCTGTGTGAAAGTGGTTTAAGCATGATCAAATTTCATGCTAAAATATGTATGACCATAATAAATCACTTGTTTCATGTAAATTAATCAATAATCATTAAGCTGCATTTTACATGTTTATGAGTTTATTTGTGGTATTTGTTATTTAGACATTATGGTAGAAAACAGCAAAAACATTAAAGTGGTTTACTACATGAAAATGGCAGCAGGATAGGTTACAAAATGAAATATCAAATATTTCTCCGCCACTGCTACCTGCTGGTACAGTGGGTACGGAGAGTATTCAGACACTTTTACATTTTTCACTCTGTTTCATTGCAGACATTTGGTAAGATCAAAAAAGTTCATTTTTTTTGCTCATGAATGCACACTCTGCACCCCATCTTGAAAGAAATAATACAGAAATGTAGATATTTTTGCAAATTTATTAAACAAGAAAAACTGAACTATCACATGGTCATAAGTATTCAGACCCCTTGCTATGAAACTCATATTTAACTCACATGCTGTCCATTTCCTTCTTATCCTCCTTGATATGGTTCTGCTCCTTCATTGGAGTCCAGCTGTGTTTAATTAAACTGATTGGACTTGATTAGGAAATGCACACACCTGTTTATATAAGACCTCACAGCTCACAGTGCATGTCAGAGACCATAAGGTCTAAGGAACTGCCCAAGGAGCTCAGAGACAGAATTGTGGCAAGGCACAGATCTTGTCAAGGTTACAAAAGAATTTCTGCAGCACTCAAAGTTCCTAAGAGCACAGTGGGCTCCATAATCCTTAAATGGAAAAAGTCTTGGACGACCACAACTCTTCGTCGACCTGGCTGTCCAGCCAAACTAAGCTATCGTGGGAAAAGAGCCTTGGTGAGTGAGGTAAAGAAGAACCCCAAGATCTCTATGGCTGAGCTCCAGATGCAGCATGGAGAAGAGATAAAGTTCCACAAAGTCAAGAGTGTGCAGACGGAAGCCTCTCCTCAGTGCAAGACGTATGAAAGCCTGCATACGGTTTGCAAATATACACATGAAGGACTCCCAGACCATGAGAAATAAGATTCTCTGGTCTGATGAGATGAAGATTGAACTTTTGGTGTTAATTCTAAGCTGTATGTGTGGAGAAAACCAGGCACTGCTCATCACCTGCTCAATACAATCCCAAATGTGAAACATGGTGGTGGCAGCATCATGCTATGGGGGTGTTTTTCAGCTGCAGGGACAGGATGACTGGTTGCAATTGAAGGAAAGATGAATGCGGCCAAGTACAGAGATATCCTGGATGAAAACCTCTTCCAGAGTGCTCTGGCCCTCAGACTGGGCTGAAGGTTCATCTTCCAACAAGACAATGACTCTAAGCACACAGCTAAAATAACAAAGCAGTGGCTTCAGAACAACTCTATGACCATTGTTGACTGGCCCAGCCAGAGCCCTGACCTAAACCCAATTGAGCATCTCTGGATAGAATTTAAAATATGGCTGTCCACCAACGTTCACCATCCAACCTGAGGGAACGGGAGAGGATCTGCAAGGAAAAATGGCAGAGGATCCACAAATCCAGGTGTGAAAAACTTGTTGCATCATTCCCAAGAAGATTCATGGCTGTACTAGCTCAAAAGGGTGTTTCTACTCAATACTGAGCAAAGGGTCTGAATACTTAAGACCATGTGATATTTCAGTTTTTCTTGTTTAATAAATTTGCAAAAATATATTTCTGTTTTTTTTTTATTTCAAAATGGGGTGCAGAGTGTACATTAATTAGCAAAAAAAAAAAACTTTTTTTTTATCTTACCAAATGTCTGCAATGAAACAAACAGTGAAAAATGTAAAGGCGTTTGAATACTTTCCGTACCCACTGTATTTGATCTTAGACATGACATGCTGTACATTCACTTGACCGCTTGGCTTGTGCTCTAGTGCTATGCTTGTTAGCTGAGACCAGTACTTGTTATCAGTTAAGTGAATGTAGGTATGTCATTGGTGCCATGAGAATAAACAAAGACTAGAGAGAACCACTATGGAATCAGTGTTGAGGTGGCAGAGAATAAACAGGTATATAATGTTTGATTTTTATTCTATAACATTTTCTAATTTAATTTGTGAAAGTCTTGACCAAACCTTTAATAATATAGCAGACACTGTTTATTGTATGAAGAAGTAAAGGTTTTGTTTTAATTTTTCATGTATAGTTCATGGTCTTACAGGTTTCACAATCATACAATTTATTTAAAAAAAAAAAAAACACACTTACTGAAACATATACTGTTGAAACCAAAAGTTTACATACACTATATAAAAAGACACATATGCATGTTTTTATCACTATCTAGCATGAAATCAGAATAAACGTACCCGGTCAATTAGGATTACCAAAATCATTTATATTTGCCAAATGCCAGAATTTTAAGGAATTTTTATTACTTTCTTCAAAGTCAAAAGTTTACATACACTAGGATTACTATGCCTTTAAACAATTTGGGACAGCCCATATGATGATGTCATGTCTTGGGAAGCTTCTGATTATTGGCAACATCTGAGTCAATTAGAGACACACACCTGTGTATATATTTTTAATGCACATCAGAAACACACTGCTTCTGTGTGTAACATCATCGGAAAGTCTAAAGAAATCAGCCAAGATATCAGGAAGAGAATTGTGGATTTGCACAAGTCTGGATCATCCTTGGGTGCAATTTTCAGGTACTTAAAGTACCTCGATCATCTGTACAAATAATTATACGCAAGTACAAAAAAGATGGGAATGTCCAGTCATCATACCGCTCAGGAAGGAGATGAGTTCTGTGTCTCAGAGATGAACATGCTTTAGTCTGACATGAGCATATTAACCCAAGAACAAAATCAAAGGACCTTGTTAAGATGCTGGTGGAAGCTGGTAAGATTGTGTCATTATCCACAGTGAAACGAGTACTGTATCAACATGGGCTGAAAGGCTTTTCTGCCAGGAAGAAGCCATTACTACAAAAGAAACATGTTTGCAAATGCACCTACATTTATGGAGACATGTCCTGTGGTCCGACGAAACTAAAATTAAACTGTTTGGCCATAATGACCATTGTTATGTTTGGAGGAAAAAGGGGGAAGCTTGGAAGCCTAAGAACACCAACCCAACTGTGAAAAACGGGGATGGCAGCATCATTTTGTGGGGTTGTATTGCTGCAGGAGGGACTGGTGCACTTTACAAAATAGATGGCATCATGAGGAAAGAAGATTATGCGGCAATACTGAAGCAATATCTCAAGATATCAGTCAGGAAGTTAAAGCTTGGGTGTAAATGGGTCTTCCAAATGGACAATGACCCGGAGCATTACCGAACTGGTTACAAAGTGGCTTATGGAGAACTAAGTCAATGTTTTGGAGTGGCCATCACAAAGCCCTGATCTCAATCCTATTGAAAATTTATGGGCAAAGCTGAAACGGCAGGTGCGAGCAAGGCACATGTGTCTTTTCATATAGTGTATGTAACCTTCTGGTTTCAACTGTAACTGCAGATATTCTTTCATAAAATGACATGTACTTTATTTCTGTGAAAATGAACTTCTTGGCTAACATAATACAATTAAATATATTTTATCTGTATCATTGGCATTTGGAAACTACAAGGTACCCCACCCGCTTTGCTACCCTAAAGAGCATCAATAACTAAATTATTTAATATATTACAAAGAAATTTGAACTGCACATACATTAATCTATGAAAATCCTCATGATGTCATAACAAATGTTGTTAAAGGGGTTTTGCCATGACCTCCTTTCACACCTCCTGCATCCAGCTCTTCAGCTGTGTGTGCTACGAAGGGGGCGTGTGTGATTTGTTTGAATTGCATATCATGTGACCGAGCAGGATGACATCACCAGGCCTTTCCTTTCTTTTGTCATAGAAAGGTCTGTTTATGTATAGAGCTGTGAATAGCTACAATGTAGCTCAGAGGTAAAGTTTTTGCCTTACTGCACAAGGGTCCTAGGTTCAAATCCCTGCAGGAACCAAACCTGTGGATTTTTTTTCTCTTTATCAATGCACAGACCTCATTGAGGTTTCTTTTTTTTATTTATTTGCACAGTTTGACTAATTACTAAGGCGTACAGAGGACATGAGTAGAATGACAGCTTCCTGAGAGGAGACGTGATGTCTGTGCATGTGTGGCTAGGACTGAGGGACTGTAAACAATGGATCACTACAGGTGCAGCTAAAACAAAAACAGTACAGAATTTTTAATAATGATGAATGGTGCAAATGTTTATTATTGAATTTGAAGGTTCCCACGTCAGTTTTACTTTGCGGCAAAATCCCTTTAAGCATGCTCGAACACAATGCTCCATATTTAAGCAGGTGCATGCTAACATATCTGAGTCCACCATGTCTGTTTCTTGATGGATATTAGCCAGAAGTGTTCATAGCTTGTTCCACTACAAATGTCCTTTTAGCAGCCGCACAGAAAAAAAAATCAGGTGGTTTTGCTGGTTTTAGGGTTTAAACTCAAGAACCGTGTCATATACATGAATATGAGATTGTTTTGGAGCACAGTAACATGAACTTTTGGATAACCTTGACTCCTGTCAAAGTTTTCACAAGGACTACTTAAGCGAATACAGAAGGCTGACCCTCAACTTCTGGATGGTTTCTGCTAACATTTTTGATTGTCCTCCGCTTTGGATGTTCTTGTCATTTCCAATTTCTTGGTCAGAAATTTATTTGCTTTCATCCTCCAAACGTCTTTGTAAATACTTTTTCACAAGTCTTTATATATCACTATTCCAGTGTGTACGAACAATGAAGATGCATTCCTCCATGGTGTACCTGCACATTTTTTTAGGATGCACAGACAAACTGCAGATTCTGTACGGTACATCGGTCTACATTTTTTGTCTGTTACCAAATGGGAGCCATTGAGGTTTTCATCCAGGTATTCTGATGCCTTCAGTGCAACCAAGCACACCATTTTGATCTTACAGAAAGGTATGATTTTTTAATAGAGTAAGGTATGTGCAGTTCAAATTTCATTGTAATTGGATACCTGGTATAACAAATAATACTGTACGCCTTTACAAATTCAAATATATACAGATATTAGGATGAGTATTGCCATAAGCTATACAATCTCATAACACAGCAGCAGTGCAGTACCATACATGAATCTATAAAAACATGGATATGAAAAGTAAAAAAGACTTCAATAAAATAAATTGTATTTTTCACTACTGCTCTCATTGCATAGAAAAGGTTAACTTTCCATATCAGCATATTTAGACAAAAGCTCAATCTAAAGGCATGATATTTACAACACGTTCTGCAGACATAAAAAGGAATTTTCTCCTTCATTGGCAGTCTTGAGATTTGTATAAATGGGATACCTTAGAGGTTTTAATACAATTTCAACTAGCCTTTTTTTCTTTAAATTATCATAGAAATTTTTAGGCTTTCAAAAGTAGTCGGGAAGGTACAAAATCTCAGAAAAACACATTTTGGAACTCTCCCGTACCTTTTAAAAACCCAAAAGCACTTTAAAAAGAAATTTAAATTTAAAGCAGGGGCAAGGAAAAATTTTAGGCATTTACTTTCATCTGTAAAGAGAATAAATTTAAACTAATCCCTTTTTTGGGTTTTTACAAAATAAAAGGGAAAATGAAAATATTTTTTTCTTTTGGGCCATTTTTTTTTCCCCAATTGTAATTTTTTTATCTTTTTTTCGATGGGGGGAAACCATCACGATTAAGATGCTTTTAACAGCATTTAGAAATATGCTCTACTACAGCCACATGGACCATGGAATCCTGCAAACAGAAGTTCGCTCATTGATTTCTATGGGAAAATATTCTAGACATGCTCTGTGACCTGGAAAGAAGGCATTGTGTAGGGAAAAGGAAAAAAGTGAAACTGTTTTTCCAAATATCTCCTATTGTGGGGCTGGAAACCTGTGATATCTATTGAATTTTGGGGTCACCCCCTCTTGTAAATTTTTCTCTGTGGCGAAAATCCATGACAGCGGGCACTGAACTCTTTGACAATGCAGGTATACCGACTACAAGGCTAAATGGCAAGACTGAAAACTGCAGTATTTAAGGATTTTATAAAATATACATAGGTACATGGAAAAAAAAATCACAAAAAATTATTTTAAAAACATGTCTAACAGAAATATTATACATAAAAACAACATGTAATGTTCTGATAACTGTAATTTCAGTCTACTAAAGATGGCTTACATCCCCCACTTATTTTGAGATTAATGGGGGGCTTCAACTGTATGTTCCCCTTTGATAAAATTTGACAAAGTGTGAATTTCCCTGTCTACTCTTTACCTCTCTCTTTTCCTTAAGATTTTTTGTGTATATAACAAAGAAAATTGCTGGTGCCAGATTTTTCTAAAGAAAAACCTGCAGCCCCTATCACAAAGGGTGCTTGTGAACTTGCATTTATATTTCAACTTAAAAAAAAGAGTACCCCCTCTTCAAATTTAAGTTTGTGAACTTGTGTGTATGTTTTGACTGGAAAAAGTACCCTTGGGGCCATTTACAAAATTTTTGTTTCGGTTGTCTTTGGCCCCACATTTACAAATCCAAAAATTTTCTCTCTAATGGGGATGCATTTAAGTCCTCTGGGGGATCAAAACAATTTTAGCCGTTTTGAAAAATTATGCCACAAAAAGTATCCCTCAGCATTATTATGTGGTTATCAGAGCTGGATCAATAGATACAATGCTCAGGTTCCCGCGGGTTTTTTTTTGTGATGGGAAAGTCTAAGCTTTCTCTGGCAAATTTTCTTTTTTGTTGTTTTTAGATTCATCACGCTCTGAGAGGGGCCTTTTGGTCCTTTTTTTTTGAAGCTGGATCTATGGAAGATTCCCCTGCAATACAAAAAATAAATACGGTATCTGTGAAATATCGGTTCAAGCATCTTACCTAAATAAATAATTCAGCAAAATTCATAGAAAAAAATTGCTTAACTTTAGCTCCTCAAAGGGCTTTTCTTACAACAATGCTTAGCTTTTAACATGTAAGGAAAGGTAAATGAGGCTATTATGAATCACATTGCTGTTTTTGATTTTGCTTTGTTCAGGAGATAAAAAAAGATTTGACTTCTACTGCTATGTACAGTTTCTCTTGGGTTTCCGACCCCTTTTCCCGCTCTCTTTTTCCGATTTCTCCCGCTTACCTTTTAGCCAAGTAGTTTTATTTAAGTTAATGACCAGTTTTAACCCTTAGTGCTCTGGAGCTTTGTGCATTAAAGATTATAAACCTCTTCCACTCCTATCACTGTAACATGAAATGCTAGGATTAGAAGAGCTGCTATGTCAATCACTGTTAAAAACACCCACAAAACCTAACCAGAAAGTGTGAGTTGAAGTTGGGGGTGGCTTTTGTGAGACCCGTATGGTGAGATGACCCCTTTAAGGACCACAATAAGTCTTTTGTTGGCAGGGCAAAAATAAGTTGGTATCAGTGACCTGTGATGGATGAAGCAGGGACTCAAGTGTCTGATGACAGCCAGGACCTTTCTCTAATAGCAAAGCATGGATATACCACAGATCCAAACTATTTAATCCCTTAGATGCTGAAGTGAATATTGACCATTGCATCTAAGTGATTTTAGAGGGAGGTGGTTCCCTCTTTCATTCTATTGACACTCCCTATAATGTGTTCCCAGGGTGCCTATTGAAGGCTCACAGGTCTGCCTTCTGTGTATACTTTATAGGCCTTGCCAGAGGTAGAGTCTGTAGGATGCCAGGCAGCTTGACACTAACAGATATAATATATTACAGAAGTAATGTGGTGTATTATATAAGCAATCAAAACATTGCATATTCAAGTTCCCCAGTGGGACAAAAAAATATTAATAAAAAGACAGACAGAAATAAAATAAAATCCCAAGTAAGACAAAAAAAAGAAAATTCTATTTTTCCCTAAACAAATTCCTATTTATGGAAATAAACATAAACAAAATTGGTATTGCTGCAGCTGTAATGTCCAAAACTATGGTATTATCACATAATTTATCTCACATGCTGAACAGCGTAAAAAACGAAATAAAAAAATTGCAAAATTGCAATTGTTGGTTAATTTTCTTCCCCCCCAAAAAAACCAATAATAGAAATCAATCAAAAAGTACCCAAAATTGGTACCAAAAGAAATAAAAGTCACAAAAAACAAGCCTACATACAGATCTGTTAAAAGAAAAATAAAAATGGAATACGGACACACAAACTAATTTTTTTTATTTAAAAAGTTTTTTTGTTGTGCAAAAGTGAAAAAATATAAAAAAAACTATATAGTCATGGTATTGCCATAATCGTACTGACCCACAGAATAAAGTTATCACAGTATGTTTACCATATGGTGAATGGCGTACATTTAAAATGCAAAAACAATGGTCAGATTACCGTCTTTTCTTTTCAGTCTTTCTGAAAGATTTAATAAAAGTTAATCAATATTTTATATACTCCAAAATGACGGCATTAAAAAATAAAACTTGTCTTCAAAAGAACACGCATTCATATGGCTATGTCAACAGAAAAATTTTAATAATAAGTTACAACTTTTGTAGTGCGATGATAGACAACATGATAAAATTGCTTAGTTCTTTAAGGGGTTAGAAAGAAGAAGACCATATCTCTAATCCCCTCACCCTCTGTCTCTTCCCTCCTTCCCTGTATACTGTAAGCCCTCATGGGCAGGGCCCTCTCTCCCTCTGTACCAGTTGTTAGTCACTTATTGTCACTTTGTGATTGTTTGACCAATGTTATTTATGTACCCGCCTCAAATGTACAGCGCCCTGTAATCAAGGGAGCTCTAAAATAAATGATAATAATAATAATAATAATGTTACTTGTTGGTGGCTACCCTTCAAGTCACTATCTGGCTCTTTCTTACAGGTGGCACTACAGAGAGGAGGAGAGTTATTTTGCATAGTTTTTTCAAAGCAGTATCCTCTTAGAGTCAATATTCATGTATCATTTTTATTTAAGCAGAAATATAGAATTGTGACTTAACTTAATCCATTCTTTTTGGATTCAACTATTCACTGTGGTCATTTGTGTTATTCCTCAATGTGGATGATTTTGTTTGACTTTGCAGTTAACAAATGGATTTTCTGTTAATTAGATACCCCTTTCTTTGGCAGGCACAAAACACAGAACTAGCTCACTTGCAATTCCCTGCATGCCTGGAATACTTTCACCTAGCTCCAGCCATCTGTGAAGTGAAGGACGGATCCAGCCCACAACTCTGAGAATCCTTAGTCTGTTACAATCTACAGAAATAATGGCTCTATTGTTGCCACACCATTTGTTAACCACAAACAAATTCAAAGCATCAACAAGTTTCTCTGAACAAACAGAGAGTGACACACTGGCAATGACATTGATAATGGACGGAAGGAAGACCCCGCAGTCACGCAAGTGCTACAGGACACACACGAAGCATCAAGATACATCTTCGCCTGACATTCGCCTTTGATTTATATAGTCTTCTTTATCAAGAATAAAGAGGGAAACTGCAAGATATTTCAAATATTTGTAGTGGGGAGATAAGAATGTGAAGCCTTTTATACAATGCAGGTGCCAAGTGCATACCTCTGGTCATAAATGTTCAGTCCTGTTAGGAATTTGAAAAGCTCACCTAATATTAATCGTCCTGCCAAAGCCTGCATACAGCATTAACTATAAAACAGTTCAACAGGTTAAATATTTCCCTAGTATTGGCAATCACCTAAAAAAGGATCCTAAACACTGCCATTTAGTGCCATTCAGTGTCCAAATAATGTCCAAGTAATGTTTTAATGTCCAACTTCCCCTAAAAAACTTAAACATAGCACCCAATTGTATTAAATAGCAAAAAAGTACTACCCTTTTTAATCCACCACTGATCCAGCTCTGAAGGCCCGCAGTCTCTCCAGTGTCTGTTTATTTACGTTTAGCATGTGACTGCTGCAGCCAATCAGTGGCCTCAGCAGTCATGTGCCATTCCAATGACATCAGCGCTCAGGATGTGAACAGTTATGTTAATTTAAAGGGGTTGTCTCACTACAAGGATTGCTGCTTTTTATGTTAAAGATTTTACAAAAACTAGTCACTTTGTAATACAGTGCATTGCGAAAGTATTCGGCCCCCTTGAACTTTTCAACCTTTGGCCACATTTCAGGCTTCAAACATAAAGATATAAAATTTTTATTTTTTTGTGAAGAATCAACAACAAGTGGGACACAATTGTGAAGTGGAACGAAATTTTATTGGATATTTTTAAACTTTTGTAAAAATAAAAAACTGAAAAGTGGGGCGTGGGAAAATTATTCGGCCCCTTTACTTTCAGTGCAGCAAACTCACTCCAGAAGTTCATGAGGATCTCTGAATGATCCCAATGTTGTCCGAAATGACTGATGATGATAATATAATCCACCTGTGTGTAATCAAAGTCTCCGTATAAATGCACCTGCTTTGTAATAGTCTCAGGGTTCTGTTTAAAGCACAGAGCATCATGAAGACCAAGGAACATTTCCAGGCAGGTCCGTGATACTGTTGTGGAAAAGATTTCCCAAACTTTAAACATCCCAAGGAGCACTGTGCAAGCGATCATATTGAAATGGAAGGAGTATCAGACCACTGCAAATCTTCCAAGACCCCGCCGTTCCTCTAAACTTTCATCTCAAACAAGGAGTATGGGGGTAACAATAACAATATAATACTAATAGGGGTCTGCTATAGGCCCCCAAGTATAACAGAACCCATAGAAGATGTACTCCTCAAGCAAATCGATGAGGCGGCTAATCAGACTGAGGTTATTATGGGCGACTTTAACATCCAGAATAAATTTGGGGGGAATTAAAACCCTGTAGCTCTCACAAAGGAAACAGGTTTTTGTCAATAATAATGATAATTCCCTTTCCCAAATGGTGCAGAACCACTAGAGGAAAGGCCTTCTAGTTTAAATATTGACAAATGGGCCTGCAGGTAACAAAGGTTCAGGTTGGGGGGCACCTGGGAAATATGCCATATTATAATAAATTTCCCATTTACCCTTCAATAGAGTTTTTTGTAAGGAGCCACAAAAAAGAATTTTGAAGGCTAAATTTTATTTGCTTAGGGGGCCCTTTAAACCGTATTGACTGGGCAATGTGTTTAAATATGGCAGAATAATAATAAATGGGAATTTTTAAAAAACTCCTAGGCTACCACTGTGAGGGTAATCCCTTTGGTAAAAAAATTAATTGAAAAGGAAAAAAACCCCAATGTGGATCAACAGGGATGTAAAAGAGGCAATTAAAAACAAAAGAAGCGTTTCACCTACTAAAACAGGGGGTAGTGAAGAGGCACTAAAAAGCTATAGGGAAAAAAATAAAGTGTGTAAAAAAAAGAAAAAAGGAAAAAAGCTGGGACGGAAAGAGTATCGCCATAGAAAGTAAAAAATTAACCCCAAAATATTTTTTAACTATATAAATAGAAAAAGTTTTTAAAAAGAAAATGTTGGCCCTTTAAAAAATACTGAGGGGGAGACAGTAGAGGGGATGAGAAAAAACAAAACCTATTAAAACTTTTTTCTCCACTGTATTTCCCGAGGAGGAGGTTTCCCTGTTGAAAGAGGGATGGGTAAATCCAACTTAAAATTTTCTTGTTTCCCCAAAAAGAAGTGCGTCCGTCTTAAAAAGATTAAAATAGACAAACCCCCGGCCCTGCCCCCAGGGTGTCCTAGGGGGGTTAAGTGAGTCATGATAGGCCCCTTTTCTTAATATTTTGGACTTTAAAAATGGGGTATGCCCCAAAGGATTGGCGCTAGAAAAATGTGGTGCCAATATTCAAAAAAGGGGTCAAAAAGTGATCCGGAAAAATATAGGGGTTTAAGTTTGACCTTTGTTGTGGTTAAAAAATGTTTTGAGGTTTTCTCAGAATGCATTCCGGGGGTATTCTGAAAAAAAATGTATAACCCCGTTCCAGCATGGGTTTATGAAGGATCGGTCCTGTCAGGATAATCTATCAGCTTTATGAGGAAGTCAGGCTCACTGGATGGGGGGTGAGGCACTGGTGTCATTTATTGATTTTTCTAAAGATTTATCGGTGCCACATAAAAGGTTGGTAAAAAATGAGAAGCTTGGGTGGGGGGAAAACGTGTGCAAGTGGGTAAGAATGGGCTCACGATAGAAACAAAGGGTAGTAATTTTAAGGTATACTCTGACTGGATTGCTGTTACTAGTGGGGGTTTTCCACAAGGGTCAGTATTGGCCCTATCCTCTTAAATTTCATTTAAAGATTTACACTGGATTGCACAGTAGAAACTCTGAAGTAATTAACACAATAGAGGTAATGTGTTATTACAAAGGGATTGGATAAATTGGAGGGCCTGGGAGGGGAAAAGGCAGATGAGGTTTTTTAAAACGTAAAAAGCAAGGTTTAATGGGGGGGAAAAATCCCTTAAATGACTACATGTTAAATGGAAAAAGGCTGGGTAAAAGTGAAAAGGAGTGGACTTGGGTTGGTGGCGTAAACTTTAAATTTTAGCAGCCGTGTCAGAAGCAGCTGCCAAGGCAAATAGATCATGGGGGGCTTTAGAAGGGGAAGAGGCACATGATGAGAACATTATTCCCCATTTTTTCAAGTCACTGGTTAGACCACAATGGAAATTTTTTACAGTTTTGGGACCGTGACAGGAAAAGAATTGTAGAGCTTGAAACAGGAAAAAAAGGGGGGGGCAACAAAAAATAATTTTAAAAAGGGTGGGTGGTTACAGTACCCCGAAAGTTTTGCAAGATTTGGGTTTTTTAGTTTAGAGAAAAGACGGCTTCGGGGGGAATAATAAAAAATGTTTAAATACTTTAAAGGTCAATGTAGAGATCTCTTCCCAAGTTTATTAAAACCAGGACTGTATCTAGAAAAAAGGGGATCCTCTACCTTGGGAACGAAAAATTTTAATAAACATAGAAAAGGGATCTTTACTTTGAGCAGTGAGACTGTGAACTCCTGCCAGAGGAAAATTGTCATGGTGAATTCACTAAAAGTTCAAAAGGGTTTGGTTTTCATTTCTGGAATAATAATATAAAAAGTTATTGTGTTAGGATTTTGGAGAGGGGGTCATTGACCGGGATTTTTCCATTGCCAGTTGGAGTTTGGGAAGGAAAATTTTTCCCTAAAATGGGAAAATTTGGGTTCTATCATTGGGGTTTTTTGCTTTCCTCTGGATCAAACCTTAGCACAAAAAGGCTGAACTGGATGGGGCTCGTCTTTTTTCGGCCTTAAAAAAACTATGAAAACTAGGCCCCTGATCCCCTGGATGAAAGCAGAGATCTCAGCTGAGGTGGGAGAGTCTGTCCCCAAGGCAACAATCAGTCGTCAAGCACAAATCTGGCCTTTTTTGGAAAAGTGGCAAAAAAGAAAGCCCTTTTTCTCAAAAATATCCATAAAAAGTCTCGATTAAAAAATTTGCCCCAAGCCCTGGGAGGACACCCCAAACATGTGGAAAAGGTGCCTTTTCTCAGATGAAACCCCAAAAACGACTTTTTGGCCACAATGCAAAAACAAAAAAAATGTTTGGCGTTTTAAAAACAAAAACGCTCATCCCCCGAAAAACCCCCTCCCCATTCAAACATGGTTTGGGCCCGCTTTTCTTCAGCGGGACAGGGGAAGTTTGGGTTAAAATTGATGGAAAATGGATGGAGCCAAATACGGACTTTTCGGAAGAAAATGTTTGGGGTCTGCCAAAAAGACTGAGACTGGTACGGGGATTTTTCTTCCAACAAGACAAAGTCCCAAACATAAAAGCAAAATCTCAAGGAATGGTTCCAAATAAAGTATCCCGGTTTTGAATGGCCAAGCAAAGTCCCCGACCCGAATCCCAAACGAGAATCTGTGGAAAGAGCTGAAAAAACTGCTGTTCACAAAAAGCTCTCCATTTTCCCAAACCCACTGAGCTCGAGCTATTTTAAGTAGAAAGGGGAAGAATTCAGTTCTCGATGTGCAAAACTGATATGACATACCTAAGGACCTGCGTGTAAACGCAGCAAAAGGTGGTGCTACAAAGTATTAACTTAAGGGGGCCGAATAATTTTGCACGCCCCACTTTTCATTTTTTTATTTTTTACAAAAGTTTAAAATATGCAATACATTTTGTTCCACTTCACAATTGTGTCCAACTTATTGTTGATTCTTCACAAAAAATTTAAAATTTTATATCTTTACGTTTGAAGCCTGAAATGTGGCAAAAGGTTGAAAAGTTCAAGGGGGCTGAATACTTTCGCAAGGCACTGTAATATGTGTCCATTAATAGCGTCCTACCTATTTCTAGATATCCCCTCTTGTATGGGCTGCATCACCTCTTTAGGTTGCTATAGCTACGGACCTGTTATTATTATTTTTTTTTTTTTAGTTGCCCTTGGTTCCAGGGCGCTGTACAATCGGGTTGCATACATAACATAGGTCAAACAAGTACAAAGGTGACAAATTAATAACTAATAACAGGTACAGAAATAGATAGGTCGCTACCCACGAGGACATACAGTCTACAAGGACGGTGGGAAGAGACAGAAGGCGAGGGGCAGACATGTTTGTGTGGTGGAGGAGTAGCAACAGGGTTATTGTTGGTTATAAGCAATCCTAAAGAGATGGGTTTTCAGGTTGCTTTTAAGGCTAGTGAGAGTGGGGAGAGAGTCTGATGTGTTGGGGCAGTGAGTTCCAGAGTGTGGGGGAACCACGGGAGAATCTTGGAGACAGTTATCTGTGGAGCTGATAAGAGGAGAGCAGAGAAGAAGGCCTGTAGGGCGAGAGGGGGAGGGAATATCAAAGACAAAGGGAGAATGTATGGAAGGGAGAGGTTATGGAAGCCTTGTGGTCAAGGTGCAACTTGAACTGATTCGATGGGGAATGGGAAGCCCTAAAGGGATTGGCAGGGGGGGAGGCAGAGGAGTACGAGGAGAGTTTTTAACAGACGGGGAGCAGATTAAAGGGGTTGTTACTACTTTTATTATCTGCCTCATCGTTTTTTTGGTTCACTTTGAATTCACGGGGCTGTTTATGCCCTTTCCAGTGCATAGAACCAGGCTTAGCTAAGAACCAGTGTGCAGCCTATCAGGAGAATCAAACAGGTCTGTAGCTAAGCGACCTGAGAACAGAGAAGAGGCCTGGAGGACGAGAGTGATGGGGAAGGTTCAAGAACTAAGGTAGAGACTGTATGGAAGGGAAAGGATATTGGAGAGCTTGTAGGTAGGTTGCTACTTGAACTGGATTCGATGGTGCAATAGGAAGCCATAAAGGGATGGCAGAGGGAGAGGAAGGAGTAGCGAGGAGAGGTTAATCAGACGGGCAGCAGAGTTAAGGATGGATTGGAGGGGAGCGAGGGTGCTAGCTGGTAGGCCACAGAGAAGGATGTTTCAATAGTATAGACGGTAGATGACGAGGGCGTGAACAAGCATTTTTGTGCTTTCAAGGTTAAGGAATGAGCGGATACGGGAGATATTTTTCAGGTGAAGGAGGCAGCCAGAGGTGAGGGATTGGCTGTACAGTTTGAAGGTTTATCCCATGGCAGCGTAATTATGCAGCCGGTGAGAGAGTGTCGCCATTAACTGTGATAGAGAGATCAGGTGTAGGGATAGAGTGGGATGGTGGGAAGATAATGAATTCAGTTTTCTCCACATTTAGCTTCAGGAGACGGGAGGAGAAAAAGGAGGATATGGATGAGATACAGTCTGGTATCCGGGAGAGCAAAGAGGTAACATCTGGGCCAGAGATGTAGAGTTGGGTCTCATCAGCATACAGGTGGTATTTAAAGCCATGTGATGCTATTAGCTGAGCCAGACCAAGAGTGTAGATAGAAAAGAGTAGTTGGCCCAGGATAGATCCCTGGGGAACACCAGCGGAGAGCGGGCGGGAGGAGGTGGTGGTGCAAGAGTGAGAGACGCTGAATGTTCTACCGGAGAGGTATGAGGAGATCCAGGAGAGAGCCAAGTCTGTGATGCTGAGGGAGAAGAGGATGTGTAGAAGGAGTGAATGGTCGACAGTGTCAAAGGCGGAGGACAGGTATAGGAGGAGACGCACAGAGTAGTGGCGTGAGGCTTTGGCAGTTACTAGGTCATTGGTGACTTTGGTTAGGCGGTTTCTGTAGAGTGGTGGGGTCGGAAGCCCGATTGCAGCGGGTCACGGAGAGAGTTGGTGGAGAGATGAGAGGACAGATGAAGATAGACATGCTGTTCTAGGAGTTTAGAGGCGAATGGAAGCAGTGAGATGGGGTGATAGTTGGACAGACAGGAGGGTTCAAGAGATGGTTTCTTAAGGATGGGTGTGATGGCCGCGTGTTTAAAGGAGGAAGGAAAGGTGCCAGAAGTTAATGATAGGTTGAAGAGATGGGCGAGGGCTGGTATGGCACTAAGGTCAGGGATGAGGTGAGATGGCAGTGAGTCAAGATTACAGGTTATGAGGTTGGATTTGGACATTAGAGAGGAAAGCTTGTCATGAGTGACAGTAGAGAAGCAAGTTAGGGGAGAACAGTGATGAGCAGGTATAGAGGTGGGTTGTGGGGACACTGCAGAAATAGAGGTAGGCGGAGGTGACTGCGGGGTGAAGCTTTGTCTGATGAGATTGATCTGATTTAGGAAGTGAGTGGCGAAATCATCTGCTGAGAGGAGAGAAGGGGGAGGAGGTGCTGGTGGACGGTGGAGAGAGTTGAAGGTGTTAAAAAGTTGTCTGGGGTTGTGAGACAGGGAGGATATGAGGAGGTGCATCACCTCCTTAGGTCACTATAGCTACGGACCTGTTCTCTCTCTCCTGAGAGGCTGCAAGCGCTGGTCGCTATACCTACAGACCTGTTCGATGTCTCCTGATAGGCTGCCAGTGCTGTACACTGATTGGCTGCATTGGTCACATGCCAATTAGAAGTAAAATACCAGAGAGACTGCTAGAGCTGCAATGCTGGACAGACAGCAAAGTAAAAAGATAAGTACAATATTTTTTTTTTGTTTGCTATTTAATACGCTTGTGTGTTGTTTTTATTTTTTGGGGGGCAGTTGGTCAACCTCTTCAACCATAAATTCCCTGGTGCTCCTAGGTAGTAAAAATTCACACCCGCTCAGGTTGTTGCTGGTAATCCAGTCCATGGGGCAACCAAGCTATGGGGAAATGGCCTATGTCGCTTCCAGTTAAAACTGATTGCACTTTGTTTAATATTATATTTTGCATAACAAATAGAAAATGTTTATTGTGCAATACAGTCGAGCATTTGGAGAAGGTAATAATCTTCCAGGATTAGGCCCAAAGAATTGATTTTTACTGTATTCTGATTTGACATATGAGACATACCTCCACATTTTCTCTTAATTCAATAAAACATTTCTATTTGACAGCTCCAGAAATGGAATTGGATTAAATGTAATGTAATGAAATGAAATATAGTCTTTTTACTAATGCACAGCTATCTAATGGTTTTGCTTTAAGTATAGACATTTATTTCAAGAGTACACAGGAAGTTTAGGAGTACTAACTATTCTGTATAAAACTCATGACTGCCGTATTCTGCAACATTAAAGGGATTGTCTAACCATGCTGTTTTACAGAGACACAGCCAGCAGAAAGCTACCACTTCCTGGTTAGGCTGTGGGTGGGTCAGCAGCTGTGATTGGCATATCATCTCTGCAGTTTCTAGCTGATCCTGTTACAGTTACTTAAGTGCAGAAGGTTTGTAAACAGCAGTGCACTAGGCTACAGAGCTCTAAAGGGTTCAAGCTTGTCAGTAAGTAATGTAAACAAGCTTCTGCATTCAAGATAAGGAAAACAGCAGAGTGTCATCACCAACCCAGGGCCACTACTACAGCAGGGAAGATGGCCAGTAACCTACAAAGGCTTTTATACAAAAGCAGGAGCTAATATCTCCTCTAACTCCGCTGAGAAGCAAAATCCAAACAGCAATGTATTTGGTAATATTCATTTTTTTTCTTTTTTTCAAAATTTGCCTACATGTTTAAAGTTAATCAATGAAATGGGAATACCCCTTTAATATTTTCTGCATGTATGACTGACTACTCTGTACCATTCACCTTGCATCATTTGGAGGCTTTACCAAAGGTTTGTACAGGTCAGGAATTTTGCGCTCGATCATGGGTCGGAGATTCTCTTTTAACCTGTTGTAATTTTTCTTCAGCTCTTGCTGATATTCCTTCTGCTCAGAAATAATCAGTCTTTTGTTTTTCTCCACTGCTTCTCCACATCTGCAAAAGGAAACATGGTATTTGTATCTATGAATGATCAGTAGGAATTATTGATGGAAAGTAGGATGAGTTCAGCAATGCATTTATTTCAGTTTCTGTCTATAGTCTAACATGAACGGAATTTTTTTACTCTGGGGATAGATCGGTAACACATTATCAGGGAAACTTTTGGAAAACCACACATAGACAAAGAGAGAAACAACAGTATCTCAGAAGTAAGAATGTGAAAGTTAAATTAGTTCTCTAAATGTTTTATAGGTTTCCCTAACAATGAGTTGATCATAAACGGTCCTCCTGCTGGAACCCCAGCAATCTGCTGTAATTTGTAGGAAAATCTGGCATTTAGTTAAATTTCTCTAGACCACCACTATAAGGTAAATAAAGGCACTACAATCCACAGTAATCATTTATAGAAACAGGCTGTCCTTATAATATAGGACAGGTGCTTTACAGTCAAGAGATATTCTTTGTGAGTGCTCTACACCAGAAAAACACTTTTTAAACCTTGCAAGCCAGCTGATATGGAACTGGCTCTGACACGTATAATGTGGATGTATCTGCGACTATTTTTCAGTTCACTGTAGTTAAAGGGGTGTTCCAGTTTTATTGAAATTAACGTTAAATGGTGACAGGGTAGGGAAAAATAGAAAGAAAGGCATACTTACCCCCCAGTCTCCCACCACTGCCATTCTGGGATGAGCTCCTTTTCACTTCCTGTGCGGTCTGCTGTCCATGCTGTTCAGTTTGCTGATGAATGGCAAATTGCACAGGAAGTGAAGTGGATTTTAGGGCGCTACAGAATGCCAACATCAGGGGACTGGGGGGTAATTATGCATTTATTTTCCCCCATTCTAGCCCCATTTAATGTTAATCTTAAAAAACTGGAACACCTCTTTAGGGTTTACACTTTTAGAGCAAACTGTTACACCACACCCATAAAGGGAAGTCAAAGAGCACATAATTCAAATTTTATAAAATGCACTGTGCTATAATAAATATGACAACTTTGCTGTTACTGTTCTTTGGGACATGAAATAATTTACATTCACATTCAGACACTTACTCCACTTCCATATGGATTAGAGACCTTCCAGTCGCCTTGAGAATGCAGAGATCTGCCTGGAGCTATTAGCCTACCTATCTAATGGGGGTTTACCAAACTACCTAGGCCTGTTTACCTGTCTACCTTGGGCCTTGCCTACCTATCTACCTGGGTCCCTACCTACCCAACTGGTTATATGATTCTGAGGGGTGCAGCCCATAGCTGAAGCACAATCTCCAAGGGGTTAGTTCTCTGTTCCTCCCCACCGCCCTTGGAGACTGGGTCTGTACTTGCTCTACCACTCCTGTAAAGTTTGTGCAGAGGTGGGAATAAGTAAAAAGTTGCTGAAAAAGTGAGGATTCTAAGATATTTGTGTCCAAATCTGCAGAGACGAGTGACGGCCAGGATAATTCATCATGGCAGTCTGGACCAGATGGAGAAGAAAAGGGAAAGTCCCCTGTGAGTCCTTGGATGTAACTCCATTGTAATCACTTTTATGTCTAGACTTAATATTCACTAATAGACCTGACAGAATAACAAACGTTCAGGTTGGGGGGCACCTAGGAAATCGTGACGATAATAAACCGTATTGACTGGGACAAGGTGTTTAAAAATAGCAGAGCAAAATAATAAATGGGAGATCTTTAAAAAGGCAGCAAAGCTGGAGACCGAAAGACATATTGCCATAGAAAGTAAAACTAGTCCCAAAATATTTTTTAACTATATAAATAGTCAAAAGATTAAAATGGAAAATGTTGGCCCCTTGAAAAGTAGTGAGGGAGATATTGTGGAGGACGATGAAAAGAAAGCAAACCTATTAAACAATTTTTTCTCCACTGTATTTACCGAGGAGGATGACCTTCATGTTAATGAGCAAAGGGATGAGGTAAACTCAAACTTAAATGTTTCTTGTCTAACCCAGGAAGAAGTGCAGCTCCGTCTTAAGAAGATTAAAATCGACAAATCACCAGGTCCTGATGGTATACACCCCCGTGTCCTAAGCAAGTTAAGTAATGTCATAGAAAGGCACCTATTCTTAACATCTATGGACTGTGTAATAACGGGGTATGTCCTATAGGATTAGCGTATAGCAAATGTGGTGCCAATATTCAAAAAGGGGTTAAAAATGATCCTGGAAACTATAGGCTAGTAAGTTTAACCTCTGTTGTGGGTAAAATGTTTGAAGGTTTTCTCAGAGATGCTATCCTGGACTATCTCACTGAAAATAAATGTATAACGCCGTTCCAGCATGGGTTTATGAAGGATCGGTCCTGTCAGACTAATCTCATCAGCTTCTATGACGAAGTTAGTTCTAGACTGGATCGGGGTGAGACACTGGATGTCATATATTTAGATTTTTCTAAAGCATTTGATACTGTGCCACATAAAAAGTTGGTAAGTAAAATGAGAATATTTGGACTGGGGAAAATGTGTGCAAGTGGGTAAGCAACTGGCTCAGTGATAGAAAACAAAGGGTGGTAATAAATGGTACCTACTCAGATTGGATCCCTGTTACTAGTGGGGTACCACAGGGTTCAATATTGGGCACTATCCTCTTCAATATTTTTATTAATGATCTTACACATGGATTGCACAGTAGAATATTGATTTTTGCAGATGATACTAAGCTCTGTAAAGTAATCAACACAATAGAGTATAATGTGTTGTTACAAAGGGATCTGGATAAGTTGGACGCCTAGGCAGAGAAATGGCAGATGAGGTTTAACACAGATAAATGCAAGGTTATGCACATGGGGAGGAAAAATCCATGACATGATTACATGTTAAATGGAAAAATGATGGGTAAAAGTGACATGGAGAAGGACTTGGGAATCCTGGTGGACAGTAAACTTAACTGTAGCCGCCAGTGTCAGGCAGCAGCTGCAAAGGCAAACAGGATCATGGGGTGTATTAAAAGGGGCATAGATGCACATGATGGGAACATTATTCTACCATTATACACGTCACTGGTAAGACCACACATGGAATATTGTGGACACCCGATCACAGGAAAGATATTGTAGAGCTACAACAGGTACAAAGGCAGGCAACAAAAATAATAAAAGGACTGGGTGGACTGCAATATCCAGAAAGATTAGCAAGATTAGTGTTATTTATAAATATGTTAAAATTTATAAAAGGTCAATATAGAGCGTTCTCTAAAGTTTTATTTATACTCAGGACTATATCCAGAACAAGGGGGGCATTCTCTTCGTCTTGAGGAAAGAAAGTTTCTACATAAACATAGAAAAGGATTCTTTACTGTTAGAGCAGTGAGACTGTGGAACTCTCTGCCAGAGAAAATTGTCATGGTGAATTCAATAACAGAGTTCAAAAAGGGTCTGGATGAATTTCTGGAGTGTAATGATATAACAAGTTATAGTTGTCACGGATGCCCCTCGTCCCGGGTTGCAGGCGCATCTGTGCCCCGCCGATGAGCGGCGCCGCGTCCCGCACGCCGGGGCGTGGGCGCGCTCGTTCCCCTGCCGGTCCCGAGACGCAATTACCCGGCCACGCTCCTACTGCTGCGGTCTCTGTCCCCCGACGCGCGCGGTCCCGCTCCCTATGGCTCGCGCGCGACGGCAGTGTTAAATTTAAATGGTCAGCGCACCGGTAATTGGCTATTGCCGGTCGCTTCCCCTATTTAAGCCTGCCTCTTCCTAGTAACCTCGCCGGATCTTTAGTGCCCATTGCCTATTGAGAAAGCGTTCTGAGAAGTCTTGTCCTGATTACCGTGTACCGTACCTTTCTGCCTACGTCCCTCGACCACGAACCTCTGCCACCTTCCCTGACCTTATTGCCTGTCCCCGACTACGAGCCTTTCTGTCGAATCTGTACCACGCCTACCCTTGGCTGCCATCGCAAGCAAGTTCTGCCAGTGGAAGCGACCTTGTAGACTCCCGCCACAGCAAGTCCTTCCAGCTTTGCGACGGGCTCTGGTGAAAATCGGGACCTACTCAGATTCCGCTCCCTGGCGGGGGCTTCCATCATCGCTTGCGGTGGTCCAGCGGATCCACCACCTCTGTGCGTTACAGTAAGATCCGGCCATGGATCCCGCCAAGGTGCCACTGCCCAGTGTGGCGGACCTAACGACCATTGTTGCCCAGCAGTCACAGCAACTGGGTCAACAGGCACAGCAACTGAACCAGTTGTCCACCATAATGCAGCTGCTCATCTCTGCCCAGCAGCAACCTCTGCCACCTCCTGTGGTTGTGCCAGCTCCGGCGGTTCCTTTGGCCCCGGTGGGCCCCAAGCTCCGGCTTTTGCTCCCATCTAAGTACGACGGAAACCCGAAACTCTGCAGGGGATTCATCACTCAATGTTCGATGCACGTGGAGCTGATGGCCGTCCAATTCCTGTCTGAACGATCCAAGGTGGCATTCGTGGTTAGCCTGCTCTCCGGGAAGGCCCTGGCATGGGCCACACCTCTGTGGGATAGGGACGATCCGGTAACGGCGGATCTACAGGCTTTCCTCAGGGAAATCCGCAGCGTGTTTGAGGAACCAGCACGTGTATCCTTCGCTGAGATAGCCCTCCTAACTCTGCGCCAGGGGGATTCATCTGTAGGAGACTACGCGGTTCAGTTCCGCACCTTAGCCTCAGAGTTGACTTGGAACGAGGCCACTCTGTGCGCCACCTTTAAGAAAGGGCTCTCCAGTCGGGTTAAGGATGTGTTGGCCGCCAGAGACATCCCGTCCTTCCTCAGTGACTTGATCCGTTTGGCCACCCGCATCGATGTGCATTTTGCTGAAAGGGAAGAGGAGCTGCGGCAAGAGCATGAGTTAACCCGACCATGCCGGTTCCCACGCCTGGAACCGGTGTTCCAGAGGCCTCCTGAGCAACCGTCACCAACCCCCTCTAAGGAACCCATGCAGATTGATCGAGCTCAGCTCACTGAGCAGGAGTTGGCCCGACGTCGGCTAAAGAACTTGTGCCTATACTGTGGCAACCCAGAGCACTTCCGGAGGAAGTGTCCCCAACGTCCCAAGCATTCGGGAAACTCCCGCTCCTAGGTTCTGTGGGAGAGGCGTTCCTAGGTGCAAATTCCTCCTCTCCACGCCTGATGATGCCGCTACAGGTCGTGACCGATGCTGGGCTCTCGTTTCAAGTTTCGGTCCTCCTGGACTCGGGCTCTGCCGGGAACTTTATCCTCACGCAAAAGGGGTCCACAGGCAGTCCTCACGCAAAAGGGGTCCACAGGCAAAACGGTCACTTGTGGCTTCTTTTCCAAGACATTCTCGCTGGCGGAAAGGAATTACACTATTGGAGACCGGGAGCTATTAGCCATCAAACTGGCATTGAAGGAATGGTGTTATCTGCTGGAAGGTGCTCAGCATCCCATCTGTATCTATTCAGATCACAAGAACCTCCAGTACCTCCAGACTTGCCCAGCGACTCAATCTGCGCCAAGCTTGGTGGTCGCTCTTCTTCTCCCAGTTTAATTTCCTGATCCACTTCCGCCCCACGGAAAAGAATGTGAAGGCAGACGCCCTCTCTCGCACCTCCGACGTGATTGGTGAAGAAGTGACCCAAGAGCACATAATCCCCCCACAGCGTCTTGTCGCCGCAGCTCCCGTCGACCTCCGGAAAGTCCCACAGGGGAAGACATACGTAAGTCCTGCACTCCGTAGGCGTATCCTGAAGTGGGGACACTGCTCATTGGTGGCCGGTCATCCCGGTGCTCGCAAGACGTTTCTCCTGATCTCGTGGTTCTATTGGTGGCAGGACCTCGCTAAGGATGTCAGGGAATTCGTCGAGTCCTGTACCTCTTGTGTCCGCAACAAGACACCTCGACACAAACCGGCGGGGCTCTGCACCCACTACCCATCCCCACCCAACCATGGTCTCATGTGGCGATGGACTTTATAACCGATATTCCCCCTTCGTCCGGTAACACCGTTGTCTGGGTGGTCACAGATTGGTATTCTAAAATGGCGCATTTTGTCTCATTGCCAGGCCTGCCTTCTGCCCCGCACCTGGCCAAGCTGTTTTTTTCACCACATTTTTCGTTTGCACGGGTTTCCTCTGCAGATCGTCTCGGATCAAGGGGTCCAGTTCGTTTCCAAATTCTGGCGGGCCCTTTGTTCTTAACTCCAGGTGAAGCTTGATTTCTCCTCGGCTTACCACCCCCAGACGAATGGTCAGGTGGAGAGAGTCAATCAGGTTCTGGGGAGTTACCTGCGCCACTTCGTCTCGGCTCGACAAGATGACTGGTCCAACTTGCTTCTGTGGGCGGAATTTTCTTATAATTCCCTGGACTCAGAGTCCGCGGGTGCCTTTCCCTTCTACATCATGTACGGCCTGCACCCCCGCCCACCTCTTCCGCTGGTATCCCTGTCTGAGGTCCCGGCAGCGGATGTGTTGGTCCAGGACATGAAGACCATCTGGGCCCTGACCCGTCAATCTCTGCTCCGCGCTTCTGAGCGCACAAAGGTTCAGGCAAATAAAAGAAGAAGTCCTCCTCCAGTCTTCTCCCCGGGCGACAAGGTGTGGCTGTCAGCCAAATATGTCCGCCTCAAGATCCCGAGTTACAAACTGGGACCCCGCTATTTGGCGCATTAACCCGGTGGCCTAGAAACTCCGGCTCCCACCTACCATGCGCATTCCGAACTCCTTTCATGTCTCGCTAATAAAACTCCTGGTCCTGAATCGTTTCTCTCGGAAGACCGTCCCTCCATCGTCTGTGGCTGATGCCTCTAATGTCTTTTTGGTCAAGGAGATCTTGGGTATGAGGAGGACTAGAGGGAAACGATATTTTCTCGTTGATTGGAAGAGGTTCGGGCCCGAGGAAAGGTCTTGGGAGCCAGAAGAGAACATTCTGGACCGTTACGTAATCCAGAAATTCCTTCAGACCAGAAAGAGGAGGAGGGAGGGCAAAGTGGGGGGTACTGTCACGGATGCCTCTGCAACCCTCGTCCCTAATTGTAGGCGTACCCGTGCCCCGCCGATGAGCTGGTCCCGAGGTGCACTTACCCGGCCACGCTCCTGCTGCTGCGGTCTCTGTCCCCCAGCGCGCGCGGTCCCGCTCCCTAGGGCGCGCGCACGCCGACAGTGTTAAGTTTAAAGGGCCAGCGCACCGGTAATTGGCTATTGCCGGTCGCTGCCCCTATTTAAGCCTGCCTCTTCCTAGTAACCTCGCCGGATCTTTAGTACCCATTGCCTATTGAGAAAGCGTTCCAAGAAGTCTTGTCCTGATTACCGTGTACCGTACCTTCCTGCCTACGTCCCTCGACCACGAACCTCTGCCGCCTGCCATGACCTTATTGCCTGTCCCCGACTACGAGCCTGCCTGTCGAATCTGTACCACGCCTACCCTTGGCCGCCATCGCGAGCTAGTCCTGCCAGTGGAAGCGACCTGGTAGACTCCCGCCGCAGCAAGTCCATCCCGCTTTGCGGAGGGCTCTGGTGAAAACCTGGACCTACTTAGGTTCCGCTCCCTGGCGTGGGCTTCCACCATCGCTTGCGGCGGTCCAGTGGATCCACTAACTCTGTGCGTTACAATAGTGACTAGGATTCTGGAGAAGGGTCGTTGATCCAAGGATTTATTCTGATTGCCAGATTGGAGTCGGGAAGGAATTTTTTCCCTAAAATGAGGACAATTGGCTTCTACCTCATGGGGGCTTTTGCCTTCCTCTGGATCAACACTTTAGCAAAATAGGCTGAACTGGATAGACATCAGAGCCTGTGTACACTGGTATCTACCACTATATGGTCATTATATGGCAGTAATATTCAGTCTGCCAAGCCTATGTACAACTGGTATACAGTATACTACTATAAAGTCAGTGTATGGCAGCAATATTGGTCTTTGTGTATTGATCTTTATTCAGTAATAGTACGGTGGTATTATTAGTCACTGTGTGGTGGTAATTTGTGGTCATATTTTGGCTGTAGATTCAGGTCTTATGTAGTAGGGTTATTGATAATGTTACGCCCTGAATTCGTAAACACTTCTCTGTGGAAATCCTTGTTAAATCTCATCTGACAGGTATGTGCCTAGTGTTTTCAGGCAGAATATTAAATTGCCCTACATTGGATAGTAAAAAAGTCTACTATAGATTGTATTTTTCCCAGAATGTTGTCAGAGGGAGAGCATTGCCTGAGATGTGGTTGTCAAAAATAGTGCACTGGATGACTGCCAACCTTTACAAACATTAGATTTTCAGCTGAGCCCATCCTTTGAATGTTTAAGGCCAGCCTAAGGTGTCAATTTTGTTTGTATTGGCTATTTTTGCAGCAGTAAATGTGGTTCTTGACTTGTCGCTAACAGTCCCACCCTTCTTTCACAGTTATTAAACATTGTTTTAGGATAATAATGGCTTTAAAATAGCAAAATGGCTGGTGTATTTTTTCATTTTGTAAGGCCATCAGTAACCTAAAAAAGGTTTAATAAATTTAAGTGAACAACCCCTTTATTAGCATAATCCAATGTGAACCAACAGAGAAGAGGTTGCTGAATTGGCACCCTTGTCTCAGCATCATTGTAGTTGGCAGACTGTAAGGGTACGTCTGCACGGCAGAGGTTTACACTCATTTTTTCAGACGGTTTTCAGATTTTTAAACCGGTGAAAAGCAGACTGTAAATTATTTCCATAGACCTCAATAGAAAATCCGAGCTGTAGTCTACACAGCTTGGATTTTGTAAGGTTGGATTTCAAATCTGAAAACTGTGCAACAGAACTTGGAACATATACATTCTCCTGCTGGAAAATGTTAATGGGCTAACCAAATCTGAAAACCGACCTCAATATATGCACAAAAAATGCACCAAAAAAAACAATTGTAAAATACCATTGGACTATGGTATAGAATGTGACCAGTATTTTAACCCCTTAACGACCGCCCACTTGCTTCTGCAGAGACGTCTTTTGGCGGGTTTTGAGACTTCCAGCACTGCAACTGTTCTAGTAATGGAGTTGTAGTTAATAGCTCTGTTCCTAGAGTAGTCCCTGTAAGCACCGGAAAACAGAGGAAACCTCCGATTCCTGGCGCTCAACTCTTTGATTGCCGCACTCCATGACCAAAGCATAATGAAAGGGAATTCCCCTGCTATATCGGGTGATCGAGACTCCCAGTGACCTGATGGAGCCAGTCCACCATGGGGACCTAGAGTAGCCCCAGGGCTGTCCGTATAATAAGCCTGCGGTCAGGGCACACTGTGTGCTGCCCTGACTGTTGCCTGTGTCAGTATGACACAGATTGTAATGTACATACATGTATATGCTAATACATTACACATGTAAAAGAAAAAATTTGTTAAATAGTCAACCTTTAGTGGGATAAAAAAAGTAAAAACACATAAAAAAGTGTAAAAAAAAAATTTAAAAAAAAAAAGAAAATAAATATTTAATAAAAAAATTATCTTGCATACATTGCACAAAAAATAACAAACCTACACCTATTAGGTATATCTACATGACTATAACACCCTATAGAATTAATCTAACAGGTCATTAATGTGAAATGTGAATGGTGTAAAAAAATAGATGCAGAAAAACACTTTTTTTTTTTGTTCATGCTGCAAAACAAATGTCCTCAGTAATTTATTTGTAAACTTAAACTATGACCCCAAAAATACTTCTCCCGCATAAAACAAGTCCTCATACAACTGCATCACTTAAAAAACAAAAAATGTACAACTATTGAAACACAGGGAGGCAAAACCTATAAAAATAGCTGGTCATTAAGTTCTTTTCAGGCTTGAGGGGTTAAAGAAATCTAATAAAAACAATGCAGACAAGACAATTACACCATGGCAAGCTCACTTCTTTTATGTCACGGCTTAGTAAAGTATGGAAATGCAAAAAACCTGCTCAAAACACAGCAAAACCAAGAAGAGCTCAACACAAGAACCATACCGATAATAAAATTCCCTTTGAAGCACATCCAGCTTGTTGTATGGGGTATAGTTTAGGATCAGCAGGGATCTCAGCCAGGAAAACTTGAGCTACCTCTAGTGGTCCCTGTTGTACATATATGACAATATAGAAAAAAAAATACAAAAATCATTAATCAAGGATATAATTCATTATGTGGGCCACAAATTGCAACTCTGTTCAACCTCCAAGAATAGAAGCTATGTTTGATGCCTAAGCTGATTGGCACTTCAGAATTACAAGCTTGTTTAAAATACAATACATTAAATAAAATAAAATACAAGTGTGTTAACTATATTTGCTTACTAGAAATATGATTGGGATTCAATGTTTAACCCACATTTTAATGCACAATTTTTTGGGTACCAAAATGACCAAAAACCATTTGGGCAAATTATTTATTTATTTTTTAATTAGGGTTACTGCCACAGCCAGTTTTGACCTTTATGACAAGATCCCATTTCTCAAGCTCACTTTATGTGAGAATAACTTATAAAGCTTTTACCTATTCCTGTGATTTAGAGACTGTTTTTTCTTGACACATTGTGCTTTTAGTTATTAATAAATTTTGGATGATATCATCCTTTTTATTTGTGAAAATTTGAATCTAATTTCTGTGTATAAAAATCGGATTTTTGTACTTTTTTACTTCGTAAAATCCTTTTCTCATCCGATTCTCATCCGAGGGACACAGCAGCTTGGAATGTCCAAAAGCAGTCCCAGAGGGTGGGAGACAAAAGAGTAACAAAAAAAAACTCATCACAATGACAACATTACAAGTGCTGCCAATACCCTTACGCCGAGAAATTTCATCACCGGGCCAAAGGGATGGATTTGTAGAACTTACAAAAAAGGACGAAGCCCAGTGACAGTTTTGCAAACCTGTAAGGCTCTTCTACACGCACAGAAAAACGCGTTTTTTTTCAGCGTTTTTTTGTTTTCTAAAATGCGGAAAAAGACGTAATCACTCCCATAGACTTCTAATGTAAAACCGTCCCCTGTCTACACTGACTTCTTTTTTTCTTTTTTTTTTACTGGTGTTTTTTCAACAGTTTAAAAAAAAAGCCAACAGGGCAGAAAATTTATACAGTAACTATGAAAGCGCTTGACATCTTTTTGGGGGGTTTTTTTTGGGGTGTTTTCGCCCCCATTTTTTAATGAAAACCCCCCCAGGAGACCCAAGGCCCCCCCATATGGGTTTAATAAAGGGGTTAACCTGATCAAATTTTTCATACAATGTCTATGTTCCTTTTCTGACTTTTGTAATAAAATATCAGCTTTGGGCCCCTAACGATTTTTGCGATTCATAATTTTTTTTGCTAAAAAAAAACGTTTTTATGGATTTTTGCCGTCAGAAACCTTTTTTTTTTGGATTTTGGTGTTAAAAAACCCTTTTTTTAAAATATATTGGCGCAAAAAAATTTTTCTTGCTTCTGACGGCCAAAAAACCTTTTTTTACGGGTTTTCCGAATAATCCGTTTTTTTTTTTCGGATTTTGGTGCAAAAATCCCTTTTTTTAACATTTTTGGGGCGCTGCCAAAAAGTTATTTTTTTTGGGTTTGACGGTAAAAATTTTAAGTTTTTTTTTTTTGGATTTTGGCGCAAGAATCCATTTTTTTTGCGGATTTTGGTGCTAAAATATTTTTCTTAACATATTTTGGCGCTAATAAAGTTAACTCGATTCTGGCGCAAAAATACGTTTTTTTACGATATTTCGGCCCCCAAAATCCGTTTTTTACGGATTTTTGCCACTAAAATCCTTTACTGAACATATTTTTGGGGCGCTATAAAGTTAACTCGCTTCGGGCCCGCTAAAAATACGTTTTTTTAACGAATTTCGGCGCCAGAACCCGGGTTTTTAGGGAATTCGGCGCTAAGATCAATATCTTTAAAAATTTTGGCGCTAATAAGTGATCCCCCCGCTTCTGACACTAAAAATAGGTTTTTTTTTAAGGGAATTGGCAAAAATAAGGCGTTTTTTTGGGATTTGCTGCTAAAATTCTTTACAGATTTTGACGCTAATACAGTTATCTTGCTGTTTGGAAAGATAATGTGGGTTTTTGCAAAATTTAATAAAGTAGTAGCACGCAGCAGAACACAAAGGACAATGTGCTCAAAAGGGCTACAGTGATCTAAAGGAAGTGACTACTTAACAGGTTAACTCCACCTGTAGGGTGTAGTTTAAAATCCAATGGCTTAATTTATGCATACATTTAAAAAGCAAGCAAAGACGCTTCCAAAAACGCCCCGCCAAAAAAAATGACGTTTTTTCAGCTGCTTTTGACAGGCAGTGGACCCGAAAACTCAGTTTCATGAATGATTTTAGTAATTCGTTTTCAGGTCGTTTTTTGTCCACGGCAGTGTAGACAAAGCCAGCTGCAGCTTGATGCCGAACTGCCCAGGAGGCACCAACCAGTCATGTGGAAGAGCAGTGACCCGAAACGGAAGGGGTTCCACCCTAGACCGGTAGGTTCCAAAATTGCAGACCGGATCCAGCTGGCAATGGTGGGGTTAGAGGCCGCCAGGCCCCTGCACGGACCCTCAGGAATGACAGAGGGTCTTGGAGCACCTAAAGGATTCTGTAAGAGAGAGGTAGATCTGAATGGCCCTGACCACATCTAAACAATGTAATAGACTGGGAGCTCTCGAGGATGAAAGGGCGAGGGGCAAAAAGAGGGCAGAACTATGTCCTCATTGATATGAAACGATGAAACCACCTTAGGGAGAAACAAAGGAACAGGACGTAAAACAACCTTGTCCTTATGGAGCACCAAGAAAGGGGAGTTACATGATAGAGCCGCCAGTTCAGACACTCAGCGGATGGAAGTAATGGCCAACAGGAAGGCCACTTTCCATGAAAGTAAACACAGGGAAACTTCCCATAGTGGCTCACAGGGTGAAGATTGCATGGCCTTCAAAACAAGATTTAAATCCAAAGGTTCGATAGGCCTACGAACCTGAGGGACGGAGTGCGCCACCGCCTGCAAAAAGGTTTAAACCTGCGAGCGGGAGGCTTGCCTACGCTGAAACAAAATCGAAAGAGCAGAAATCTCAGGGAGGACAAGCCGAGCATGAGCTCTAGGCCTGACTGCAGAAAAGACAGCACTCCTGGAGTAGAGCATACCAAGGGGTGATATTCCTGGGCCTCAGCCCAGGCAAAAAATGCCTTTCAGGTACAGTAATAGATACGGGTTTATTGAGGCTTGCATGCTCGAATCATGGTCCGGATAACAGAGTCTGACAAACCCCAAGTCTTTAATATTGCAGTTTCAACAGCCACGCCGTCAAACGCAGCCGCGGTAAAGTGGGGTGGAACAGGGGACCCTGCAAGAGAAGGTCTGGGCGTAAAGGAAGGGGCCAAGGAGCGTCTCCCAATAGGGCGATGAGATACACATACCAGGACCTGCGGGGCCAATCTGGGGCGACGAGAATGGCTGGTACTCTCTCGGACTTGAGGCGCTTGAGCACTTGAGGAAGAAGAGGCCAGGATGGAAAGAAGTAGATCAGAGCAAACTGACTCCAAGTTAGGACCAGCGCGTCCACTGCTAGAACCAGGAGATCCCTGGCCCTGGATACATAACTCAGGTGTTGGTAACCGAGGCGAGATGCAAACAGATCGACGTCTGGCGTACCCTACTTAAGGCAAAGAAGGTGAAAAACCTCTGGCAGAAGATCCCACTCCCCGGAATCGACTGCTGCTTCAGTCAGATGATCAGCCAACCAGGCATTGACTGGGGTCACAGTTCTGCATCAACTGAAAAGGGAAGGAAGTTCCTCAATCTGTTAGAGGATAATTTTATGGGGCAGTTTTTGGAGGATCCCACTAGAAGTGATACTCTGTTGGATCTGGTAATTTGTATCAAAGCAGAACTTGTTGGAGCAGTCCCGGTTTCTGAAAATCTAAGTAACAGTGACCACAATATAATTCATTTTAGTGTAAACTGGAAAAAACAAACACAAAGCAGGAGGGAAAAAACATTTAAGGCGACATGTCTCTCGAGGTGC
This sequence comes from Phyllomedusa bahiana, assembly GCA_025379985.1. Lineage (NCBI taxonomy): Eukaryota > Metazoa > Chordata > Amphibia > Anura > Hylidae > Phyllomedusa > Phyllomedusa bahiana. The sequence goes on from JAODAL010000341.1 coordinate 72,303, forward strand.
ATTGTGCAACAGAGGCGCATAACATATCATTACTAGTATATGTAATGCGCCTCAATAGGCGCATTGCGTTATGGAAGCGCACAGCGTATAATTTTTAGGCGCATCACAATGTGTCGTGCCCTGCGTATAATTCGCCTAGTTTTGGTGTAAGACAGTTCATTTACATTGAGAATATGGTGTCAAAAGTGGTCTTGACACAAAATAGACCAAAATACTGGCATTGGCGTGTTGGGACATGTCGCCCTTAATTTTAAAAGGGCCAATTTCCCATTATTGAGGGATGCAATACAGAGGGGTCCGCATTAGCCTTTGAAAATGACAAAGAGCTTACCGTATATACTCGAGTATAAGCCGAGGCACCTACTTTTGCCACAAAAACCGGGAAAGCTTATTGACTCGAGTATAAGCCTAGGGTGGAAAATGCAGCGGCTACTGGTGAATTTAAAAATAAAAATAGATACCAATAAAATTACATAGGCAGGTATAGGCAGTTTAATGTCCCCCATAGGCAAATATAGGCTGGTATAGGCAGTTTAATGTCCCCCATAGGCAGATGTAGGCTGGTATAAACAGGTTATAGGTCGTTATAGGCAGGCATAGTCCCCCTAGGTAGGTTATAGGCAGGCATAGTCCCCCTAGTTTGGTTATAGGCAGGTATAGTCCCCTAGGTAGGGTTTTAGGGGGGGCATAGTCCCCCTAGGTAGGTTATAGGCAGGCATAGTCCCCCTAGGTAGGTTATAGGCAGGTATAGGTCATTATAGCCAGGTATAGTCCCCCTAGGTAGGTTATAGGCAGGCATAGTCCCCCTAGATAGGTTATAGGCAGGTATAGTCCCCTAGGTAGGTTATAGGCAGGCATAGTCCCCTAGGTAGGTTATAGGCAGGCATAGTCCCCCTAGGTAGGTTATAGACAGGCATTGTCCCCCTAGGTAGGTTATAGGCAGGCATAGTCCCCCTAGGTAGGTTATAGGCAGGCATAGTCCCCCTAGGTAGGTTATAGGCAGGCATAGTCCCCCTAGGTAGGTTATAGGCAGGCATAGTCCCCCTAGGTAGGTTATCGGCAGGTATAGGTCATTATAGGCAGGTATAGTCCCCGAGGTAGGTTTAGGCGGCATAGTCCCCCTAGATAGGTTATAGGCAGGTATAGTCCCAGTAGGTTATAGGCAGGCATAGTCCCCCTAGGTAGGTTATAGCAGGAATAGTCCCCCTAGGTAGGTTATAGGCAGGGATAGTCCCCCTAGGTTAAAGGTTATAGCAGCATGGGCCCCCTAGGTAGGTTATAGGCAGGCATAGTCCCCCTAGGTAGGTTATAGGCAGGCATAGTCCCCCTAGGTAGGTTATAGGCAGGCATAGTCCCCCTAGGTAGGTTATAGGCAGGTATAGGTCATTATAGCCAGGTATAGTCCCCCTAGGTAGGTTATAGGCAGGCATAGTCCCCCTAGGTAGGTTATAGGCAGGTATAGTCCCCCTAGGTAGGTTATAGGCAGGAATAGTCCCCCTAGGTAGGTTATAGGCAGGCATAGTCCCCGTCGGTAGGTTATAGGCAGGCATAGTCCCCCTAGGTAGGGTATAGGCAGGTATTGGTCCCCCTAGGTAGGTTATAGGCAGGCATAGTCCCCCTAGGTAGGTTATAGGCAGGCATAGTCCCCCTAGGTAGGTTATAGGCAGGCATAGTCCCCCTAGGTAGGTTATAGGCAGGCATGGTCCCCCTAGGTAGGTTATAGGCAGGCAGAGTCCCCCTAGGTAGGTTATAGGCAGGCATAGTCCCCCTAGGTAGGTTATAGGCAGGCATAGTCCCCCTAGGTAGGTTATAGGCAGGTATAGTCCTCCTAGGTAGGTTATAGGCAGGTATAGGACATTATAGCCAGGTATAGTCCCCCTAGGTAGGTTATAGGCAGGTATAGACCCCAAAGTAGGTTATAGGCAGGCATAGTCCCCCTAGGTAGGTTATAGGCAGGCAGAGTCCCCCTAGGTAGGTTATAGGCAGGCATAGTCCCGCTAGGTAGGTTATAGGCAGGCATAGTCCCCCTAGGTAGGTTATAGGCAGGCATAGTCCCCCTAGGTAGGTTATAGGCAGGCATAGTCCCCCTAGGTAGGTTATAGGCAGGCATAGTCCCCCTAGGTAGGTTATAGGCAGGCATAGTCCCCCTAGGTAGGTTATAGGCAGGCATAGTCCCTCTAGGTAGGTTATAGGCAGGTATAGTCCCCCTAGGTAGGTTATAGGCAGGTATAGTCCCCCTAGGTAGGTGTAGGTTATTATAGCCAGGTATAGGCCCCGCTAGGCAGGTATAGGCAGGCATAGGCAGCATTTTAAAACAAAAAAAACCACTTACCTGGCTCCCCGCTGCTCCGTCTCCCTCGCCGCTCCGCCTCCTCACTGTCCGGCCTCCCGCACGCTGTCCTCGGTCTTCTCGGCACAGGCGCGTGATGTCATCAGGCCACACACGCAGCGTGATGACACACGCTGCCTGTGCCGGAAACTCCGGACGGCCGCAGACGCCCGGAGTCCACTGCGGAGCACGGAGCGCTCGCTCTTTGCTCCGCAGTGGTATCTGTTCACTTGTATGCGCTCCGGAGGAGTCGCATACAAGTGAAGAGATAGCCGACAGCGCCCGGGCCCTCGTAGTGCCTGGACACTGTCGGCGGTACTCGGCGTTCAGTTATATGCGCTCCCTGAGGAGCCGCTTATAACTGAAGCGTCTCTGTTGGCGCCCGGGCCATCGCAGCGCCCGAGCACAGACAGTGACTCGAGTATAAGCCGAGGGGGGATTTTTCAGCACATTTTCTGTGCTGAAAAACTCGGCTTATACTCGTATATACGGTAATAAAATCTGTAAAAAAGCGAAAAAAGCAGCTAAAATTCAAAATGAAAGGCAGGTGGCCAAGGACAGCAAGACAAACCCAAAGGAATTCTTAAAGCATATAAATGTCAAAAAGCCAAAGTCGGAGCATGTAGAACCCTTAAAAAACTGTAATGGGTAGCTGGTCACTGGGGACCAGGAGAAGGGAGAGGTACTAAATAGGTTCTTCAGCTCAATATATACTAACAATGAAAAAAGCATTTGATGGGGGTGGGCCCAGTGTGGATGTAGGTAGTGCCTGTACTGTTAATACATAATCTGCTATTATTAATTGGCTCAGTGTAGAAATGGTCCAAGCCAAGTTAAATAAACTAAATGTGAACAAGGCTCCAGGTCCTGATGGCATACACCCAAGAGTTCTTAAAGAGTTCAGCTCGGTTGTTGGTGTGCCTCTGTATATGATATTTAGAGATTTTCTGGTGACTGCTTTAGTGCCAAGAGACTGGCGCAAGACAAATGTAGTTCCCATCTTCAAAAAAGGCTTCAGATCTTGCCCAGGTAATTATAGACCAGTAAGTTTAACATCTGTTGTGGGAAAAATGTTTGAGGGGCTAATAAGGGACTATCTGCAGGAATGTGGACGAATACAATATTATAAGTGATTGCCAGCTTGGTTTTACTAAGGACAGAAGTTGTCAGACCAACTTGATCCGTTTTTATGAAGAGGTGAGTAGGTCTGGATGGAGGTGAGGCTGTGTTAGAGATAACAGTGTGTAATTGGATTAAAAACTGGCTATCGGATCGTACTCCTAGAGTGGTGAAAAATTACTCCTACTGTATTTATTAATGATATAGTGGAGGGGATCAATAGCATGGTTTCTATTTTTGCAGACGACAAAAAGCTATGTAGGGTAGTGCAATCAATGGAAAATGCTCATAAATTGCAAGCAGACCTGAACACACAGAGTGTTTGGGCAACCACTTGGCAAATGAGGTTCAATGTGGATAAATGTAAGGTTCTGCATCTGGGTACATATAATCTGCAGGAAAAACTTGAAGAATCGCTTGTTGAGAAAGATCTGGGCGTTCTTGTAGATCATAGACTACCGCTGCATAAATCATTGGTGCGACCTCACTTAGAAAATGCTGTTCAGTTCTGGGCTCCAGTTTATAGAAAAGATATAATGGAGCTAGAGAGTGCAAAGACGAGCAACCAAACTTATAAGGGGAGGGAGCATCTTAAATATGAGGAGAGTTTAGTAGAATTGAACTTATTTAGTCTTGAGAAAAGACGGCTTTGGGGGGACATGATTAATTTATATAAATATATAAATGGTTCCTACAAAAAGTATGGGGAAAAATTATTTCATGTAAAGCCCCTTCAAAAGAAAAGTGGACATTGTAAAAAAAAAGGATTCAATCTCAAGAGGAGAAAAGCGTTCTTCACTGTAAGAACTGTAAATCTGTGGAATAGCCTGCCTGAGGAGCTGGTCACAGCAGGAACAGTTGGGAGCTTCAAGAAAGGCTAAGAGAACTACCTGAAACTAAAGAATATTAATGCGTACGTAGCTATGTAAAATTCTGGATTCTGGCTGGTGGCGGCTCTGGGGTCAGAGATGGGGTCTCCCCTGGAGCATATTGGTTCTTGTCTTGTGGGTTTCAGGACATTAATCAGTGGGGCGGCTGGGCTTGAAATCCTTGTCTCCCTCCCTTTTACAAACATTTTACCCACCCTTGGTTGAACTTGGACACGTGTCTTTTTTCAACCGTACTAACTATGTAACTATGTAAATAGTTTTCTACCCCTGCAATGAAAATTGCTGACAAGGCTGGTACTGACCGCTCTGCCCAGTGAAGAATCCTTGCAGCTTCCCGAAAAGCTGCCCGGCTTCTGGTGCCACCCTGATGATTCAGATAGGTCACTGCCGTGGTGTTGTCGGACTGAATTCGAACTGGGTGCCCCCGAATGAAAGGGGACCAATGCAAGAGCACTAGGAAAATGGCTCAGAGTTCCAGAACATTGATCTGAAGACTGGATTCCCTGAGGGACTAGAGACCCTGAGTCGTCCGGGAGCCAAAGACGGCGCCCCACCGTAATGCACTGGCATCTGTAGTGATGATCAGCCATTGCAGGGACAGAAACGACTTCCCTTGATGTGACACAGGGGAGGCTAGCTACTAGCCCAGGTCGGCACGGACCTGGGGTGTCAAGCGAACCGTTGTGTCCAGGGACATCAGAGACCCGTCCAACCGAGACAAGATTGCCCGCTGCAGAGGGCGAGAATTAAACTGAGCTAAGGTCACAGCCTCAAAGTCAGCCACCATCCTGCCGAGAACCCGCATGCAAGTGCGAAGTATATACGGGGTGCAATTCAGAAGTAGAGAAACGTCTAACTGTAACTGCTGGATCTTCCCTGTTGGAAGAAACACTCTGGCCACCTGAGTGTCGAGAATCATCCCCAGAAATTCCATCCTTTGTAATGGGATCAGACAGGACTTGTTGAAATTGACTATCCACCCGAAGCGCGCCAAGGTGTCCAGGGTGACCCTAATGCTCTCCAGGCAGGCACATCGCGATGGAGCCTTCACTAGAAGGTCGTCCAAATAAGGAATAATGGTCATGCCCCTGATGCGAAGAATCGCCATTAGGGGCGCTAGGATCATTGTGAAGACCCTTGGCGCAGTTGCGAGGCGAACGGCAGAGCTCTGAACTGAAAATGGCGTGAACCTACCATGAAACGCAGGAACCACTGGTGGGCCTGGGAAATAGGGACGTGCAGATAAGCTCCCTGATGTCTATAGTGGAAAGAAACTCACCCTGCTCCAGGGAGGCCACCACTGACCGGAGCGACACCATGCGAAAACTGGGAACTTGCGCATACCGATTGAGCTCCTTGAGGTCCAATACTGGCCTTACTTAGCCGTCCTTCTTGGGAACCATAAAAAGGTTTGAATAAAAACCCTGAAATCGCCCGGACTCGGGGACCGGCATAATCACTCCTTGAAGGAGGAGAGTGCAGATCGCCAGAAAAAAACGCTAAAGCCCGTGCCGGAGAAGCGGGCGGAAAGTAAAAAGAAACCATGTTGGAGGAACTGAAGTGAATCCTGTATCCTGAAGTGAAGACCTCGCGAACCCAGGCGTCGTCGACCTGAACCTGCCAGATCTCCTGTAACTGGAGGAGACAACCCCCACCCGCTTTTTCTTTACGTTTTGTTGGGGGTTATTGGCATTTTTACAAAGGGAAACGGGCAGTGTGTATGTTGAACTTTATTTAGTTTTTTTTTTCCAACTTAGTCCTAGTTTGTGACAAGTGAATATATAAAGTCACTATACTACAATGAATTATATAACTGTTAGTCAACAGGCCCGGCTGTGCCCTGGGCATGGCATGGTGACCTCACAGACAGCCCAGAAGCCCTCTGTTAGGCTTCCAGTCTGTCAAGGTAACCATCCACAATCAAACAGCGGGGTGACGGGGACAGAGGAAGCCCCTTCGTCTGTCAAACATCTTAGATGAGTGGTCGCTTTTAACGGCAGCATCTGTAGTGTTAAATAGCTGGGATCAGTGTAAAATCAGGTCGGCCATTAGCGCAGGTCTCTGACTTTAATGTATATCCTGTTCCCTCTGACACATTTACCTGTGGCTAAACATTTATGTAACCAAGGCCACATTGAAATAGATTTACAGTACTAGTGGTTTTATTAAAAGGTCTTTTTTAATTCCATCTGAAAAGACAAATTTAACACAATTTTTAACAAGCTGAACACAGGACTCAAACTGTCCCAGGGATTTCTGGCACACTATCACACCTAAGGAATTTGGTCCACAGATAGTGGGAATATCAGGTCTCAAGACTGAATATCTTATCTGTGAACCAATTATATATATATATATATATATATATATATATATATATATATATATATATATATATATATATATATATCTTGTGGGGATGTAACTCAGTGGTAGCAAGAAAACACACCGTCCTGGGCGTTCGTTTAAAGTCTCTCGGCGTTTATTTAGCCAGGGTTACACACCAAACCGAAAACAAGGCATACAGGCTTAACTTCAGCCCCACAAAACAACATATAAAGTCCTTGTGGATCACTCACAGTCTCTGGTAGTTCCCTGGGTGCGTTCCCCACACAGATCAGGGGAATGTGGTATACAGTGGACGGCTAGGCTGCAGCACAGACTTCCACCTCTGGTCCCAGTCAGGCCAACTCTCTGACTGAGAAAAACACACCACACCCATCCTGCTCTTCCTGCCTTAAGTAGGCCACAAGACCAGGCCTGGATACCTGGGAGCAGCCCACCCACCCTACTCTTTGGACTGCTCCAGAAAAGCCTGACCCAGATCCACTGCCATTCCAGCAGTCATGCTATCAGAAATAAATGTCAGTATCCTATCGATACTGACGTATGGCTATCAGGCTTTACTTCACCGAGATCAGAAACCTCGGTGACACATATCGGCCATCCAACACGGCACCTCATGCCTCCTCACAATATATATATATTATATATATACATATATATATATATATATATATATATATATATATATATATATATATATATATATATATATATATATATATATATATATATATATATATATATAAAAGAGTTCTGGCTCCTACAGACCAGTTTGACACTCCTAATCGAGTTGTAACATGCATTAAAGATAGCTGTCTTAAATAGTCACCTTTATAAAAGACTCCTGTCCACAGACTCACACTCTAACCTCAATCAAACTCTAACCTCTACAACATGGGCCATACCAAAGAGCTTTCTAAGGATGTCAGGGACAAGATCATAGATCTGCACAAAGCTGAAATGGGCTACAAAACCATAAGTAAGACGCTGGGTGAGAAGGTGACAACTGTTGGTGCAATATTAAGAAATATAAAATGACGGTCAATCGCCATCGATCTGGGGCACCATGCAAAATCTCACCTCATGGGGTATCCTTGATCATGAGGAAGGTGAGAGATCAGCCTAAAACTACAGGGGGAACTTGTTAATGATCTCAAGGCAGCTGGGACCACAGTCATCAAGAAAACCATTGGTAACACATTACGCTGTAATGGTTTAAAATCCTACAGTGCCAGCAAGGCCCCCCTGTTTAAGAAGGCACATGTGCAGGCCCATCTGAAGTTTGCCAATGAACACCTGGATGATTCTGTGAGTGACTGGGAGAAGGTGCTGTGATAAGATGAGACAAAAATTGAGCTCTTTGGCATTAACTCGCCGTGTTTGGAGGAAGAGAAATGCTGCCTATGACCCAAAGAATACCGTCCCCGCTGTCAAGCATGGAGGTGGAAACATTATGTTTTTTGGGTGTTTCTCTGCTAAGGGCACAGGATTACTTCACCGCATCAATGGGAGAATGGATGGAGCAATGTACCATAAAATCCTGAGTGACAACCTCCTTCCCTCTGCCAGGACATTAAAAATTGGTCGTGGCTGGGTCTTCCAGCAAGATGATGACCCAAAACATACAGTCAAGGCAACAAAGCAGTGGCTCAAAAAGAAGCACATTAAGGTCCTGAAGTGGCTTAGCCATTCTCCATACCTTAATCCCATAGAAAACCTATGGAGAGAGTTGAAGCTCCGAGTTGAGACAGCTTCAAAATCTTAATGATTTAGAGATGATCTGCAGAAAGGAGTAGACCAAAATTCCTCCTGATATGTGCGCAAACCTCATCATCAACTAAAAAAAAGTCTGACTGCTGTGCTTGACAACAAGGGTTTTGTCACCAAGTATTAAATCTTGCTTGCCAGAGGGATGAAATACTTCTCACTGCAAAATGCAAATAAATAAATGTATATAATTTACATAATGTGATTTTCTGGATTTTATTTTTGATATTCTATCTCTCAATGTTATATGTATATATATATATACCCGCACTTCTTCAGATACACTGTTGTATGTACCCTGCCTGAGGAAGAGGCATGTGGCCTCGAATGCTTGCTGTTTAACATAACTTCTTTTTATTTGCCATGAAAAGGTTTCATTTGTGCAAGATTGCCATATGGTACCTAGCTTTTTTTCTTGTTTCTACATAGGCAGGTCAAAAAATCCATTCCCAGTAAAAGACACAGTGCTACATGGGAGAAGTTGCACAGGTACAGAATATTGATAAACATTTTTTCGCACACCAACTATTCATGAGGTTAGTAGCTGCTTAGTACACACCTGCACACAAATTAAAAAATGAGCTCACACCAGCATACAACAGAGCCACAGTACCATACAGGAGAGACTGCAAGTGCAAAAATACTGATAAGCAACCACACACATACCAACTATATATGTGCAACTGTAATACCCCCTTATGGATAGAAGGTGTATCAGTGGTAATTTTGCACCTGTGCAGTCTCCTTTGTATGGTATTGCAAATTTTCTACATACTGGTATGAACTGGTTTTTCATTTGTTTGTAGCTATGTACTAAGCAATCATTCCCCTCATGAATAGAAAGTGCGTGAGCGATTATTTATCAGTATTCTGCACCTGTGCAACGTCGCCCAGATAGAACTGGGGTTTTTATTACTTTCTACTGGGAGAAGATTTTTGACGTGACTCTCCATACTCACCACATACAAGTAACATACTTGTATGTTAACTGTCGGGAAGGGCTTAATTGGCTTAAAATAATTAGTCTGCACATTGTTATTGAATTGAATTCTAAATAAATGACTTCTGCAAACCTGATTTACTGTGGCGCCTACAGAACCTTGAAGCACCATCTGGAGCATTTTTGCATCTGGAGGTTCCTGGTTAGTAGCCACAGCTAGTTCAAGTGTTTTCTTCTGCATGTCTTCTATAGCAACTTCAATGGGAGTCAAAATAAACTAGAAGAAACAAGGTTTTTCGTTTAGCATACTAAGAAAATTTGTATTTTTGTACTTACTGTAAAATCCTTTTGTCGTCCGATTCATTGCAGGACACAGCACCATGGGTATAGGCCTTCACCCTAGGAGGCTTACACCAAGCTAGTCAGTTGGTACAAAAGCAGTAGCAGAAAAATAAACCACAGTTCGATTCCAAGGAGAGAACATCAAAACAGAAATCGGAATAAAACAAGACAGGAAGGCCTCGTTCACACGGCTTATTTTGCCACGGATTGGCGCCGTACTGCGCGCCGGATTTGCACTGCAGTACGGCGCCAATCCGTCGGAGTCATTACGGTAATCCACTGCTCTCATAGAGAACAGTGGTTCGTCACTCCTCCCGCTCGCGTCGAATCCGCCGCGGGGGGAGAAAGTGACATGCACATTATTTACGTCGCGTACGTGCCGTAGATAATGCAATGTCTATGGGGCCGGGGAGCGGCGCCCCGCCGCGCTCCGGCCCCGCCCCCATCCCGCCCCTTATTCACGGCGGATTTGTGAGCGCACAAATCCATCGGGAATAAGCTGTGTGAACACGGCCGAAGAGGGAGGGATCTGTGTTCCCCAATGAATCAGACGATAAAAGGATTTCATATTAAGTACAAAATCTGAATTTCTCGTCAATATCATTGGGGGACACATCCCCTTGGGATGTCCAAAAGCAGTCCTATAGGGTGGGAAAAAAATCTAAAAAAAAAAAATTTCACAGTAGTGTTAGTCATTAGTACACCGATGCCTGAAATACGTCTAAGGATCCAGTCTGATCCGAAACGCATCAGCGGGAAGTCTATCTTCATTTATGTGAACCCTGAGATTATGTAAAGTTGTTACATGGTATTTTAATCATAGAAGAAATAAAGAAGATATTTTTTATCCTGGTCTTGGATTCTCTGGAGCTGGTGAACAATCTGTTGTCTCCTCTGTATCTTGGCGCTTTGATTTCTCTCCCCGCCATGTTTCCATCAGGATAAGTACCTTTACGGGAGCTGGTGAGCTGATAATTTTTGTATTCATGATGCCTGAAATACCTTAAAGCCAAAGGTTGCGTCAGCTGAGGCCAAGGTAAAGATTTGGTAGAACTTAGTAAAAGTATGAACTGAGGCCCAGGTCGCAACCTTGCAGACCTAAGAATCCGAAGAATGATGCTGCACAGCCCAGGAGACACCGACTGCTCGAGTGGAATGAGTGGTGAACCGGAATCGAAAGGGTTCACTCCTGGACTTGGTAGACTTCCAAAACTGCAGACCGGATTTAGCTGGCAATGGTAGCCTTAGAGGCTGCAAGGCCTCTACGCTGCCCTCTGAAATGACAAAAAGAGAATCAGAGCTCCTAAAAGATATGGTGGCAATGAGGTAGAGTTGGAGAGGCCTGACAACATGCAAGCAATGCCACGACCGCTCTAAAGGATGAGAGGGTGAGGGGAGGGCGAATTGAGGGCAGAACTATGTCCTCATTGAGGTAAAACAGTGAACCCACCTTAGGGAGAAACAAAGGCATGGAATGTTGGACAACCTTGTCCTTATGAAGAACCAAAAAAAAGGGATCTACAAGAGAGCCGTCAGTTCAGATACTTGACGGATAGATGTAATGGCCACAAGGAAGGCCACCTTCCAACAAAGCAAATGGAGGAATATTTCGCAAAATGGTTTAAAAGGCAAAACATGGCCTTCAAAACAAGATTTAAATCTTGAGCATCCTACAAACAGGTGGGACAGAGCAAGCGACCCCCGGCTAAAAAGTCTAGACCTGAGAATGGAAGGCCTGAAAAAGAACAGGGAGCCCAGAGACCTGACCTCTCAAGGAGGAAAGGCGGTGGCCCTGCTCCAGAACTGATTGAAGGAATGATAGTACCCATGGAGTAGTACATCCCAACCCAACTAGCTATCCAGGTACGATAATAAATACGGGCATACTGCCGTTTGCGAGCTCGAATCGTGGTCCGGATAATGGAATCTAAAAAACCAGGAGATTTTAGAATCGTGGTTTCAACGGCCAACCATCAAATGCAGCTGAGGTAAAATGAGGTGAAATAGAGGACCTTGAGATAGAAGGTCTAGGCGGAGAGGAAGTGGCCTCGGGAAATCTGCCAAGAGGACGATGAGATCCACTTACCAGCCCTGTGGGATCAATCAGAAGCAATGAGTATGGCTAGAACTCTCTCACTCTTGAGGCATTTGAGCACTCAAAGGAGGAGGGGCAGGTGGTAAAAGGTAGACCAGAGTAAACTGACTCCATGGAAGAATTAGTTTGTGTACAGCCAAGTGAGTTCTAGAATATGGATATGTAGATGGGATTCACTGAGGAATCACAAACCCGAGTCCCAGGGATAAAATGCGAAAACAAACCTTTTCAAATTACATCGGTTAAGAATCTTGGTTGAGAAGCACAGCTGAAGACAAGGACAGACCTACGATTGGTGGTAACTCCTCGATCTAACACTAAGCTGTGACACCCCAAGGAGTTTTAGGAAACTCCAAAACTTCCCCAGCCCATTCTCCTGCTTAGGTCACAGAGGGAATGGCTAATTACAAGCATGGGACACTAAAAAAGTCATCATTTCCAGCTTCCATCATAACTCCTCATAGGAGTCTCCTAACCAGGTATCATGAACGCCAAGTTCCGAAGTATGATTTTATCAACCCAGACATACCAAATATAAATGTAACAGATTAATAATTTGGGCCGATTTCCATTGATTCCCTAAAGCTGAAAATTCTTGCGGATGAGACAGGAGGTGTGGCTGGGTTCCTTGGCCATAATTTCTCGGCAAAACATGGATTATGGCCAAGATTTGTTTGATGTGTAATTCTTCCCATTGTCCAATTCCATGTGCTCAGCTATTCCAGGTGTTCAGGATCCTGGTGACTGATCGTCTAGCTTATGTGTATCCTTATTAGCACAAGGACTGAAAGGACTCATCATGTCAGGAATCTCCCGCTATGTCTGTTGAGTTTGAACTATTTTTGCCCTTAAGTTTGCCCTCAAGATGGTGGATTGTGTCTCAGCTGGGTGCCATCTTACTTCCTTCTTCATATATAAACTTCTCAAGCCTGTTGCTCATTGCTTGAGTATTGTGTTTGAGCTCCTGCTTGCAGTCCTCTCGCCTAGGAACTTGCTTTCCAGTTTATTCCTCCTCCTTGTAGTTTACCCTGCAACTCCTGGACACCTGCTGACCGCTCGTAGGTTCTCCTCCTGACTTCTCATCTGGAACCCTGTTTACATTTCTGCTGCCTCCCTTTCAAATCTCCTGTGCCTCCCTATGTTTAGACCTTGTCCCTGCCATTAGATTCCAGCAGTATTCACTAGTATTGTGACAGAATACTCAAGCCCAAAATGGAGTCTGCTGGGACTGGGAATCCGGAGGTTAGCAAAAAGCACATTCCGACTACTGTGGCTAATTTGCTCTCCGAGATGCAGTCATTTAAAATCAAATGTGACGCTTTTGAAGGGCTGACTTCACACTATATCCAAGTTTATGAACAAGCCATACAAGAACTACGTGGGACCGTGCAGACATTATCCGACCGGATAGTCCGCTTGGAGAATCAAGTTTCTGGACCACCTATTTCGGTGCCTGTAGTGAGCCTTAAGTTACCACCATTCAGATTTGGCGGAGACCGTGACAAATTCTGGGGATTCCTCAATCAATGTAGGCTATACTTTAATGCAAATCCAACTCAATTTTCTACTGATAGGTCTAAGGTCCTCTGTATTTTTATGCTGTTGACATATAAAGCCATTGCCTGGGCTAGCCCATTGATTGAAACTCAAGACGCCTGGCTGAAGCAGCATTATTAGCATTGCGCCAGGGCAGACACCCTGTCACTAAGTATGCAATGGAGTTCAAGAGGTGGGCTGTTGACACCAACTGGAATGACGCAGCGAAAATATATTTTTTTAGGAAAGGACTATGCAGCGCATTAAAAGATGAACTTGCCCGTGCAGAGGCCCCCTTAGGTTTGGATGCCTGTCTGAATGACGAAAAGAGAAATGGGCTACTTTGAATTATGATTCTAAGTAGGCCCAGTCTGTTCCTTTCTCCTTTCCCAAGGAACCAGAGGGAAAAATTTGCAGAGATCCAGGAAGTGAGCCTATGCAAGTAAATTCCATATGAAGTCGTGAGAGGGTTGACAGAAGGGAGCACCGTCTCCGGGAAAGTCTATGCTTTTACTGTGGAATGTCTGATCACTTCCTTATCAACTGCCCTAGCCATCCACAGAGATTGGTGGCAGCCATGATGGATCCTGACTGTTCAGATGGAGAATCAATTGCTTCAAAGACAGAATTATCTGAGAGAGCAGTTATTCATTCAATTTTATCAGTGGCGCCTCATATTAAGAAAGAGAATAAAGACTCTCATTGCTTCCTCCCTATTAAGTTCCTGGTTAACTCTCATTGGGCATCCACTTCGGCAATGGTGGACTCTGGGGCAAGTGGCAATTTCATGGACCTGTCCTTTGCTCAAAAGCATGGGGTTAAATTTCAGAAAAAAAACTCTCACCCGTAGTAATGGAGACCGTAGATGGATCTCCACTGAGCTCAGGGCCAGTGCATCAAGAGACAGAACCACTTAAATCATTATGACATCCCATCACCATGAAGTCCTGTCGTTTCTATTGATCTCTTCTTCACACTTTCCTGTTATCCTAGGGTTAACCTGGTTGCAAGCACAGAACCCGGTTATCAATTGGGAAACCAAGAAGACAGGCTTCCCAGTAGAGGAAGTTCAGTCTGAACAAGGCCTCGAAGATCCAGCAAAAGACAATAAGATAACAGAGCTACCCTCTGTATACCAGGAATTTGCGGACGTTTTCCCCCACACGGACCCTATAGAATTGCTTCCGGGTGTACCTATACTTTTTGGAAACATCTATTCTTTGGCAGGTCCTGAATTAAAAGCCCTCAAGAACTACATTGAAGAAAATCTGGCTAAGGGGTTCTTCCGCCCATCTTCCTCACCAGCGGGAGCTCCCATATTCTTTGTTAAAAAGAAGGACGGTTCTTTACAACCTTGTATTGATTATAGAGAACTTAAGATTACAATCAAAAACCGTTATCCTCTACCACTGATCCATGAGCTTCTGGAGAGAGTGCGAAATGCAAAGATTTTTCTAAATTAGATCTACGAGGCACCTATAACTTGGTCCATATCAGAGCTGGTGATGAATGGAAAACAGCTTTTAGATCACATTACGGACATTTTGAATATTGTCTTATGCCTTTTGGTCTTTGTAATGCCCCTGCCAACATCTCGTCAACGATATCTTCAGAGACCTTCTGGACCAATTCATAGTCATCTATTTGGACAATATCCTGATTTTCTCCAACTCGATTGAATAACATCAGAGACATGTGAAACTTATTCCGAAACGTCTGAGAGAGAACCAACTTTACATTAAGATTGAAGAATGTGAATTTCATCAGACCGAGATCCAATTCCTTGGTTATATAATTTCCCCTTGTGGTCTACACATAGACTCTAGCAAGGTTAAAGCAATAGTAGACTGGCCTACCCCCCAGGAGCATAAAGGATGTTCAAAGTTTCATAGGTTTTGCCAATTTCTAGAGACGCTTCATTAAGAATTTCTCAGAAATAATTTCTCCTATTACACAGTTGACTAAGAAGAGAAATGTTTTTGTTTGGTCTCCCCAAGCACAAGAATCCTTCTCTCTTCTAAAGGCCAAGTTCACTACAGCTCCTGTATTAGTTCATACCAACCCAGAACTCGCCTTCATTGTGCTTCAGAATGTGCTAAAGGGGCTATTCTGTCTCAGAGAACAGGGGACAAGAGTTTATTACATACTTGTGCTTTTTACTCCCGACGTCTATCACCTGCTGAGAGGAATTATGATGTGGGGAATAAAGAACTGTTAGCTATTGTTGCAGCCTTTAAGGAATGGAGATATCATCTTCAAGGAACCTCACAGCAAATAATTGTTCTAACTTTTCACCGAAATCTGGAATTCGTTAGATCTGCCAAGTATCTATCTCCTCGCCAAGCTCATTTTCTTTTTCTCAAGCAATTCAACTTTGTAATCTCGTACAGGCCCGGATCGTGTAATGGCAAGGCGGATGCTCTATCAAGAATCTTCTCCAATGATTCCACTTCTACTAAAGACCAATGTTCCTGAGTCTAATGTTGTGGGAGTAATCCATAATAAAGACTTGTTTAAAAAGATAAGAGAAGCCTATGACACCAACTTCTTGCTGTCTCGACCACCTGATGATGTACATTTAATGCTTAAGAACAAGATGTGGACCCATGGGCAGCAGCTATATATACCCGAAACAGTAAGACTGTCATTCCATCATCCCTGTCTGGCTATGAGTCAGATTCAGAAGGGTCCCTAGAAGAGGCCGTATCCAGGAGTGGGGCCTCTATAAACGCCAATGATTTGTCCGGACAGGCGACACAGAGGATGAGGAAACTCTAGTCCTCTTACGTGAACCACCCCTGCAGAATGCGCCGGGCACTGAGCCCTGCTTGGCTGGGAAGCAAGCAGAGACGGCAGGTGCTCTATGGCCCGCAACCATAACCTGGGATAGCCTGGAAAGGTCACTCACCATTAGTGAGAGGAACGTGGTGCATTCTGGGGTTGCTGACTCCTGAAAGGAGAAGTCGGGCCCTCAGCAGCCGTCTGGGGAGAAACGCAGAGGGCGCAGAGCGAGCTAGACTGACCAAATGCAAACTTAGCATGACAGCGGACAGCAAAATACAACCAGGGGGCACAAGTCATTGGAAAAATACCCCAAAAGATCAGCTTACCACAGCAGAGGCACTGTATCCTCTGGGGAAGACCACAAGATGTCCTGGATAAACACAAAGAAAGAAATGCTGGCAAAATGGTGTTCAAACTCCGCCCCACAAAAACACAGGCTGCTAAAGACCCTTTCCACATTGTGTCAGGGGAAAGGACTCAGATGGGAGAACCAGGGTTTGCCACAAGCCAAGAAAAGGGCATGGCCTAGTTGCGACCTAGGAAAGCTGTGGACTAAATTTTTTATGCAATCGCAAGGCCACCAAAGAAAAATGCACCCCCTGCAGAATGTGCTGCACTGTGGCGCTTACGCAGCGCACCATAAGAGGGTCTCAGGAGTACACAAGTGTCCCTGCAGCATATTTGTGAAAACATGCAGCACAGTGGCAGTACCTGAACGGGCTGCTGGGGGACTGCAAGAGAGCAAAAGTTCTGGCAGCCCCCTGGAAATAAGGGAAAGAGACGGTAAGGGGGAAAGGGTGACCTGCGCATAAGGAGAAACAGACATCGGCTGTCTGGTTTCCAACGCCCTCTATGGGATCACCATCAAAGTGGCAACCATGATAACAGCTCCCCTCACAGACAAGGAAAAACTTAATCACATACTGAAAATGAAAAACTAAAATAAAAAACGCAGCAGATATGCAGAGCAGCGCCTGCCCTCTACAGACACTAGGTTAAAACTGAGTAGCTTGAAGTCAGTAGGAGGTTTATAGTCCGTTTAGGCGGAGCAAACACATTTGGTTTCTGCCTAGTGTCAGCCTCCTAGAGCGAGGGCCTTTACCCAAGGTGCTGTGTCCCCCAATAATATAGAAATAGAAATGTATATTTAGGTACATACATAAAATAGACATATACACACAAATGCATTAGTTACAGTTAGGGTGACCACACATGCAGTGGGGAAAAAAAGTATTTAGTCATCCACCAATTGTGCAAGTTCTCCCACTTAAAAGATGAGAGAGGCCTGTAATTGACATCATAGGTAGACCTCAACTATGAGGACAACATGAGAAAACAAATCCATAAAATCACATTGTCTGATTTGGAAAGAATTTATTTGCAAATTATGGTGGAAAAGAAGTATTTGGTCAATAACAAAAGTTCATCTCAATGCTTTGTTATACTGTATATCCTTTCTTGGCAATGACAGAGGTCAAACGTTTTCTGTAAGTCTTCACAAGGTTGGCACACACTGTTGCTGGTATGTTTGCCCATTCCTCCATGCAGATCTCCTCTACAGCAGTGATGTTTTGGGGCTGTTGCTGAGCAACACGGACTTTTAACTCCCTCCAAAGGTTTTCTGTGGGGTTCAGATCTGGAGACTGGTTAAGCCACTCCACGACCTTGAAATGCTTTGTATGAAGCCACTCCTTCGTTGCCCTGGCAGTGTGCTTGGGATCACTGTCATGATGAAAGACCCAGCCACGCTTCATCTTCAATGCCCTTGCTGATGGAAGGAGGTTTGCACTTAAAATCTCACAATACATGGCCCCATTCATTCTTTCATGTACACGGATCAGTCGTCCTGGTCCCTTTGCAGAGAAACAGCCCTAAGCATGATGTTGCCACCCCATGCTTCACAGTAGGTATGGTGTTCTTTGGATGCATTATCTCTCCTCCAAACACGAGTTGTGTTTCTACCAAATAGTTCTA
The DNA here is from genome assembly GCA_025379985.1 of Phyllomedusa bahiana. Taxonomy (NCBI): domain Eukaryota; kingdom Metazoa; phylum Chordata; class Amphibia; order Anura; family Hylidae; genus Phyllomedusa; species Phyllomedusa bahiana. Next base: position 90,425 of record JAODAL010000341.1, read on the forward strand.
CTTGGTTTCATTTGACCATATGACATTCTCCCAATAGTCTTCTGAATCATCCAAATGCTCTCTAGCAAACTTCAGATGGGCCCGAACATGTACTGGCTTAAGCAGGGGGACACGTCTGGCACTGTAAGATCTAAGTCCCTGGCAGTATAGTGTGTTACTGATGGTAGCCTTTGTTACGTTGGTCCCAGCTCTCTGTGGGTCATTCACTAGATCCACCATGTGGTTCTGGGATTTTTGCTTACCGTTCTTGTGGTCATTTTGACCCCACGGGGTGAGATCTTGCATGGAGCCCCAGATCGAGGGAGATTATCAGTGGTTTTACATTTTCTAATTATTGCTCCCATAGTTGATTTCTTCACAGCAAGCTGCTTGCCTATTGCAGATTCAGTCTTCCCGGCCTGCTGCAGGGCTACAATTTTGTTTCTGGTGTCCTTTGACAGCTCTTTGGTCTTCACCATAGTGGAGTTTGGAGTGTGACAGTTTGAGGTTGTGGACAGGTGTCTTTTATACTGATAACAAGTTTAAACAGGTGCCATTACTACAGGTAATGAGTGGAGAACAGAGGAGCCTCTTAAAGAAGAAGTTACAGGTCTGTGAGAGTCAGAAATCTTGCTTGTTTGTAGGTGACCAAATACTTCTTTTCCACCATAATTTGCAAATAAATTCTTTCCAAATCAGACAATGTGATTTTCTGGATTTGTTTTCTCATTTTGGCTCTCATAGTTGAGGTCTACCTATGATGTCAATTACAGCTCTCTTTCATCTTTTTAAGTGGGAGAACTTGCACTATTGGTGGCTGACTAAATACTATTTTCCCCACTGTAAGTGATAGGCTATGTTCACATGGCTTAATTGCGGCCCCATAGACATGCATTATCCACGGCGCGTATACGCCGTGGATAAGTAGAATGTCACTTCTCACCCTGCTCGCCGCAGTGTGCGAGCAAGGAGAGGAGCCCTAATCCATAGTTCTCTATGAGAACTGCTGATTACTGTGATGACTGGGACATATTTCAGCCCGTAATTCGCGCAGTACGGCGCAAATTATGGGCTGAAATATGTCCCAGAATAAGTCGTGTGAACATGGCCATGGTCTAAGGAACAGCCTAACACTGGCCATACAATTAGGGTTTTTCTCAGATGTTTTTTCATTAGGTAACTTTTCTGACCCCCATACACTTGCAACCTAGGTTAGTGCATGTTTTCTAAATGGGACTAAGCTGATGCCAGACTCCTCCGACGATGACTTATGGCCGGGCATGGGAATTGAGCTTGCACTGTTTTTGAGGAAATCAGGTGGAAGAGCTATCACAATAGTCATATGTGGTATCAGTGGTTTTACATGGGACTGCAATGCTAGTCTTATAAATGTACCCTGAGACACAAAACCCAGGAAAGCCTCACTCTCCACATGTATTGTGCACCAGTTGTACTGTCAGGACCGCCAACTTGCTAAGCCCCTAATAAAGTATTTCACTATGGTAGGTATACCACTGTATATATTTGCACTAACCTGCATGGTTTGTTAATAAGATCAGTAATTTGTAGAAATGTACAGATGTAACAAAGCAGAAACTTATGTTAAATTCAGTTTGGCTTTGCTGGTCTGTAAAATTACTCATGAACCATTGTGGTATATAACTTGCTGCAAGTGGCAAAGTCAGATCTGCTTCATTGACAATATTAACCTGCTACACCTGTAAGCAGTTAATTCACACGTACTACTTACAGTAATACACTATTATTTACTATTGACAGGAAAATTTGGACAGCACGCTCATTAAACATGTATGCAGTTTATATTGAGTATGTGCTATTGTTTTTTCCCATTTAGTATAGCTGCCAGAACTAAAACAGTGTTTCATCTGTTTCCATTCTAATAGTTCACCATTGTTTACAAAATGTTTGTCATTACACTCCTGCCATCATGCTGTGTCTTTAAGTCAACATAAGCCTATTGTCTGCTGGCAGTCTATGGTTGCCAATGTATGCACCATGGAGCTCACCGTGACATTGTCGGCATCAGGAGTGTTCTTTCTCATTAGATCAGAAGAGAGGTTCTGTAATATCTGATTCCTTAACAGTAAATCTCATTTGAATATTTGTGAAATTATATATATTTCAGTTAACTTTTGTATTTAAAGGTGGACTGGACACTTGCCTGGCTATATTTGCAACATAGGGAGGACGACGGTGAGCGCCCCCCTCCTTATTCTGTAACATGGCCGACTCATAGTTGGCTATGAACCGACCTGTAACAAGGTAACAATTATTATCCTATATTTCTACCTCTTCTTTCTGAATGACGTTTATGCGGGTCTTGATATACGGAAAAGCATGCATTGTGGTCAGAACGGTCTTCCTCTTGTACTGCTCACTGAGGTCTCCTCGAGGACGTCCATCAAGAGTAAAGGGGGTGGTATACATAAATCGACGTAGATTGTAATTCTTCTCAAAATAAGTCATCCTGTATTTCATTTCATAATCCTCAAAGTATGGCTCCACAAATGAGATCTGGATGTAAGCCTGAAAAGCACAGTAGGTTATAGAGCAACATCGTCTCACTGGTTTATTTGCATCAACGTATATAATGCTTTTTGTTTAGTCAAAACACACACACAACACACACTGCTCCAGACACCACTGAAAGTTCATTACTGTATATTTACTTATACAACTCCATATATACAATACAGTAGGCCTCTGAACTCCCCAAATTGGGGACTGCAGTAAACTAAAAGAAAATAAGTAGAAAAAAAATAGTTAACTAATTAAATTAATTTAGCACAGAATTTTAGGGCCCTTTAAAAAGTAGTTCTAACAAATTCGGACCTGAAATTTCGCTTTAACACAAAAAAAGCAAATAATATTGTGGGTACCTTGTTGGGAATTTTTGACTTAGCCCCAGGGGGTGAGTCTTTTTAAACACTTCCACCAATGTTTTTCCAAAACAATTTCCATAAAACCCTAAGTAAAAATAAAGTAAAAGAAAATTTTTCGTTTAAAAACTTTTTATACACTTTTTCATAGAGCATTTAATATCTAATAAAAAAATTTTGTGAAGTTTACCTCCAATGTTAAAGTATACCTCTATATATTTAGCATTTTCATGATCTACTATGAAGAAGACAGCCCTATTTTTCAATTTATACTGTTCAAGTGACTTACAAATAGACATTAGGTATAATTTATGGAATAAGTTCTCTCTCTGTTATATGATTGCACAGCTCAGATGATAGGCGATAGTAATAAAAAATTTTATGGTAGCTAGGACAACACCCTAAAACTCATAGTAGTCTAGGTAAAATCATAAAGGTATGGCAGGATCTGAAATCCTCAAACATTCTCTTTATCATTGGTGGATAATGAACAACTCCTGTTCATTTATGATTTGTATAAACCATAATAACTATAAAGATGAGAACAACTGCAGGTTACAAGAAAACAATGTCTGGAAGAGAGTTAGATTTTTGTTCTTTACTTCTAAACATTTGTAAAATATAAAGATTTCTCTCTAGACATGTTAGTTTTAATGTTACTAAAATGAATATACAACGTATGGTAATTAAGTGGCCACAGATATTACCTGATCCAGCTACTCCAAAATAGAGTTGGCCAGTCTACACTGTTTGGTCAGCCTCATCCTATTCTTACAGCCATTCACTTTAGACAAATATCGGCTGAATCTGCCCAACCATCTAGTGTAAATGGAGGGCCTCTCAGTAGCAGATGGTGGGAAATACAAGGATAAGGCAGCTAAACTTTAACTGCCTGATCCTTTTGTTCCTGGGAAAATGAGGTGCCTGGCAACGACTTTTTCCCCATGCAGAGCTTTCTCCATGCTTGGCCAAGATAAGTGTGTATGTATCAGAGGATCAGGAGAGAGATCAGAAGAGATGGCGTTTGGCCTACAGCTATTTGATGTGTATGGTCAGCTTTACTGTAAAGTAGCTGAAGAGGAGATCCTTAAACTAAAGATTTACTATAGTCTGTTTCCTTCACAACGTAATGCATTAAGCTAGTAAATAAATCTTGACATAAATCGCACAGCAAATGACTCTCATTTAAAAACATTGATAGTTCTGTATGTTTCGTGATGATGTTCTAAATTAATATTGTAGAAAAAGAAAAAAGAAAAAAAAAACTGTTTACCTCTAGTCGGTGGGAAATCTCAGGAAGTTTCGTGATTGTTGGCTCTTTGTAAATAAACTCCTGTTCATCTAGGTCTCCAAACTTTGATCCATAAAATCCTACACGGAAGTATGTGCCAAACATTCTTTTTTGCCCCTGTTGCATTTCAAAAATATAAGTTATTTCCATACGCAAAAAAACACAAAAACCAAATAAATTAAATGATCATTTTTAAATATCCTGAATCTCAACACATTTCATTAAAAATATTTAGGTAAAACAATGTGTCATCACTTTTTGACCTGACTGCCAGAAGCCCCAAAAGCCTGGTCACTGGGACCTGTTTAAATCCTCAGAAAGAAGGTGCTATATCATTGGTTTAGTGCTGTGGCTCATGAGATGTATTTACCTGCACAGTAGTGCCCACAGCCACAGCCAATACTAGTATATATACACACAGTAAGAAAAAAATCAGAATTAGGTACCTTAGTTATTATGCGATCATATGCCTTTTTAAGTTTCTCATGGGTGGAGGAGAGCTTTCGGAAGTCTCGATGGGCCTCCAGGACAGGGATAACAATTTTGTACACTTCATTCACAGTCTCATAGAATCCTGCCTGGTGTAGTTAAAGTAACGTTACTTAACAAATATATTTCTATAGACAAGATGCCCACTTATAATTACAACTACATGCTGGTCATACAGGTATAGTTAAGGGATTCTCTGGTTTAGAAAAACCCTTTCAAAAATTCTATTATGGAGTCTTGAGCTCAAAAAGGGTAATGCTCTTATTAATGAAAGGCACCATGAAAGTTTGTGAAGAGTTGAAAGCCATACTCGTTCCACTAAAATTTTATTATATTCAAATAAGCGCAAAGGAAAAGGGCTAGAACTCTACACCAGCTATTGGATGTAGCATTCTGAGATAAGAGAGGAAGGGTGGGGTCCTCCTCTCTTAGGCTTGAGTGAGGAGTGGTTGGTTACACAGAGTGTCTCTGGATGACCTGTCCTGTCCTGCATTGCACAGACAACCCATGATTTAAATGGTGAATGTTTATTGTTTAATTAACAAATGGTTCACTGCAGAGAAACTGAACACTTAGGCCATGTCCCCACAGCACGGTTTTTCAGCCAGTTCTCGGTTTTAAAAACTGTCTGCAAACCAGCTGAAAAACTTTTACACGGACCTTAATGGAAAATCCGTGCAGCGGTCCCCACTGCATGGATTTTCCACCGGGCAGTTTTTCAGACCGCCGGTGGTCCGTAAATAATAGAACATGTTCATTCATCTGTCCGGTTTTCGGACGGAATATGAACATGCCTATGTGAAGGGGGAGGGCCCCTTACTGTGGTTGGTATTATCTAATCTGGTAATTAAATATGAATATATCTGACTGGCTGTTTGGCAAACATACAGAAAAAACAGGTCAGAAAGATCTCCGCCATCTATCAGTGAAATTGTGTAACTATAAAAAGAAGCATTATAGTTTATGTACACATTTCTTATTTACAGTGGTCCCTCAAGTTACAATGCAGGATACAATATTTTCAGGGACATTGTATGTTAAGTATGGTTTCAACATACAATGTCCCAGACACTGATCCAGGCAATTATCATGGATATCTTACTTGTAATATCCCTGTATTAATGAAATGCATGCAGTGACTGGTAGTCTAGTAGCGCCTGTCTACAGTATAGTGTAGTATTTCATGGTCTTTACATGTGCCAGAATGAGTTGCTGCTGGGTGCATACAGAAAGATCCATAAAGAAATACTAAGCTGTATGTATATATTTATAAATAGAGCTAATCTGTATTTAGTATGCTGAAGAATACTTACTTGGCTGAAGAGTTCAGCAGCTTGTTCCAAAAGTCCAACTAACCCAGTCTCTGAGAAGTATCTTCCAGAACACACTCCATCTTCATCTGGGGTCAAGATGTCATCAGATACGGCGGATTCTTCTATCACATTAGAGGATATGCTCTGAAAAGTTCATGGGGATATTCTCACTTTCCCATAACATTATATACATATAAAATATAGCTTGTGTCCTTATTTTTTTGTTTGTATATGGAGGGGAGAAAAGAAGGGGCGTTCTCATTTTCTTATTTCTAGGTCTGCAGCTGGCTCATAGCCCACTGTGAGCCAACCATTAAGAACAGGGAGAGATGGTTGTGATTGCGCAGTTCTTCTAATTTATTATTACAGTGGCTCAGCATATAGCCAAAACGAGTTTGCTCAGGTGTGTTCGGAACACCCAAGGAGTTGGCTGCAGACCTGGAAATGAATAGGCAAGTACACCCCTTTACCATTAAGCCACACTGAGGCAATTGTTATATTTAATGAACAATGATAAGTGTAAGAGAAACCTAAATATGAACTGTATTAATAAACTTACTTGAAAGCTGACGCTACCAACAGGCAGATAGCTGCAATCTTCCAGCAAACTCAAGTATTCTGCAACCAGAGCAGCGGCATGTACCAGACACATGGCTGCTTCTGTGTAACACTTCACCTTTACATGTTTCTCTGCCATATTTTGTAGCCAGGTCAGTCTCAAGTCTGGTGAAGTTTGATAGCCCTTAGCAATTCTAATCAAAATGACAACAAAACAGCAATATTTGAAATAAAGTCTCTAAGTAAATAATACCTTATCGCAATTTTTAATATTTATTATAGCTTATAGTCCATTCCAAGCCCATGTGTATAGAAGTTTAGAAAACTGATAAAAGGGAGTTGGGAGTCCCAAATTCCTACCCTTAATGCTAATGGGTCGATATCTGTTTTTATCCTAAACAGAACAACGGTCAATTTCAGGCTGGTTCCACTAGGGTACAGTGATCCCATGTCAGTAATTTGTATAATAGAAAAGACAATGATATATTTTTAATAATTTTTGGGGGTAAAAATTTCCTTTTACTGTATATTTAACATAATGCTATTTATTCATAAACTAATATGACGGCAGTCAATAGTTGTAGATTAGCATTTATGGAAGTCAACTTTCCTACAAACTTGACCTGTAAATCATGGTTGGTACATAAAGGTTGTTGTTTTGTATGATAAAGCTATAAGATTAAAACAAATATCATCAATCTATAATTGCCGTAATCTGTGGCCTGTTCTTCCGTGAATGGAATACAAAGCTGTTGTTTGGCATAGACTACTTTCTAACTGCAGCCACCTACCATGACCACATTAAAAAAAAACAAGGCAGACAAACATCTCCACAAATATCTTTGGTTGGCATCTATCTGAAATATTGTCTAAATCTGCCTGTTTAGCCATCCAAAATGCCCAGTGTACGACAATCTTAACTCTCAATAGTTAGTGTAGTTGAAAGTCTTAATTCCATTAGATACTTTTAACAGATAACTACTGTAAAACTACTGACCACAAAGTAAAGCAGAATTAGGGCTACATTTTGGAATAAACAAGTATACTAGGAGAACAGCTCTAACACATTTACTGGTCAGCTGAATGGACTATAATTTGACTTTCTTCATAAAAATGTACAAATATTTTCCCCAGATAAAAGAACATTTGCAGAGACATTAGCAGCAGGAATAAAACAGCATGCAAACACACATAATGAAGAGACAGTCTAGCAAGAGTAAAACTTGTTTATGAACATGCAGATTTAGACTATAACCACAATTGTTTGAAAATGTCAGATTAAGAAATTTATGGCTAATAATTGGCTAAGAGAAGTGACCTGGCACATACCTGTACATCAGATCCATTAACATTTCTGGGTCCTTCTGGAAAGCTCTCATTTTGACAGTATCTGACAGAATACTGTTCAGATTGTTCAAAAGTTCATTCACCTTAAAAATAGATACAGGGGTATCAGTAAATTTTTTGAAGTGTTCTGAGTTATTAACGCCAATCAGGTTCTATTTCACTGAGGTCTACATAGATTTAGAGATGGTAATTATCTGAAATTATTAGAGAAATGTGCCTTTACGCAGACAATTAGTGAACACCATTTTAGAGAAGAGTATCCAGCTGTAAACCGACCGGAATTTGTCCATTGTTGTATAAACGGGCCCTAACTTATAACTGTGCTAACAATGTTAAAATGTACACACAGCCAGTGCCAACCAAACTATGTGCTGTAAATATACATACAAGCCAGTGTGTCTTTCTTTTTTTGTGAAGTAAATACAGGCAGTCCTCGACTTACACCGTTCCGACTTTCATCTGTCCGCTAGTTACAACATTAAGTCACATAAAAGTTCATATACTGTACATTAAAATCGCTATATGTAAAACCACTGCACTATTTCACTAACTTGTAAGGTCCTGTCCCCATGGCAAAGGTTATCAGTTGGTTTTACAGATGGTTTTCGGGTTTGAAAACCATCTGTAAAGTGACTGTCAACCTTTTACACTGCACAGATTTTCCCTCAGACAGTTTTTGGCACCGTCGATGTTCCTAAAAAACTTAGAACATGTTCATTCTTCCGCCTGATTTTCGGGCAGAACATGAACATGTGGGTGGGAAGCGGGACGGCTTGAATTCGCAAACTACGGACAAAAGCCGTCCCCCTTGTGTGCTAAAAAAAAGGCAAAATGCCGGTCGGAAAATCCTGTGGGAACGCACCCTAAAACCCCAAACAGAAACAAAATGCAGTGTATATATGATATATTATATCTTATAACGTCATATAAGCGCACAGTTTTTGGGAGTTTTTTACCTGCATTGGAAACATGGTAGATTGCATGGCTTCATCTTCCTCTGCATATGCCAGTATGCTCCTTAGTGACTTACGCAGGTACTCTTCATTGAAATCCTGTGATTTCCCAACCAGTGAAGATAATGACATAGTTACCTGCATTTTCACTCTTGCAAAATTCTGCATGTATCAAACACAGTTTTTAGAAAACAAGACATAACCATGAACACCAAAGAAAAAGTCTATGCATTGCTATAATACATTGGTAACAATTACAATACACAGGATATGTAAAAACTCTACAGGAAACCAAAAAATAGCCATCATTTCAAAATAAAATTTACAAATTTATATAAGACTCCAGGGGTAGAAAGCAACTTACACTAATACTGCTGAAGCTGTATCTCATTATTAGATACAGGGTTGCACAAGCTTGACTTCTTGTGCTTTCCAAGGCACTACTACAATGATGTAGCACTTTCTGGCATAAATCAGAGCACTGCTCTACTTCCTCTTCAAACAAGAAGTCTCCTAACTAAGGGAAGGAATCACATACGTTACTTGACAATATTATACTTAAGAGACTCAATTATTATTGTGGTTATGATTAATTGGCATTTAGTTCATTTCAACAACATGAAAAATTTCCCTCAAAAACATCAACGCTTCTACTTTGGTCTTCAGTCTTTTTGGGTGGCCATTTCAGGAAGTAAAGGGGCTCTTTTAAGACTGAATGTCTTTTCTAGGATGAGAAATGTAGAGCAAGCTGTTTACAACTGAACCAGCATCCTCTTCTAACAAGCCCCCAAGTAACCAGTCTAGACTGAAGAGTCATTGGTTCATTTGTCTTTTTCGCTGCACATCTCCATTCCCAACCAGATGCAGTGCAAAGAACTGCAGCACAGCAACATAAAAGGAAATGGCGGTAAGGTGCAGCTCTATCACCTGCTGTGCAAGGTAAACTTTAGAAGGCGCTGTGGAGCATCATAGAATTTTACAGCTCTTAAACTCTATTGCATTGAGTATCCTGGCACAGATCAGCAAGAAAGCATTATGCTGTGAGTGCAATCAGAGTGTTTGTGCATGTTATTAATATTGGCATTTTTAAACACAATTTTGTGTGTAATACAGTAACTTCATAACCATAAAACCATATTGCAATATCTGCTTATGGAGAAATATGGTACCTTGATAATGAGCAAACGGATGGAAGAGAAGCAGTGACACAAATAGGTGTTGCTCTGATTAGTGCTAAGAGAGTGCACAAGTACTTTAAGGATTCCTCCAAGAAGGTTGTCTTTGCAGTCCACTGCTAAATTGACCTAGAATCCAAAAATGCCCAAACAATATTGATGATTAAATGTTTTTAGTGCAAGACATTACAGTTGGTTATTTAAACATAGGTGCATACTGTCTGAAATGAGAGAAATATGTGCCATGGGACTTATATGTACAATCAAAAAGGGTGGAACTGAAACCATATTTCAACAAACATTTTTTATGTTGGCTGCTTGAAATTGAGAACTGTGAATTTTTATCATAAACTGCACTATTACAATGGGTTGTAAAAGTACTCATACTCCTTGAACTGTTCCTCATTTTTAAGCATTACAGCCACAAATTTAAATTGTATTTTATTGACATTTTATGTAATAAGGTAACTCAATCTAACAAACTTATGTAAAGCATAAAGAAAATGATACTGCATATGTATGCAGACCCCTTTACTCTAAGGCCGTGTTCACACGGCTTATTCACGCCGTATTTGCGAGCCGGATTGCGCTCGCAAATCCAACGTGAATAAGGGGCGGGTGCGGGGGCGGAGGCGCAGCCCGCCGGCCCCATAGACTGCCATTATCCACGGCGCGTATTGCGCCTGGATAATGTGCATGTCACTTTCTCCCCGCTCGGCGAATTCGCCGAGCGGGAAGGAGCGACGGAATCCACTGTTCTCTATGAGAGCAGTGGATTACCGTAATGACTCCGACGGATTGGCGCCGTATTGAAGTGCAAATCCGGCGCGGTATACGGCGCCAATCCGTCGGCAAATAAGCCGTGTGAACGGGGCAAAATACGCCTAAATAAAATCCAGTGTGACCAATTGCCTTTAGAAATCACCTAATTAATAGAGTACATCTGTATGTAATTTATTCTCAGTATAACTACAGCTGTTTTGTGAAGACCTCAGAGATTTGTTAGACTACATAAGTGAACAAACAGCATCATAAAAGCAAAGGAACACACCAGACAGTTCAGGGATAAAGTTGTAGCAAAGTGTATTGTACAGTCAGGTCTAAAAAAAAAAAAAAATAGCCCAAGAACTGATCAATCCATCATCCGTTAATGGAAAGGGTAAGGCACAAATGCTAACCTACCAAGAAATGGCCATCCACATAAAAGGACAGGCCAGACAAGGAAAGCACTAATTAGAGAAATGGCCCAGGACCACTCTGGCGTAGTTGCAGAGATCCACAGCATAGATGAGAGAATCTGTCCACAGGACAAGTATTAGTCGTGTATTATACACATCTGGCTTTTATGGAAGAGTGCCAGGAGGAAAGCTGTTTTTGAAAGCAAGCTATAAGAAGTCCTGTTTGCAGAAAGTTATATAGGGTACACAGCCAGAATGTGGAAGAAGGTGCTCTGGTCAGATGAGACCAAAATTGAACTTTTTGGCTAACTGCCAAATGCTATGTGTGGAGGAAATCCAACTGTAATGGCTGGCTAGGTGTGGATCCTCTAGATCGTGTTAGCTGAGTCTAAGTAGTTTCCCGGTATTCACCTCCACTAACAAGTCGCTTTCCCTGACGTAACTTGCATGCGGTGGCAGCCGGGATGCAGCGTGGTATAGAATCAGCAGGCACTCTCTGGTACTTTAATCCCTTAACGACCCTGGGCGTATGAGTACGTCCCAGGGCCGCTCAGGGGCTTTGCAGGGGGATCGCAGCTAACACCCGGCGGTAACAGCGCCGGTGGGTGGCTCCGCTCGCTGGCGCTGTTTAACCCATCAGACAGCGCGGCAAAGATGTCCGTGGCGTCTGAATGAACGGCGATCGGTGCCGCGCACCGATCGTTACGGACATCGGCATCAGCGCAGCTATGCTGCACCGAACCGACGACCGGACACGGTGGTGGGGATCCCTGTGAAGGCTCCCGTCACTTACACTGGCTGGTTTGCCCCACTTCCGTCTGCAGACAGGAAGTGGGGAAACCGCCATCTTTGTACACCCTAATGCATTGCCTATGCAATGCATTAGGTTGTAGTAAAAATCGCGCCCCCTAGTGGTCAAGCACCATAGGGGGACTAAATGTTACAGTAAAAAAAAAAAAATAAAGTTTTAAAGTACAAAAAAAAAAAAGTATTAAAAGTTCAAATCACCCCCTCTTTCCCCATTTTACAAATAAAATCATTAAAATAATAAAAAAGTTACACATATTTGGTATCGCCGCATCCAAAAAAAGTCCGATCTATAAAAATACAACATCATTTATCCCGTACGCTGAACACCGTAGAAGAAAAAAATTTCCAAACGGCAAAATTGCGTTTTTTGGTCAATTTATGTCAATCAAACAATGGAATAAAAATGATCCAAAAAGTTGCATGCATTCCAAACTGCTAGCGATAAAAAGTACACTTCAGTACAAAAAAGTTATTGGTCGCACAAAATGGCGCCGTGCCACAAATTTCAAAAATAGAAAATGTTTGGAATTTTTTTACTGTACCAAAACATAACGGAAACCCTACATGTTTGGCATTGCCGGATGCATAACAACCTGTAGAATACAGATAACACATTATATTTACCGAATATTGAACGCCGTAAACGCAAAACCCCCGCAAACATGGCGAAAATAAATTTTTTTCCACAATTTGTCCCACTTGGAATTTTTTTGCGGTTTCCCAGTATATTCTATAGTATAGTGAATAACAACATTAGAAAGTACATCTTGTCCCACAAAATAAAAGCCCTCATGTGTCTATGTAGGTGGAAAAATAAAAAAGTTATGGCTTTCAGAAGGCGAGGAGGGAAAAACGAACGTGTCACTAAAAAAAAACGCCGGGTCCTTAAGGGGTTAAATTTCACTAAGCTGGCGTGTGCTCGACCTAAGGAGTGGGGACTCATGATGGCAAACAGAGACACGCAGGGAAGCAGGAGCGCAGAGAGGTGAGTATAGGTCCGGAGTACGAGTGTGCCCGCAGTCCAATGTGCGGGTCGCGGTGCCGCTCATCCCCAGGAGTGACAAAGAAGAGGGGACACGCGGACACCCGTGGCCCGACGTACGTGCTGCGGCACCACCCATGACACCAACCCTGCACATCACATTATCCCCACCGTGATGCAAGAAGGTGGCAGCATCATGCTTTGGGAATGCTTTGCTTCAGCATGGACTGAGAAGATAGATGGTTAGAGTTGATGAGAAAATGGATGGAGCTGAATACTGAGAGATCCTGGAGAAAAACCTGTTAGAGGCTGCAAAACACTTTGGTTCACCTTCCAGCAGGTCAACAACCCTAAACATACAGCCAAAGCTAAAATGGATTGGATAAAAATCCCAGTACATTCATGTCTTAAAATGGCCCAGTCAAAATCCAGACCTAAATATCTCTGACAATCTGTGGCATGACTTAAAAATTGCTATTCACAAATGTTCGCAAACCAATCTGACTGAACTAGAGCTATTTGGCAAACATGAATGGGTAAAAATTTGAGCAAAGTTAGTGGAGATATAGGCTAAGAGCACACAGCATAGGACAAAATATGTCAGAAAGCCAATAGCATTTTGTCCTATGTAGGACCATGGTTTTTGTAACTGATTTGCGCGAAAGCCGCGGTCGGTTTTAGCTTTCGCCGTCGGCCCCTACAATTGAATGCATATTCCGCCGTATTTTTAACAAGCCGATTAAAAACTTGTGCTGTAAAGATTTTTCATTGCTGTCTATGCAGGACAGTGTACCATTGCATTCTGGGCGGTTTCAAAATACTGAAAACAACGAAAATCCGACGGTATTTCTGTGTTGTGTACACATAGCCATACCCCAACAGTTCGGCAGCTGTCACTGCAGCTAAAGGTAGTCCCAGAAAATATTGACTCAGGGGGACTGAATACATATGCACACCACACTTTTCAATTTTTAATTTGCACAATTTCGGAAAAGCACAAATCATTTTACTTACACTTCACCAATACTAGCTACTTTGTAGTATTATGTCACATAGAACATCAATAAAATCAACATTTAAATGAAACAATCAATTGTTTGAAAACTGTAATGATGGTACCATTATACCCATTAATCAGTTTTGCATTACAGTTGGCCTAAGTCTGGAACCATCCACATAATACATAGTGAGAAAGGGAAAGTAGGGTGTAGCCAAAATCCTCTTGTAATATATCATTTTTAGCTTTTTATTTGTCTTGTATAACAATACATAATTTTATTATTAACAACAATTATTAATATCCAACCTGCATTATAGTTTCTAGGACATCCAGTATGATCAGGTTAGCTTCAGTAGCCAGGTTTCCACACATAATGGCTTCTTGATCCATTTCCGCTTTGGTCCTAATACAAAAAGCCATTGCATTTGTCAAGAAAATATGACTGCGGATATTTAGGTTCCTTTAAGTTGACTTGTTTTTGTGCTGCTCTCACCACTTTCCAAAAGGGTGAATAGGATTTAGCAGGAAGAGGTGAGACTTCTTGCATCGTGATATATTTGCTGTACTATAATTTACATTGAAAATTAGCTGAAAGCTTGTTGCTGGCTATTGTGGTTGTTCAGTTTGTTTACATTCATTTTTGTCTGAATAAATCTAATGTCTTTCATTCCAGACAACCTCTATTAACCCCTTAGCGCAAGAGCCAGTTTTGACCTTCCTGACAGAGCCCCGTTTTTAAAATCTGACGTGTCACTTTATGTGAGAATAACTTTTTGACACTTTTACCTATCCATGTAATTCAGAGATGTGGCTTTGAGGGGTCTGTATGTTAGATACTCCCATAAATTACCCCATCTAAGAAACTAGACCCCTTAAAGTATTTAAAAATTTAGGAAGTTTGCTTTTATTTCTGTGAGAAGTGAGCTCCTCCTGCCTGCAACTTCGTTATCGCGACCATGATAGATTGCGATAGTGAAGGGTTGATCACTAGCGGCCGGAACTCACTCCGGCCGCGGTTGATGCAGCATGATGCCAGCGATAATATACCCCTGATCCCATGCCGCGATCTTGCGAGCTCCACGGTAGAGGCCTGTAATTGACATTATGGATATACCTCAACTATGAGAGACAAAATGAGAATACAAATGCAGATAATCACATTGTTTGATTTGGAAAGAATTTATTTGCAAATTATGGTGGAAAAGAAGTATTTGGTCAATAACAAACGTTCATCTCAATGCTTTGTTATATATCCTTTCTTGGCAATGACAGAGGTCAAACGTTTTCTGTAAGTCTTCACAAGGTTGGCACACACTATTGCTGGTATGTTGGCCCATTCCTCCATGCAGATCTCCTCTAGCGTAGTGATATTTTGGGGCTGTTGCTGGACAACATGGACTTTAAACTCCCTCCAAAGGTTTTCTATGGGGTTGAGATCTGGAGACTGGCTAGGCCATTCCAGGACCTTGAAATGCTTCTTACGAAGCCACTCCTTTGTTGTCCTGGCGGTGTGCTTGGGATCATTGTCATGCTGAAAGACCCAGCCATGTTTCATCTTAAATGCCCTTGCTGATGGAAGGAGGATTGCACTTAAAATCTCATGATAAATGGCCCCATTCATTCTTTCATGTACACGGATCAGTCGTCCTGGTCCCTTTGCAGAGCAACAGCCCCAAAGCAGGATGTTGCCACCCCCATGCTTCAGGTATGGTGTTCTTTGGATACAATCAGCATTCTCTCTCCTCCAAGTTGAGGTGTGTTTCTACCAAACAGTTCTACTTTGGTTTCATCTGACCATATGACATTCTCCCAATACTCTTCTGGATCATCCAAATGCTCGCTACTAGCAAACCAGACGGGCCCGGACATGTACTGGCTTAAGCATGGGGACACGTCTGGCACTGCAGGATCTGAGTGCCTGGCGGTGTAGTGTGTTACTGATGGTAGCCTTTGTTACGTTGGTCCCAGCTCTCTGCAGGTCATTCACTAGGTCCCCCCATGTGGTTCTGGGATTTTTGCTCACCGTTCTTGTGATCATTTTGACCCCACGGGGTGAGATCTTGTGTGGAGCCCCAGATCGAGGGAGATTATCAGTGGTCTTGTATGTCTTCCATTTTCTAATTATTGCTCCCACAGTTGATTTCTTCACACCAAGCTGCTTGCCTATTGCAGATTCAGTCTTCCCAGCCTGGTGCAGGACTACAATTTTGTTTCTGGTGTCCTTCGACAGATGTTTGCTCTTCACCATAGTGGAGTTTAGAGTGTGACTGAGGTTGTGGACAGGTGTCTTTTATACTGATAACAAGTTCAAACAGGTAATGAGTGGGGGGCAGAGGAGCCTCTTAAAGAAGAAGTTACAAGTCTGTGAGAGCCAGAAATCTTGCTTGTTTGTAGGTGACCAAATACTTCTTTTCCACCAGAATTTGCAAATAAATTCTTTCCAAATCAGACAATGTGATTTTCTGGTTTGTTCTATTTTGTCTCATAGTTGAGATCTACCATGATGTCAATTACGGCCTTCTCATCTTTTTAGTGGGAGAACTTGCACAATTGGTGGCTGACTAAATACTTTTTTCCCCACTGTACATCAAGTTGCAGGAACCCATACCCAACCTTGATGTATGGGTATGTCAAATGTCGGTAAGGGGTTAAAGACTAGCACAACCAAAACACCAAGAAAAACTTCCCTATAATCTTATACAAGAAAGACACTACAAGGAAGGTGACCGATGATTAAAAGATCAGCAAAACATGGCACTGGCCCTCCTTATTTTGCTTGGTATTTTGTACAAGTTTGTCCCACTTAGCACATGATATTACAGCGCTCTCTGACACAGGTAAAAATATCATGAAAAGAGTAAAGGTACTCACATATTTAGTCGCTCATTAGCTTGGCGCCACTGCGTCTGTTCCTTCCTCCATCTCAAGTTTTCATTAAGTCCAAATCTGTCATTTCCTGCTACAAAAGAAGAAAATGTCACCTGTAATTTCTATGTACTAATGATAGCCTACGTTCAGAATATATGACTTGGACATGATTTGTTCGAAGACACACAGCAATTACGTATTTAGAAAAATAACAAAACTTTATGGGGGCTACAAACAAGACAATGAGAAGCTGATCAAGTAAAAGCTCAAGTACAACATGACACAACACAGATTTGTACACTTAGCTGAATGAAAGGCACACACAGTTCAAAAAGTTTTATTGGTCTTGTAAGATATAGACTCACAGCAGGGTGAAATTTACAGCAGATATCATGACTCTGGCCTGATATTGAAGGATGTGTTAATTGGAAACTAATGTAGTCCCTGATAACAATCCCCTCAAAGTGGAAACAATCATTAATGGGCATTAAGTAAAATGACAGATGTCAGTACATGCATAAGGTTAGTTCTTCATATTTTATGAAGCTACCAGACTGGAACTTATACAGAAACATACATGCTATATCCACATACATACACTGTAACTATGTAGACAGCAGACTGTTTATTGATCACTGATTTGCTAGAAAACACACCTACTAGTTGTAGTAAGATCAGGATTTTCTTAGGAGCTATGTGTTCTGGTTAAAGGATTTACTTTATTTTTGGTCATTGCCAGAGAATCAGGAGATGAAAAGCAGCAGTCATTTTATATGAACTATGTACCTGTTTTCCAGCGCCTCATCATTTCTCCTCTGGCTCCTTCTCCACGTAACAAAGCTTCTTCAAATAGAGCCTTGACATCTCTAGACTTCTGAAGCACCAAAGTGCTTACTTTGTCTGGTGACTGCTTACCCTGAGGGAATAACACGATCATAATTGTCAATACTGTCACATATTGTTACACAATATAGAGAAGGTCCAAAATAGTTTGGCTATTGTCTGAGATCTGGCCAAAGATCTGGCCAAGTAAGGCTATGTTAACATGGCAGTGGACAAAAAACAACCTGAAAACCAAATCCTTAAAACATTCATAAAATTTAGTTTTTTTGTATACTGCCTGTCAAAAGCTGCTGAAAAAAAAGTCAGTTTTTTTGGCACGTTTTGCATTTTTGGTGCTTTTTTGGCAGAAATGTACAGCATTAGATTTGCTGTGTATTTCTGCAAAAAAAAAAAAAAAGTGCAAAAAACGTACCAAAAAACAGGACTCCAATAGTAATTTTTCTGCCCTGCTGTGTTGTTTTTTGCAACATGTTTAAAAAAACGACCAGCAAATAAAAAGAGTAGAAAACAGACATTCTGAGACAAAAGGACGTTTTTTTACTATACAAGTCTATGGGACCTCTTCTCAGCCGTTTTTTCAGCGTTTTCATAAAACAAAAAACGCTGAAAAAACTGACGTTTCTGTGTGCAGTGGAGACATAGCCTAAAAGACAGAGTCATAAGAATTTTTCCTTAGAAAGGAAGTTGGAGCTTGTAAGTATAAGATGATATCGTCTGAAATAATATTATATTTTCAAATGTTACTTTAGTACAGATTTACACCTTTTAATCTTATGTCTACCGTTGCAGTGGTTCTTTTGGGACTTCTACACTGAAGGGCTATCCTTATAGTAGAAAATCAATGATTGAGCAGGGGAAGCTAACCTCTGGGACCCACATTAATTAGCACAATGAAAAGGCAGACATTGTATCAATTTCATTGTTCACACATAGGCTATGGCTCTATGCTAATTGAGAAAAGTAACAGTTCCAAACACACCTACCCATATGGGCAATCTGCTGTATCTATATAAACAATTAAGGGAATATGGTGCCTCACAGCCCCTTCACAGCACGGATCCCGGGTAGAAGACCTCCATCAAACACCTTTCTTAAGGGTAGGTCACTGATGTTTTAAGTCTCAGATGACACTTTCAAAGATTCCCTGGGATCCCCGTCGATCAATAAAGCGTGACCTCCAAGTCCTGTGTACAATTGTGTAGTTAGGAAGTGTTTGAATAGAGTATCGGTTGACCATTTGCAGTATTGTTCCATTCAAAGTCTATGAAACATTAAAATAGTTAGCGGCTATCTTCATCAGTGACTGCAGTAAGAAACGACACAGGACTTGGGACCCCCATTTTAGTGAACGATGGGGATCTCAGTGGTGCGACCTCCAATGATCAGACATTCATCACCTCTTCCGTGGACGGAGAAAGGGTTTTTTGGGGGAAAAAAACTTTTTTAAAAAGGGTTGTCTCATACAAGGATTGTTTTTATGTTAAAAGAACTTGCAAAAAAACAAGTCCTTTGCAATATATGTCATTGACAGTGTCCCTACCTATTTTAGATACCCCCCTTTTTGTAGGGGCTGCATCAGTCTCAGGTGTATAGCTAAGACCTGTTTGATCTTGCTGATAGGCTGCCCAAAAGGGTTGCTATAGCTAAGACCTGGCTTCTACTGTAGCCAGTAAAAGCCCCTGAAATTCAAATTAAAAAAAGAAAACAGGATGAGGAAAGATAAAAAAAGTGTGAGACAAACCCTTTAACTGACACCTACAATCAACGGCTACATTATGGAAGCACCACACTTCATAAATATAAACTGACCTAAGAAGTAACTTTTAAGAATTTAAATTCTTTAAAATTTTTTAAAAAACTTTCCAAAAAATGGGGAAAGTTTTATAAGAAAAAGGCAACAGAATTCTGGGACCAATATCTGAAACTAAGAGGAACAAATTTACTATTTTAGGCAACATAGCATTGCCATAGCAACATTTGGGTTTATCAGACTTGGGGTCTCTGGCTCCTCCTCTAAACTACGTGCTTTTCCAGTCTTTGGGGGAAAATGTATGGAAATTCGCCAGTCGGGGCGCCCCCTTTCCCTAGTTTTTATGGGCGCCGGGGGGCGCGTCTTTTCTTCTAGTAAAGTCCGCCCCCTCGCCTTTTTGGGGTTGGGGGGTTTGGACGTGCGGCGCTGCGTCTTGATTCCCCCGCCGGGGGATTGCATCATAATGGGGGGGAAAAAAAGTCCGCCGCCCCTGTGGGGGGAGGCAGGGGCGGGGGCCCCAGGCGGGGGACATGGGCGCGTGCGGGATGCGCCTCAATGTTTCCGTTTAAAAACCAAAAAAAGGGAAAAAAGTGGCGGGAAAAAAAAAATTTTTAAAAAATTCCAGAAAGGCTAAAACCTCAAAAAAAAAAAAAATAATTAAAAAAATCATTTTCCAAAAATCTAGAACGGCGCAATTTAAAAGAATTGGATTTTGGGAAAATTGCAGGAAATAAGAATTTAAAATTTTTCTGAAACTTTTCCCATTGGCGGCAAAAATCGGCCAATCAGAAAAGGAGGCGGGTAACCTTTAAAAACCCTATGGAAAACCCATTGACCAATAGTAAAAGGGGGGACGTTAAAAATCAGAAAAAAAATGCAGAAAAGGACTTCCGGTTCCGGCGTGCGGGGAAGGAGTGGGCTGAGGGCCCCCTCTTTTTCCCGCGGCCGCCCCCAAAGCAAAGCTGTTCCCAGCGCCGACCCGAGCCTTTGAACCCTTTCCCGGCACTCGGAACGTCCCCTGAACCTTTCGAATGGAAAAAGGTATTTTTTGGGAGCGCACCGGACACCCCGGGCGAGAACCAAGTGGCGGGCACGGTGCCACAAAAAAAATCAGCAGCAGAACCTCCGGCGGCCGCGCGTCCCGGGCAGCGGGGAAAAGGCGTGGGGAGGCCCCACGGGGATCCTGCAGCCCCCCCAGCTCCAACCCTGGTTCAAGGGGCATCCAGCCTGTGTCCAGCCAAGAAAAAAAAGCCTGCAATCGCCCTGGCCAAATCCTGCAATCGGCCCAGCAGCCCCCCCAAAGCGCCAGCCCGCGGGTCACCCCTGCAGCGCCCTGCACCCAAACCCCTGCGCCAGCCTTGCATCCAAAGCACAGGAGAGAGTGAGGGGGGAAAAAAACGGGTACGCATCCCTCCAGCCCCGGGGTTTCCAGGCCCCGACCCTAGTGCCACATAAGGTGGACTATGAAATCCGGCCATAGTTATAAGCAATGGCAAAGAGTAGCAGACAGTTGGGGGACTTGAAAGGGGCCCTAGAATCTACAGTAAGGCCTCCTTTTCCCAAAACCCCAGCAAGAGTTCAGAATAACTCCTCTCAGATTGCAGAGTGGAGAGAGGGTGAATGATTTGAAAATGAAAAACAGTGCCCCCCAAAACCCAGATTTAAAAACTTTTTGGCCAAAACCCGCAAATTGGAACAGGAACGTTGGAAGACTTGGAAAAATCGCCCCAAAGGGCAACTTAAGAATGGTGGGCCTCCCCGAATTTTTTTAAACAGAAGGACCTGCAGGAACTTTGCCAAGAAGGCTCCTGGGGGCCTAGGCTTTCGGCCGTTTCCCGTATTGAAGCGCTTTTGAATAGGCCGGACGATGCCGCACACAACCCCCAGGCCCCCCAAAAACCCCCCCCCCCCCCCCCCCCCGCCCCGCCCCCCCCCACCCCCCCCCCCCCCCCCCCCCCCCCCCCCCCCCCCCCCCCCCCCCCCCCCCCCCCCCACCCCCCCCCCCCCCCCCCCACCCCCCCCCCCCCCCCCCGACCCCCCCCCCCCTACCCCCCCCCCCCCCCCAAAAAACCAACCCCCCCCCCCCCCCCCCCCCAGTTTTTTTCCAGGAACCAAAAAAAAGCTTTTTTTTAAAAAAATTAAAAAAAAAAAAAAAGAAATTCCTGGATTAAAACGACAGACAAAAGTGCTAAGGGGTCCCGAAACTGGCCCTCCGCTGTCCTGGGGGGAACAAAAAGTGTTTTTCGAAGACTTCTCCGCCGATGTCTCACAACGGGGGAAGGGCCTTTGCAAAAATTTGTAGGCCCCCTCTTTCACCGCAAAATCCGTTTAAAATTTTTTAAACCCGGGGCCAGTTAAGGTTTTAAACCGGGGAACCCCCTAGGGTCTTCCTTCCCCCCTGGAGGCAAAAAAAGGGGCTAAGGACTTGCTGGTCTAAATCCTCCCCGGGACTCTTGTCGTACCACGCTTTCTGCGGACACTTAAAGCCCGGACCCCGGGTAAGGACCAGACGTCGGATTGGCCTTTGGCGAAGCACCTTCTTCTACACCCCTCGTGTGAAAGGACCGTGTCCGCCAAAGAGAGGCCCTCCCCTAATTCAGACCAGGACTAAAAGTTGGAGATAAGTATTAAGCGTCATTTTTTAAAGGATGTTCGGGGGGGTGGGCCTATCTGCCCGGATGTTCTGCTTGGATGGCGGGCCCAAACTCCCCACAGAAACCGGACGTTTGTGGAGGGGTTTAATCTGCAGAATACGGTGCGTACCCCTTTTTCTTACTTAATGAAACTTTTTTAATTCTCCTCCCGGGGGTGAGAGGCATGGGCATTTAAAGGCCCACACGGGATGGGGGGAGGAAAATGAAGGGGGGGATTTTGTAAAGGTACTCTTCCTGAGCAGAAAAAAAAAAAAAGTCCTTTGAGGCAAGGGGGGAAAGGGCTTTGTACCTTCCCTTTTGGTTTGGTTCAAAAAAGTGTATGTGGCACAAATGTATTTTTGATTTATTGTTTGCTGTTCTTCTTAGTTCTCCAACCTGGTTATGGGGTCTCCACCTCGGTTCTACTTTTTCCCTGGGTAGTTACAGGGTCATGGGGGTTGGTCGGATTGTTCTACCCTAACAAAAAAAAAACCTTTTGCTATTCAGCTTACCCATTTACGAAAAAATTCGGTATTCGGGGAAATTTTAAAAAGGGGCTCGCTCCCCAAATGCGGAATGAGAGTGCTTGACTTTCTGAAAAGCCCCGGCCTGTGTTGTTGCT
Source organism: Phyllomedusa bahiana (assembly GCA_025379985.1). Taxonomy (NCBI): domain Eukaryota; kingdom Metazoa; phylum Chordata; class Amphibia; order Anura; family Hylidae; genus Phyllomedusa; species Phyllomedusa bahiana. Next base: position 113,116 of record JAODAL010000341.1, read on the forward strand.
AGGAAACCATCTGGGGGGGAGACGACTTTTAAAAAAGGGGGAGAAAGAAAATGTGGGTGGGCCCGCATTGGATCTCCTTCGAAAAAATGGCAAATGGCGTTATTCCCGGGTCAAAAAAAATTTCCCCCTGTTGTATAATTTTTTTTTAACCAGGATAAAGAGGGGGGATCTCGCATTTGGTTTTAAGATGGGGGGGAAAGAGATCAGCATTTTTAATATTTTTGGCCCCCAACGATCGCAGCATCCCTTTTTTTAGAAAACTGAGGAAAAAAATGGTGAAAACCAAGCCTAGTAGGGGGAGAATGAATCTCTCATAGCCCCTAGAGGAAGGAAAAGAAAAACCCGCTTCACAAATCTACCCCCACCCCCAAAAGGGGGGGGAAGGGGGAAAGCTTTGGCCCACTTTTTAGACTGTTGGGTGCGGGATGTTGGAGAGAAAGGACCCGATTGTGGGAATTTTTACATACTTCTCCCCCGTGCCCAATCGTGGTCTGATGGATACCTCCTGTTATCAGAAAATTTTATAAAACCCCGGGTTAAAAAATGCCCAAATCCTGATTGCTCATTTCCGATCACACTCCAATACTTAGGGTGGCAGATGAATTTCCCAAGGGCTCTGATTATTTTGGGGAAATTCCCCCCCTACCTGGCCAAAATGAATTTTTTTCAATATGGTTAAGGTTGGTGGAGGGAATTTGATCCAAAATGAGGCCACCGATCGCCCCCGTCCTTTAGGGCAACTTTTTAAGGCGGTTTGCCGGTAAGTTTTATTGTTCACACAGCCCTTTAAAAACGAAAATTTAGCAAAACCTACGTAAAGCCTCTGAGAAGGTGAGGGCTGCCTTTAAAACTTTTCAACTCAGTGGTTCGGCTGACCACATGGCAAAATGGGAAAAGGGAAAAAAAAGGGTTTTAGGGATTGGGAGAGCGAGAGAGGGAACTGCACCGTTTCCCTTTTACAATCGAATTTTTCTTTGGCAAACAAGTGGGAAAAAGATGCTTTCTAGGTACTTGGGGGCAATACAAGCCCCCCATACACGGCCATTCGAACGGCAAAGGGTGAGGTGCCCGTCCAGCAGAATTTAAAAAACCCCCGGGGTTTAAATTTAAATGTTCCCCCTTCTATCTGCCCGGTTTTATGGCAAGGGGAGGAAAAAGCAAACGCTTTCTTTTTCCAAATTTTAAAAGCCCCCGGGTTAACAGAGGCACGGGGAGATCGTTTTAATCTGAAATTCGGGCGGGAAAGTGCGGAATGATTACGGCAGATGAAACGGGGAAAGGGCCCCCTGGCCCCGAGGGTTTTCTGGGGAGGTATAAAATCCTCATGTCAGGTCCCCCCCGGTTTTTCACGGGGGGTAAAAAAAATTGATTCTGCAGAAAGAGTCGTTTACGGCCAGAATGAAGACGCTTTCTTAGGTCTACCAAAAAAAGGAAAAGACCCTTTCTCCGGCTTCAAAAGGGCCCTATTAAATCATTGCGTGGACCAAAAGTGCTATCGAAAAAAAATGGTTTTGTCTTGCAAAAATCATCCCCCCTCGGGGGGCCCCCCCAAAAAAGGGTTTTATTAAGGGTAGGGCAGCGTGGGTAACAAAGGGGTTTTTAGCGTCCTGACAGGATTAAAAACAAACCCTTTTCCCTGGGAGAACCCCCGGTTTTGGTGACCTTGGACCCCGAAAAGGCCCTTTGACATTTTCGTGGGAATGGCTTGGTGGTTTGGATGCATTTGGGAATTCAGGCCTTTTTAGGACCTTTCGGCTGCCATTATTGGACCAAGAAGCAGGTACACCCCAAGGTTTATCTCGGGCCCCCCATTGCCTTTTAAAGGGAACCAGACAGGGCTGCCCTTTGTCGCCCCCTTCCCTTTTTGCCGGCCCCTCGACCCTTTTGAAGAGCCCTTGGAGGACTCAGCCTTTTTCAGGGATTTCATAGGTACAAAGAAATCAAAACAACCCCCCCCCTTTGGGAAGACTTGATTTTGTTTATGTCAAACCCCCCCGGCCCACCTCCCCCCGGTTTTGAAAAACCCCTTAAGTCATTTTGGGGGGAAATATCTGGATACAAAATGAATGCTTCTAAAAGTGAATGCTAAGTTTGGGTGAATGCCCAAAAAAAAGATGGCGAGCCCAGGGGTGGATTTGACCATTGCATAATCACATCTCTTATTGGGTAAAAAAAGGGAGGACCCCAGCCGTCTATAACCTAAAACTTTCCCCAATCATTGCTAAGATTTCCCAAAAAACTTTCACGATGGCGTCTTGCCTTTTCCATAATGGACGATTTCCATGCCTTAAAATGGTCAGTTTTTTCCCAAAAACTTCTACCCCCTACAAAACCCTCCCCTTTCTTTTAGGGGCATATGCATAAACAAAATCAATTAATATTCATAAAAAATTCATTGGGGGGGAAAAAAAAAAAAAGTATAGCCCTTTTAAAAAAAATAAATGTTGCCCCAACAGGGGGAAGCCCGAAAATTGCCGGGTACGGGATACAAATGGGATGCTTGGCAAGGCTGTTGTAGATTTGGTGAGGGCAGGAGTGGCTACTCCAATTGGGAGATTGAGAGAGATTTAGGCTCGTGGAAAACCCCTTGGCCCCCCTTCACACAAATACTAAAAAACCCCTCCCTAGTTAAGTCCTCCCCCATCCTCCGGGGGAAAAAATCGCAGTTTGGAAGGAGTCCCGGAGGAGACTGGGATCTCCTTCCCGGTCTCCAAACACTTTCCCCTTTGGGATTACCCCGATTTTCCCCCAGGGAACTAAACCCTGTTTGCAAAGTGGAAAGGGGGCTGGGCTAAGGGGGCGGCCCAGCTCTTCATGAAAAGGAAGGAATGGCTTCCCCCCTCGGAGTGGTAATTAAATTTGCATCCCTAGCTCGGGTTACGCCCCTTACCAGCTGTTTATTTTGTCCTTAGGGTTGAAAGAGTCTCGAAAGGATGTCCCCCAATATTTGTGCTTTTTTGGCCCCCGTAGGGGAAAATCCAGCTTTTCTGGCTCTATGGAGTCGTGAGCAATGGATCTCGGCTCGAGGAATCCGGGCTTTCACTTTCGGCCGCCGCTTGGGGGTGAACAACTACCAGATAAAATAATTCAAGGGTGGGGCGGAAAAAAAATTTCTGTGCAAATTGGAGGGGAGTCCCAGTTTTTAAAATTGCCCATAATGCCCCTATGGCTTTAAATTGCCCCCCACTCAGAAATTCCCCGGGTAGGTGCAAAATGCCCTAAGTGTGGAAAACACAAAGTGGCAGGCCTATGGGGAATGCACCCTGTACAGGGTTACTGGGACAGTTTTTTTTATACGCCAAAGTAAATTTATTAAAATGGAAAAAAAAAAAATGTTTACTAATTTTTACGCCCCTGACCCCCGGAAGAGAAGTGGGGAAAAGGGGCTCGGGGAAACCCCCGAATCCCCGCAAAAAATTCACAAGCTTTTGGTGCCCAAACGCTGCCTGTATCCTTTTGGATCAAACCCCCCCTTACCCCCCGCTTCCATGATCGCTGGGCCAATTGAAAAACTTACTTAATTTCAGAAAATTTAGAAACAGAAAGATGCAGGAAGTTCGGACGAGGGCTTTTTTAAAGTGGCCTCCTTATAGGTTCACTCTAGATAGGGAAAATTTAAGGCCCTGATGGCAATTTCCCGCACACGGGGTGGGTATACAGACAGGAAATTGGCGGTTCGCTAGGTATATTTAACATTCCGACTTTGCCAAACCCTGAGCTAGTATTGCCATAAGTGAGAAAATATACTATATTTTCTGTAGGTTTTACTTTTTCTGTTAATTGAGAGGGGGAGTCACGCCGCTTTGTTAGGATTGAGCCGTTTTTTTTTTTAATGTTGTTCACAGTTATTTTATTTAATGATTTTTCTTGATTCCCTTTTTTTGGTCATTTGGATGGGCCCCTGGTGTCATTACCCCTTTTGTTACAAAAAATTTTGTTTCTGGCCCCCCTTAGGGCCCCATGTGTGTATGTTTGCCTTTTTTTTTTGGATTTTGGAAAAATCATAAACGTTTAAAAAAAAAAAGAAAGAAAAGAGCTGATTGGTGAGCTAGCGGGGGCTTGGCCTTTTTCCCGGGCAAATAAAAATGCAGCGAAAGGGACCATTATAGCCTTGGAGAAGTTTGAACCAATCAAAAATCAAAGGGGGGGCAGTTTAAAAATCAGTTAAAAAAGCAGAAAAAAGCTGATTTGGTTGAAAATAGCGGGGGCTTGGCTATCCGCCAATCAGAGCGCGAGTACTTCTCCCATTTTAGTCTATGGGAGATCGGGCAATGAATTCGGCGCTCGCGCCCTGCGGCATGGAGTATGATTAAAAAAATAATTTTTATTAAGTGTAAAAAAATTTTTTGAAAAAAAGTCAAAACCTTCTATAAAAATAAAAACAATTTATCCCCACAACGCGTTTGTGCCAGACAGGGTTTTACATGGGAATTTCAAAAGAAAAAAATTGCCGGGAAATACAGTAATTCAAAAATCGGTACGTTTCTAATTGGTCGGCCCTAAACCCGCCAATCAGAAAGGAGCGACAAAGGGGGGGGGAAACCCCTTATACTATGGAGGAGAATTTACCCTTTAGAATAGGAGGACAAAGACCCATTATAAGTATGGAGGAGAAATTACCAAACAGAATAGGGGCCCAAAAACCCTTTTTCCTTGGGAATTTTTTACCCAAAAAAATCAAGGCGGGACAGTTCAAAAGACAGTAAAAATACAGAAAAAGGTGATTTGGTGAGCTAGCGGTGGCTTGCTATCCCAGCCAATCAGAGCGGAGCATTTCCCATTGTAGTCTATGGAGAGTCGGCCAAAAAATTCCCCCGGCCCCTGGGAAAGGGTTTTAAAAAAAAAAAATTAAAACATTTTTATAAAACGTGAAGCTTCTCTAAAAAAAAAATCAGTTAAATGCTTTAAAAACGCGTTTGTCGCCCAGAAAAAGGCGCTACTAAGGGGAAATTCAATAGGGAATTGCCGGGAAAAAACGTAATTCAAATTTTTTAAGCTCTTTCATTTGGGCGGCAAAACCCAACAATCAGAAAGGGCGCAGGGCCCTTTTAACCTTTGGGGAAATTGACCAATAGAATGGGGGCGACAGGGGACCCTTCTAACCTATGGGAAAATTTTTCCAAACAATTCAAAGGGGGACAGTTCAAAAAAAGAAAAGGCAGAAAAAAAGCTGATTGGTTGAGGGCCCGGGGGCCTCGCCAGTTAGCCAATCAGAGGCAGCTACTTTTCATAGAGTTCTATGGGAAAAGAAAGCAGAGGAGCTCTTTTGTGATTGGCTAAGTAAAAGAGGGCGCTTTTTGGACCAATGGGAGAAGAGGACGTCCTATGGGTTTTCTAATGCAATCTGAATAAAAAGTGACATGGCCCCAAAAACAATGATAAAACTGCTGAGTTTTCCCCATGTGTATATAAAAGAATAATTAAAATTTGGGGGTAAAAAAAAAAATAATAATTCAAATAAAACAGGTTTATTTCTTTATTTTCGTTGCCAAGGTTTCAATAGTATGGGTTAAAAAAATAAAGAAATAAAAAGGGCTTTTTTATTTAATTTATTTTTTTCTTTACCCCCCCAAATTTTTTTTCATTTTTTAAAAATCGGGGCAACTTCGGCAGTATTATCATTTGATTTCGGCCTGTACGTTTTATTCGATTTCATTAGAAAAACCCCCTGGAGCGTTGCCCCCTCTCCCATTGGTCCCAAAAAACCGCGCCCTTTTAACTTTGCCAAAACACAGAGCTGCTTGAATTTCTTTTCCCCCCAAAAATCTTGAGAAAGTAGCTGCGCTCGTTGGCTAAGCTGGACGAGCCCCCGCCCCCTTAAACCCAAACGCTCTTTTTGCTTTTTTTTGTATTTTGACTGTCCCGCCTTTTTTAAAATGTTGGGATTTTTCCCTAGGTTAGAATGGGTCCCTGTGCTCCCATTCTGATTGGTCAAAATTTTCTCTAGTTGAATGGGCCCTGTGTCCTATTTGTTTTGGCTGGTTTGCCGACCCCTCAAGAGCTTAAACAAAAATTTAATTTCTGTTTTCCCCCAATTCTCTCTATTGCAATTCTTTTTGTAGCCCGGTTCGGGGAAAAGCGTTGTTAGGGATTTAAAAGATTTTTTTTATAGAAAGGGTTTTGCCTTTATTTTGATTATGATTTACCTTATAAAAATTTGTTTTTTTTTTCATTTTCCCCTGCCGCACGGGGCTGGCGCAGATTGATTGCGCCCATTCTCATAGATACAATGGGAGAAGTGCCCGTTGATTTGGCCCAGATAGCCAAGCCCCGCTAGTTTAACCCAAACAGCTCTTTTCTGCATTTTTCTGTATTTGATCTGTCCCGCCTTTGTTCTGATTGGTAAAAAAAATTCTCCTAGGTTTTAATGGTTCACTGTCGCTCCATTCTGTTGGCCCGGGTTTTGCCCGACCCCTTGAGAAAAACTTTCAGAATTTGAATTACTGTATTTCCCGGCAAAATTTCCCAAAATCCCTTTTTTGATGTGCGGGTTCTAGTTTTTTGGAAAGTGTTTTTTTTTTTTTTTTTTTATTTTTGGGTTTTTGTCTTTTTCTGAAATGTTTTTCCCCCTTTAAAGGCGATTTTTTTTTTAATTAAATCATGCTGAAAGGAGTGAGCGCCGAGTTTTTTTTGGATCTTCGTTGCTTCCTCTCTGTTCGTTCTTGCTTACTTCGCCGCCGCCGGGTTTTTGACCAAAATAAACTAGGTTTCGTCGGGTGAGGGCTGCATTGCGCCACGCTTTGGCGAGCCACGATGTACATGCCTCGGAGTTTTCGGCCGCCCGTTTCCCCCCCTGTAAGCCTCAAACCCCGCCCCTTGCCCCCCTTCTGCGGGGCGCAGCGAAAATGGCGACGCTGCCCCAAAAACTGCATCCCCCGGGCCGAGGGGGGGGGTTCGGGCCGGGAGGGGCGTTACTCCAAAAAAACGGCGTAAAGCCCCTTCTAATGTTCCCCTTTAGTCTAAAAAAAAATTAATCAATAAAATATTTGCTATCAATCTAGATGTACTGGGATTAACGAGATCGTTATGTTATAGTAGGAGAAAATATATATGTTCCCAGGATGACTACATTCTATGGATATAGATATGTGTATAAAAAATATATTCTTCCCTTGGTTTCGCACATGTGTGAGCACTAAATAAAGGGGTTTTCTAGCACAGAAACCGTAAGTTCATACGTGCCAAATTTTGTTGCAATCCTGTGCAATTTTTTGATTAGGCGCCAATTCGAAGAGTGGCCCGCCCGCGGGCCCTAGCTAAAACTCGGTTACAGGGGCAAACACAGGATTTTTTTAAGAGGGGTTTCCAACTAAGGCCCCTTTAATATGTTTTCTGGCTGTCAGATTCCCTATCTTTTTGCACCTTCTTTATAGTTTTTTAAAAATTTTGTAGAAAAGGGGGTTTTTGGGGAAGTGATTTGTAAAATGCATCAGATTTATTGACAGCGAGCAAAATGTACCTTGTATTCGAAGCAAGAGACACACATATACAGTAAATCAAGTATTCGGTTTAGCTGCAGTGTGGGTAGGTAGGCCAGCCACTTTTGGATGACACTTTGTTCTGTATTTTTCATGATCCATAGAAAGCAGGTGAGTAGATTACGGGTAGATTCTTGACTTAGAGTGGTGTATACTCTTAAGGGCTAGAAAATAATTAACATGTTAAACTGTTAATTTAATTTTTTGTAACTGCATTTAGAATATATATAGAATGCTAGTAGACTAGATTCTGACTACCTAAAGACAGGTCAAAAGTTTATTGAAAGTTTCTTCTTACTGCAAATGACTTAATTTATATGTGCATGACAACATGAATCTTGACATACAAAGCTGGTCATAAACATTAGTTCAAAGTCAGCAGAACCTGTTGATATTAGCAGGATCTGATAATTATTTGAGGATCTTTTCATATTACATTTTAGTTGTGTGTTCAGTGTACATGTTTCAAGAGTGCTTCTGAATGCATACTGTGGACATATTCAACTGCATACACAGTTGTACACATTATTGTTGTCTTTTGTATATAAACATATACCAGGCATTATTCTTATTTATGTACTTACCATAAAATCCATTTTTGCCTAATTCATTGGGGGACACAGCACTTTGGGTATAGGCGGGTGGCTGACAATAGGCAGAAACCAGAAGCGTTTGCTTTGCGGGTTTAAATCCCTCCTACTGACATCAGGCTACTCAGTTGATACAAAAGCCGCAGCAGGAAGGATGAACCAGTGTTCGATTCCAGGGAGAGAACGTCAAATATGAAATTTGGAAAAAAAACAAGACAAAGGAGGGAGGAATTTGCATCCCCTAATGACAGACCAGAAAAGAATTTTAAGGTAATCCAAATTTCTCACCAATATCATTGGGAGACACAGCACCTAGAGATGTCCAAAAGCAGTCCTAGAGGGTGGCTAAAAATTAGAAAAAAAAAAACTTACAGCAGTGCGAGTCAATTAGAGAACTGCTGCCTGAAGTACCTTACAGCCGGGGCTTGTGTCCTCCAAGGAAAAGGTATGGATTTGGTAAAATTTAGTAAAAGTATGAACTTAGGCCAAGTGTGCAGCCTTGCAGATCTGTGAAACCAAACCTTGATGCTGCACTGCCCATGAGGCATTGACCGCTCGAGTGGAATGAGCGATGACCCGGAATGGAAGAGGTCAGCCCCGAACTGGTAGACTTCGAAGATTGCAGACCGAATCTAGTTGCCAATGGTAGCTTTAGAGGTCACCAGACTTTTACGCAGGTTCTCTGGAACAACAAATAGGGAATCGGAGCGCCTGAAAAATTCAGTGGCAGTGAGGTACAGTGCCTTGCGAAAGTATTCGGCCCCCTTGAACTTTTCAACTTTTTGCCACATTTCAGGCTTCAAACAAAGATATAAAATTAAAAAATGTTGTGAAGAATCAACAACAAGTGGGACACAATTGTGAAGTGGAACGAAATTTATTGGATATTTTAAACTTTTGTAAAAAATTAAAAACTGAAAAGTGGGGCGTGCAAAATTATTCGGCCCCCTTAAGTTGATACTTTGTAGCGCCACCTTTTGCTGCGATTACAGCTGCAAGTAGCTTGGGGTATGTCTCAGTTTTGCACATCGAAAGACTGAAATTTTTCCCCATTCTTCCTTGGAAAACAGCTCGAGCTCAGTGAGGTTGGATGGAAAGCGTTTGTGAACAGCAGTTTTCAGCTCTTTCCACAGATTCTCGATTGGTTTCAGGTCTGGACTTTGACTTGGGCCATTCTAACACCTGGATACGTTTATTTTGTGACCATTCCATTGTAGATTTTGCTTTATGTTTGGGATCATTGTCTTGTTGGAAGATAAATCTCCGTCCCAGTCTCAGGTCTTTTGCAGACTCCAACAGGTTTTCTTCCAGAATGGTCCTGTATTTGATTCCATCTATCGTCCCATTAATTTTAACCATCTTCCCTGTCCCTGCTGAAGAAAAGAAGGATGGTGTGTTCAGGGTGATGAGCTGTGTTGCTTTTACGCCAAACATATCGTTTTGCATTGTGACCAAAAAAGTTAGATTTTGGTTTCATCTGACCAGAGCACCTTCTTCCACATGTTTGGTGTCTCCCAGGTGCCTTGTGGCAAACTTTAAACAAGACTTTTTATGGATATCTTTGAGAAATGGCTTTCTTCTTGCCACTCTTCCATAAAGGACAGATTTGTGCAGTGTACGACCGATTGTTGTCCTATGGACAGACTCTCCCACCTTAGCTGTAGATCTCTGCAGTTCATCCAGAGTGATCATGGGCTTCTTGGCTGCATCTCTGAACAGTCTTCTCCTTGTTTGAGATGAAAGTTTAGAGGGACAGCCGGGTCTTGGTAGATTTGCAGTGGTCTGATACTCCTTCCATTTCTATATGATCGCTTGCACAGTGCTCCTTGGAATGTTTAAAGTTTTGTATCCAAATCCGGCTTTAAACTTCTCCACACGGGTATCACGGACCTGCCTGGTGTGTTCCTTGGTCTACATGATGCTCTCTGCGCTTTAAACAGAACCCTGAGATTATCACAGAGCAGGTGGATTTATACGGAGACTTGATTACACACAGGTGGATTATATTTATCATCATCAGTCATTTAGGACAACATTAGATCATTCAGAGATCCTCACTGAACTTCTGGAGTGAGTTTGCTGCACTGAAAGTAAAGGGGCCGAATTATATTGTACGCCCCACTTTTCATTTTTTTTTTTTACAAAAGTTTAAAATATCCATTAAATTTCATTCCACTTCGCAATTGTGTCCCACTTGTTGTTGATTCTTCACAAAAATTTTTTTAAATTTTATATCTTTATGTTTGAAGCCTGAAATGTGGCAAAAGGTTGAAAAGTTCAAGGAGGCCGAACAACCTCTTGCAAAAAAAGTCTTGACCTGAGGTGGCAGTCTAAGGTGCGCTGGAAAAGAACAGGGGGGCAGAATCTTGACCTCTCAAAAAGGAAAGTTCAAGGTCCTGATAGTACTTGCGGGGTATTAAAACCCTCCTGCTCTTGAGATGTTTGAGCCCTCGAGGGAGGAGAGGAAGAGAGGGAAAGAGGCAAACCAGAGCAAACTAACTCCATGGAAGAACCAACGCATCCCTGGCGAGAGCCAGAAGATCTCAGGACCTGGATACATAATTCGGTAGCTTATGGTCGATGCAGGATGCAAACAGATCAACGTCCGGAGTGCCCCACCTCCAGCAAAGAAGTTGAAACACCTCTGGCTGAAGAGACCTCTACCAGGGATCCACCAATGTCAGTCTGAAGAGATCGGAATCCAGTTCTCCAGCCCTAGAATGAAAATCTCTGACAGGAACGGAACAGAGTGTTCCGCCCAACGAAGGATCTTGAGGCCTTCAGGAAAGCTGCATGACTCCTGGTACCTCTTTGACAATTTAGATAAGTCACCGCAATGGTAGTGGTGGACTGAATCCGAACGGGGTGACCGTAGAAAATAGGGAACCAATGAGAGAGTGCAAAAAAAAAATGGCCCTGGGTTCCAGCATTGATCAGTAGATGACATTCTCTGAAAACCACAGAGCCCAAAATGGCTGCTCAACCTAAGGTGCTGGCATTCATGGTGATATTCAGGGATTGTGGAGGAGGAAAGGACTTCCCCTTAGGTAGCGCAGGAGACATCAGCCACCAATTGAGGCTGACCTGAACTTGGGATGTAAGCAAAATGTCCATGTCCTGGAAAAACAGAGAGCTGTCCCAGCGATCTAGAATGGCCTGCTGGAGGGGGCGAGAATAAAACTGTGAAACTGGTATGGGTTCGAAAGCTGCAACCATTCTGCCCAGCACTCACATGCAAGTGCAAAAGGTATACTGGGAGCGCTTCCAAAGAAGATAAACGCCTGACCCTAAGTGCTGAATCTTTCCCGATAGAAAATACACTCTGGCTGAATGTGTGTCGAGAATCATGCCCAGGAACTCTATCCGCTGGGATGGGACCAGGCAAGATTTGTTATATCTCTAAGGCATCCAGGATGATCCTGAAGCTATTGAGATTGGCGCTTCGCGATGAGGCCTTCACAAGAAGGTTGTCCAAGTTAGGGATGATGGCAATCCCTCTGATGCAAAGAATCACCATGAGGGGTGCCAGGGCTTTGGTGAAGACCCTTGGTGCTGTAGCAAGGCCAAATGGCAGAGCCCCAATTTGGAAATGCAGTGAACTCACTGTACAACAAAGGAAACGCTGGTGGTACTGAATCATAGGAATATGCAGGTAAGCGTCCCTGATTTCAATGACAGCAAGAAATTCATCTTGCTCCAGAGTTGCAATTACTGATCGGAGAGACTCCATGCGGAACCTGTGAACTCGTACATAAAATCCCAAACTGGTTTGACTGAGAACTCTTTCTTGTGAACCGTAAAAAGGTTGGAATAAAAATCCCGGAAACACACCCTGAAGGAAAAAGGTGTGGTTAGCATGGAAAAAAGCTGAAGCCCGGACAGGAGAGGCAATTGGGGAAGAACAAAAAAAATTGAGCTAGGAGACCAAGTCGATCCTGATGAGATGACTTCTCGAACCTTGGCGTTGTTGACCTGGGCCTGCCAGACCTCCTGGAACTATAGGAGGCAGCCTCCCACCCAAGGGAAACCTTTGGGCAGGGGAAAACCCTCATGCCAAGGTAAGCTTGGCGGAGGGGCATCTGGACGTTTTGGGACGGAACTGCCAGGAAGGAGGTGGCTTAGCAGATGGCCTCTTGGACCCTGAGGAACAGAGGTCCTTTTTCTCGCAGGCATGTAAAAGACCTCCCAAAGGTCAAAAAAGATTCTTTTGTTTACGCGGTAGTTGCTGCATAGGGTACTTTTGAGGGAGAAGGGAACTGCGCCCACCTGTAGCCTCTGAGATTATCTCATCCTGATACTTCCCAAAGAGTCTGTTACCAGAGGATTTTAGACACAAAACGTGCCGGACAGCAATTGAATTAGCCTATGGTCTAGTGGCTAAGCAAGCAGATTCCAGTGAAACCTCACAGAGAAACTTGATAACCACTGCTAAAGCTGTTTGGCCCATAGTGTGCAGGCCTTGATCACCCAGGAGGAAGGGCAGAAAGACTGCAGGATAGCCCCAGAGGCTTCAAAAGCCAGATATGCACAAGACCACAATTCGCTAGTCAGCATAATTTCTAAACGCTGCTGCATCTGAGAGGGGAACTGTAGTGCTCTTAGGGAGGAGTGACACTTGGGCATCGATGGAGGGAACCCCCAACCATTTAACCACTAATTCCTCAGGAAAAGGAAAAAACGGTATTATGCCATCTGGTAGAAAGTAAATGACTGTCACTCCCTGGAAACAAGTTGCTCAATCTCACTGTGATTAAGGAATAGCAAATACTGCCATCTGCTGTACTTAAAGGAATACCACGCCAAAACACATATACTACCAAAAATACCAAAAAATACAAAAACTTTATTTAATCAAGAAAACACATATAACAGACAAAAATGATAGACAAACAAAATAAAATATTATACAGTGACAGCTAAAAATGGTGGTAAGACAAGACAACCTCACACTAGGTGGGAATAGAATAAATATATACAATATAGTATCAGCACCATAGTAAAACATCCATGAACCAACAATACGGGTATTTTTGGTGCCTGCTCTGGGTGGGTATTTTTCCTATTTTAGTATTTACTAAGCTTCTACTATCTATACATATGTATCACTAGATACACTGTATCATCTATTGTTGTTTCATGGATGTTTTACTATGGTGCTGATACTATATTGTATATATTTATTCTATTCCCACCTAGTGTGAGGTTGTGTCTTGTCTTACCACCATTTTTAGCTGTCACTGTATAGTATTTTATTTTGTTTGTTTATCATTTTTGTCTGTTATATGTGTTTTCTTGATGAAATAAAGTTTTTGTATTTTTTGGTATTTTTGGTAGTATATGTGTTTTGGTGTGGTATTGTTTTTGATTTACTACCAAAATAATTATAACATTTTTTGGTGTTTTGGCGTTAATATTGTATGTGCTTAAAGGAAACCCATTGCTGAGTGGGAGAGACATCCTTATCCTTAATGTGAAAGGAGTCTCTGACAGCCCACATAATGGCTTGATCAGCAGCAGCCATTCCTTTATCCCTGTATGGCTTTGAGTCAGTGGGGTCCTGAGAAGTGAGGTCTCTATATCCACCAAATCTGTCCGGAGAGAGATCAGGCGACACGGAGGATGAGGGATATCTAGTCCTCTTACGCGGACCATACCTTTGGGATGCGCTGAGTGCAGAGCCCTCGCAAGGGGCTAAGTTGGGCAGCAAGCTGAGATGCCAGATGCTCTATGGCCGAGACCATAACATGGGATAGCCAGGAAAGGTAACTCAACACAAGTGAGACGGACTTAGTCCATTCAAGGGCTGCCAACTCCCCACGGCAGCCGGATGGGGAGCTATGCAAAGGACACAGAGCGAGTAAGACTGACCACATGTGCTCTAAATCCCTAACTATCCAATATCTTTGGGCATAGCAGAATCACCATGGTAAGTGGGGACGGGTGACCGGCGCATAAGGAAAAGCAGACAGCAATTGTCTGGTTTTCTGACACCCTTAGAGGGGATTGGTGACCCCAATGACGACCCCGCTGACAGGTGAGGAGAAACTCCATCTTTCTGAAAGGGAAAAATAAATAAATAAAACTAAAATAAAAAATGGAGCAGATCTGCAGAGCAGCATCTGCCTCTTACGCAAACTGAGTAGCCTGACGTCAGTAAGAGGGATATAGCCCGTCTACGCGGAGGCAACGCTTTTAGTTTCCTCCTAGTGTCAGCCTCCTAGGGAAAGGGCCGACACCCGATATTGGCAAGAAACATGTTTTTTTTCTGGCATTCTGCTATATTAAGAAACATAGTCAATTAGGATAGTCAAAATTCCAGCGAAATGTATGACAAAAGGAAGTTCTTTTGCCATAATAGCTTGCCAATAGATCTCCATAGGCATATTAATCATATATTGAGCGCATATCCCAATTAAAAAGTTGACCATAGAGTTGAAATGTAATCTGAACAAAGCATAATATGCATGGAGACAATCCAACAGTATCCAAGACAGCATACTGTATGGCAGGGAGAAGAAGGATTGGTAATGTTGGGTTTCAACATACTCAATCAAGGCTTCTTCCCTCCTTCCCACTGAACTAAACATGCACAGTTAACTGAGGCAAACATTTGGCTTACGATCATCTATATCTGTGGTCATCTGAGGTCTCTAATAAACTTTCTACTTATGAAACTGTATAAAAAAACTGCACATTTTATAAAACTGGTAGAAAAATGCAGAATGGAACAAACTAGTAACTTGTTCAAGTATAGATGAATTGCACTTACAACTGAAGTCAAAGTCACTGGAGAGGGTTTGAGACCAAACTGGTTTCCTGCAACTGCCATAGCAACACTTGGGTTTATCAGACTTGGTGTCTCTGGCTCCTCCTCTGTACTGCGTGTTTTTCCAGTCTTTGAGTCTAAAACTATTAAGAAATTATTTACTATCAATCTAGATGTACTGGGATTAAAGAGATCATTATATTACAATACGAGAAAACCGAGTGCAGAAACACACATATATACGTTCCTGGGACGACTGCAATATATATGGTACAGCTTCGATGTGAGCACTGAATGCAGCAGTAGCTGCTGTGGACAGAAGCCAGTAGGCACCACCCTCTCCCAACTTGGTACCATCCACATCATGTACAGTGATTTGATATGGGCGCTTAATTCAGTGGATGGCCAGTTGAAGCAGAAGCACCTGAGTCAAACACTCGGATTAGTGTAGTGGGAGATGCTCTCTGTTTCACTGGTGAGTGGATGGCATGGCATTGTTCTGTCTTAAACTCCAACCCTTGGCTGCAAGAGCAAACAAAGGATTTTCAAAGAGGGATTTCTCACTAAGGCCCCATTTACATAATGTTTTCTGGCTCTGTTGCAGGTATCCATTGGGATTTTTTTTTTATCACAGTATGCCTATGGAATCACAGGAAACTGAGATAAGAAAAAAACATTTTGTTCATTTTTCGAACACTTTTTTTTTGCTGATTTCCACTGTAGATAATATATTAGTCCCAGTTATAGAGGCAATACAGCCCCAAACACTGACTACAGAGCTGATGTGGGTCTGAGAGCTGGCTCTCCACTCTTGGAGCTTCACAATTTACATGCCTTGCATGCCCCACTCCTCTGTAACAAGAGTTTAGCGGGACACGAACACCGGTCTGTCTATATGTAACATATGCTCATGGCCCGCTAAACTCTAACATATAGACTGCTGCTGATGGTTTCCTCTTTCATATACAGACTGCTTATAACCCCTCACCTATAGATTGCTGCTCATGCCCTACTGCTGCACATGGCCTACTCCTCTCTCACATGTACAGTAGACTGCTTCTGATATTTCCCTATATTTCAAATAGACTGCTTATTGCCAGTCATCTATAGACTGATGCTCATGCCTCCTCCTATCTCACATATGGACAGATGGTGATGGTTTTCTCTGTCACCTATAGACAGTTGCTCTGTTCCTCCCCTCTCACATACAGACTGCTGCTCATATTTCACATAATCACTGATCTCCATGCTCTTTGCAGACCCTCCTCTCTCATCCTTCCTCCTGTTACTACTTAGAGGACCGCCACTCCTCCATGCTGCTAGGCAGAGAATATTAGACCATCAGATCTTTGATGACATCATAATGGTCCTGTAAGGGTTATTTACACCTGGGGTGCAGTCAGTGATGTTTAGCTCTCAATGCTATCTCATTAATCATCCAGGAGTTTCAAACGCAGTTGAAAAGGATGTCGAGGAAAACCTACTGCCAGCGGCAAAGCCTGGAATAGAGGGAATTTTCAGGCAAATGGACCCACCTACTCCCAGTGAACTCCTGGGCTGCTGAATGCAGGGCACAGTATCATCTAAAATCTAAATCATAAGGTGTCAATTCCCTCTCTATTGGCCCACATACAGTTGAAACCAGAAGTTTACATACATTAAATAAAAAGACACATATGCAGGTTTTTCTCACTAGCTAACATGAAATCAGAACAAACCTTAAACATTTTAGGTCAATTAGAATTACCAGAATGATTTATATTTGCCAAATGCCAGAATAATGAAAGAGAGAATTTTTTAAGGCATTTTTATTAAGTTCTGCAAAGTCAAACGTTTACATATTCCACTAGTATTTGGTAGCATTGCCCTTAAACTGTATGACTTAGGTCAAACATTTTGGATATCCTTCCACAAGCTTCTCACAATAGTTGGTAGGAATTTTGGCCCATTCCTCCTGACAGAACTGGTGTAACTGAGCCATGTTTGTAGGTCACCTTGCTCGCATCTGCCTTTTCAGCTTTGCCCATAAATTTTCAATAAGATTGAGATCAGGGCTTTGTGATGGCCACTCCAAAACATTGACTTGGTTATCCTTAAGCCACTTTGTAACCAGTTTGGCAGTATGCTTCGGGTCATTGTCCATTTGGAAGACCCATTTCCGCCCAAGCTTCCTGGCTGATATCTTGAGATGTTGCTTCATTATTGCCACATAATCTTCTTTCCTCCTGATGTCATATATTTTGTGAAGTATACCAGTCCCTCCTGCAGCAAAAAAACCCACAACATGTTGCTGCTACCCCGTGTTTCACAATTGGGAAGGTTTTCTTAGTCTTCCAAGCTTCTCCCTTTTTCCTCCAAATGTAATGATGGTCAATATGGCCAAACAGTTCAATTTTAGTTTCGTCACACCACAGGGCATGTCTCCAAAAATGTAGGTCTTTTTTCCTGTGTGCATTTGCAAACATTAATCTGGCTTTTATGTTTCTTTTGGAGTAGTGGCTTCTTCCTGGCAGTGGCCTTTTAATCCATGTTGATACAGTACTCATTTCACTGTGATAATTACACAATCTTACAAGCTTCCGCCAGTATTTTCACAAGGTCTTTTGCTTTTGTTCTTGGGTTGTTATGCACATGTCGGACCAAAGCACGTTCATCTCTGAGACACAGAACCCGTCTCCTTCCTGAGCGGTATGATGGATGGACAATCCCCAGAAAAATAAGAAGCTTCCAAAAACATGACATCATCTTATGGGCTGTCCAAAACTGTTTAAAGGCAGAGTAATCCTAGTTTATGTAAGCTTTTGACTTTGCAGAAAGTAATAAAAATGCCTTAAAAATTCTCATTATTCTGACATTTGGCAAATATAAAATGCCACGTCAAGGGAGGTGCAGTGAGCCCTAACTGGAACCCAGCCCACTCTCCCTGCCTACTTGACGTGCTGCCCTAGGCGGCAGACGGCAACTGGGCGACAGTCCCTGCGCTGCTGAAGTGCTGGGGCCGTGAGAAGCAAGAATAGTCAAACAGTCCGGGTCAATATCAAATAGGAACGTCAAAGCCACAAATCAGAACCAGAAGAATAAACGTAAACAAGCCGAGGTCAAAAGCCAAACGGAAGCAAAGCACAAAATCAGGAGACAAGCCGGAGTCAGGAGAACAAGCCGAGGTCAGGTATACTGGTTAGCAAAACAACAAAACAAAGAACAAGAAACACAAGGTAGCCAGGAATATCACAGGCGCAGCAGTCAGCTTTCAGAGAGTTTAAATAGGATTCCTGGATACCGCCCCTGCAGCTGATTGGAGTTGCCTCCGGGTCCTCCCATTGGCTGGTGCACTCGCCCCCTGTCAGGAGTGGCTGGGCGTCTGTCACTCACAGAGCTGTCAGCAGCAAGTGTATCAGGGAGGGAGCGCACATCAGCTGTTGCAGCCTGTCTGCAGTCTGAGCACAGCTTAGCCCTGACAATAAATATAAATAATCTTGGTAATCCTAATTGACCTAAAACGAGTAAGGTTTATTCTGATTTCATGTACATGCCTGTAAATGCCTAAGTGAATCATGTGGCCATCCAACCATGATAGCAGTATTTCTGTTATAAACCGACAGGGGACTATCTAAGAGATGGTTATGTCAGATGTATTCGGAAAGGTGTCTGTAATACATTTGTGAAACATTTATAATAGTAATAATGATTGCAATGCATATCTATTTTCACTCCCTTGAATTTTTTTTACCTGAAAAATCATGTAGCTGAGGAATGGCATCTAAAATAGTGCTGACCAACGGCAAATACAGAGCAGCAATTTTGTTTTTTATCTCTGTTTTCTGACAGCGTGGGTCCAGATCATGTGAACTCAGAAGATTATGTATAGCATTAATGGCCTTTCTTTGTACCTTACTGATCCTAGGAAAGCCAAATATACATTAGTTATAAATATTTAGGTGCTTTACAGCCCTAGAACTTTATCTTCAGCATTACATAACATTTAGCATTGCTTTCCCACAGAACCAGTCATCAGTTTAAATTCAATTAATTATTGTTTTATTATTGTTATATTTCATTATTTAATTTCTTCCATGCTACAAAATTTTACTGATAGTTCAACTGAGTTGGCCTAGGTTTACTATATATGTGTATGAGACAAAAAGATAAGATTATGACCCAATCAAGGATAGATCAAACCATATATATATTCTCTTACTTCAAACACAACATTAAATTTGAATAAAAAAAACTTGTTACTTGTGTACTTCATTTATAACAGATTGTAGGTGTACAATTATACAATGAAATGTAATAAAAAGTGATTGTATATCTACATAACAAACAAACCCTTCGGCTTCAGAGTCCAGTGCAGCATCCAGTTCTGTGAAAAGGAGTCCGGTTAAAAAATGTTTTTGGCGAAACTCTGGTGAGAGGTCAAACATGCTCACTATTCTGTGATCCTGGAAGCTGGAGCAGGAACTGGAATTCTATACAGAGAAAGAAATCCAATTAACTCAAAAAATGCCCTCCAGTTTGTAAAGTATGTAGAATAATTACTACCTCTCACCTTTTAGTTTTTACACTATAGTTTAGGCAGTGGAAAATGATTGCCATTTAACAGTGTTGGGATGGAGGAAAGGGACTTACTAATAATACACCACATACATTTCTCCATCATTATTTCTCAGAAGATAATGCAAGTTTATTATGGGCAACATCACAAATACAAATTAAAGTTCTCTTGGGCCTTATGAATCTTACAAGAGAGGTATGGAACAGATGTGTGAAGCGGTTCAGGCTATGCTCTCCTTCTTCAGCTATGACTAGCTTTTTATTTAACCGCTCCATGCCAGAGGGCTTGAGTAATCCGGCTATGAGACTTTGGTTTTATAAAGGGCTGTTCCAGACGAAATAGACCCTTTTCTGCCCTCCAAGCTGACTATAACTTACCTGGTAATTATCAACATTACTATGTACAAATTTCTCATTATTTAACCAGTGTTCTAGATTCTTCGACTGTGTCTGTTCCTACTCAATTTGAAAAGTTGTGCAGACTGAATACTTCTAGAAGAGGTTTAATGAGGTGAGAAATCACCTCAGAGGAGTGGGGACTTAACTGGAAACGGGCTTCTCAAACCTCTATGTGCACAACATATAAAGAAAATATGTACAAGATATTAATGTGCTGGTATCATACACCCTCTTTGTTGCACAAACTAAATTCGTCCATCACCGATAGGTGTTGGCGATGCGATGCACAAGGAGGAAGTATTTACCATATCTTGTGGGAATGTCCTGTAATCCAACCTTTTTGGTTAACGATCAAGTCGTTAATCAATGATTTACTGGGAATTTGTATGCATATGGACCCGCTTTTTCTGCTACTTATTGTGTTCCCTGTTCAGCTTCAGAAACATTCGATTAAAACTAATCCTTCATATCCTTACGGCTAATCTCACTCCATTGGAGGCGCAGGGAAGCAGATGTGTATGGACGCTTGAGAGATATCAGAAATATGGAATATCTAACTGCTTCCATTCATAATAGGCTTGATCAATTCTCACAGGTGTGGTCAATCTGGGAAGTATATGCGATAACCAATAACCTCTGATCTCTTACTGGGGTTGTGACCCTTAGTTCTATATATAGATTCCTGTATCTATATGTAACGAACCAAGGTAGTGGATCCACTGGGCCACCGCAAGCGGTGGTCCGGGCCACACCAGGGAGCGGAGTCTAAGTGGGTCCCGGTTTTCACCAGAGCCCGCCGCAAAGCGGGATGGACTTGCTGCGGCAGGATTCCACCAGGTCGCTACCCCTGATGTGACTTGCTTGCGGTGGTAGCCGAGGTGCAGCGTAGAGCAAAATTGACAGGCAAACTCGTAGTCGGAGACGGGCCGAGAGGTCAGGGCAGGCGGCAAAGGTTCGTGGTCGGGAAATGTAAGCCAAAGGGACTGGTACACGGAAGTGGCAACCGGAACGTAACAAAGGCTTTCTCGCATAGGTATAGGCACTATGGAATCGGCGATGGCCAGGAAGAGGTGGAGCGTTAATATAGGGACAGCGGCAGGTGGCTCCAATTACCGGCGCGCTGGCCCTTTAAATTTGACAGAGCCGGCACATGCGCGCTCTAAGGAGCAGGGGCGCACGCACCGGCCGGGGACAGAGACAGGAGCGTGGTCAGGTGAGGACGGGCGTCTGCGGGAGTGGGGGCGCCCGTGGATCGCGGCGCCACCCGCCCCGGGTGCAGACTGCGCTGCAGGGGTACGAGTGCGCCCGCAGCCCAGACCACGGGATGCGGCGCTACTCGTAACACTATAAAGTGTCCCCTTTTCCCCTTCTGTCTCTGTATTGTGATATATGTTGTTGATGATTTTAATACTTGGATTTAAGGATTGTTCGCTCCTTTATGGACAGTAATTCCTGTATAATCTCAGTCACTATATTGGTATACAAGTCCATCGTATATTGTAGACATTTTTCATGTGACATTGACATGTGAAATTTATCCTTTGGCTCTTTGTTTCTTCTATGTAACGTTGTATTTTGATATTTTAAAAAATTTAAAAATATACAATAAAAAAAAGATAATGCCAGTTAAGGTAAGTATTGACCAGAAGAAGATATTTTATTTTTCAGATATAAGGGTGAGCCAATATTGATCGCAATGCAGTTGCTTTTGTAGTTTTGTTGGCAACATTGTTAGGGTATGTTCACACGGCTGATCTGAACACTGAGTTTTCATCCTTCAAAACAGTGTCAAAACCCTGTCTGAAAAGCGCCTTTTCAGAAGAGGTTTTGATTAGTTTTTGGATAAGGTTTTCCAACACTGTTTTCTTTCTGAAACACCCATACAAATTAATAGTCAGGGCAAAACAGCGGCGAAAAACATATCAAAAACTTGTCTAAAACTTCACCGAGGTTTGGACAAGGTTTTGAAGCTCATAACTGATTCCTATGGGGATATTCAGTGTCGAAAACACTTTAAGAAAGGACATGACACTTTTGTTTAGCACCCAAAACAGTGTCCAAAGAAGCACCTAAAATGCGCATAAAAACCTTGTCGTGTGTGAACTACATAGCTGTTTTACATAGGAAGCAAAAAAAATAATTGGGATCGTTTTGGAAGCTTGTCTGACCCTGTTTTGGCGAGGAAACAGTCTGAAAGACCTCAATACAAAGTCTGCCAAGCAGTGTAGACTGCTTGGTTTTTCTGCTGGACGGATTTTAAAGCCAAAAAACTTGCGACATGCACATTCTTCCGTCTGAAAATTTTAACTTTTACTTTTAAAGTCAATGGGAACTGAGCAGAAAGTCAGTGAACTGTTTTTTGCATGGATTTTGGGCAGATCTGCAGAGAAAAAATGCAATAGTGCCCTATGGTACACTATAGGTGGGACCTATAGTGTACAATAGGGCACTATTGCATTGTACACTATAGGTTCCACCTATAGTGAGTGTGTTATCGCAGGTCCTTTTGCACTTTTTTTTATTGTAAGATCCTCAAATTCACTTTCTGGTCTCGATAGAAGAGGATGCAGCAGCATGACTCTCACAATGCACATGGACGTTTTCCAAATGAGTTGACTGGAGCAGACAAAGGACACGTCTGGATGCAATGTAACCAAAATGGCAACTGCAAGCCTAGGGAGTGACTACTGGGTGGAGTAATCAAAATCACATGATTTGTTGCACCAGTCATGAATTCATTGCACTCACTACACTTTGATACTGAAAAACAGTCCAAAAACCAATTGAAATCTAACATAAAATCAGTGCACAAATCAGTGACAAAAAACAAAAACCGAGTAAAAAACATCCGTTTTTATTGTCAAAATCAAGTAAAAATACTTGTCGGATGGACAGTTTTTCTGTTCACAAAACCAACCGTATGACAAGTCATACACTTGTCAGCTCCGTTGTTGCAGTCATGACATTAACCATGGCCCTTGCACAGTGATTAAATTTTGTGGTCTGAAGTTACCTGAAGGGACAAAATCCATTAATGACTTTCAGGACTATATGGGAACAGTATTTTGCTGCAACAAAATGTCTTCAAATGGACTAAAAAATTAAAAAAGGTCGCACAAGCCCAATTACAACAATTAAATGCCCTCGCACAGGCCGTTTGCTTAAAGATTCAACAGACATAGAGAGGGCGTTCATGACATACTATGAGGATTTATACAGGGCTAACCCCCACGATAGGATTAAGGTATCAACATTTCTAGATGGCATCCAAATGCCCGGTCTTGAGGGGGAGCAGCGAGCCAACTTGGAGCGGGAGGTGTCAATAGAGGAGGTGCAGGGTGTTATAATGTCGGCTGACAACGGGAAGACCCCAGGGCCAGATGGCTTCTCAGCCGAATTTTATAAAATCTTGAAATCTGAAATCGTCCCGCACCTGACGAGATTATTTAATGATATTTTCTTACGCTCCCACACGGTGGAGTCCTTCTTCGATTCCAGGACCACGTTGATCCTGAAACTCAATAAGGATCACACTCTTCTAACGTCTTTTAGGCCCATCTCTTTACTCAACCACGATTACAAGCTATTTCAAGCTATTACAAGCTATTTATTGCTAACCGATTCCAAACATTTCTCTCGGACATTGTCCACCCCAACCAGATGGGATTTGTGTCTGGGAGACACTCGGTTCGGAATGTCAGGGTGGCGGCCGGGGCGGTCATGGCGGCCCAAGAAGCATCGCATCCAACGTCCATGCTCCTCAGCCTTGACGCTGAAAAAGCGTATGACAAGGTCTCATGGCCGATCCTGGTCGCCACCCTGGCACGAAGGGGGTTTGGTCCAGTCTTTCTGAATTTCCTAGACAGCCTACACGGGACATGTTCCACATCGCTGCTACTTAACGGCCGCGTGACACAAAGTATTGACTTATTTAGGGGAGTTAGACAGGGTTGCCCCTTATCACCCATTCTATTTGATCTCTCGATGGACCCATTACTCTATTATATTTCCCAGAGTCAATTGTTCCAGGGCATCACAAAAGAGGACACGGAGATAAAATTGTCGGCCTACGCCGACGACCTCCTCCTAATGGTTAAGAATCCAAGACAGACACTAGCACGCGTCCTGGGGGAAATAGAGGAAAAGGGGCGACTCTCAGGATACGAAATTAATGTTGATAAAAGTGAGGGGCTGCTCCTGAAGGGTCCAGCCAGACCAAATTGGTCATCGACGTGTAGGATACATTGGTGCACCTCCTCTATACGATACCTGGGGGTATTGCTTACCAGAGATCCACTGCTCCTGCATCAAACCAATCTAGATAAATACATAACAGCGGCGCAACAAACATTCAAGTCTTGGACCGGACTGCCTCTTAACTTTATGGGGAGAGCAAATTTAATCAAGATGGTGGAGTTTCCCAGGCTGCTGTATATCTTTCAGATGCTGCCAATTTACTTGCGACCCAAAGATGTTAAGCAAATTAACGCCATGTACCGTACTTTTATATGGAGTGGAAAGCGGGCACGGATTCCGCTGCATATCCTTTGTCAGCCAAAATCTAATGGTGGTCTTGGGTTTCCCAATATACGAAATTATAACTTGGCGGCGTTGGGAAGGTATATGGCGGACTGGAGACAAAACACTGAGGTGTTCATGAGCAGTGCCCTGGACCGCTTATTTCTCCCGAACATTTCTCTCATAGACTTTCTGCATCTCCCGTGCGAGATCCGAAATAACATTCTGTTGATGCCAACCTGGAGGGCCTGGGTTAAAATTCGGCGACAAAAGCGTATGAACCCAAATTGCTCTTTGCATCTATCACTGATTTCCAATCCAGGTTTTCAGGGAGGCAAGCCGAGCACAACATTTCTTAGGCTTTATAGACAGGGAATCAGATATCTGGAGCACTGGATAAACCCGGCGACTCGTCAACCCCTCTCGTATGGTGAATTGCAGAGGCTATACCCATCATCTAGTGTCCCTTTCTTTAATTTCTTACAAGCCAGTAGTTACTGCACAACCATCATAAGACAATTGGGAGAAGCGGACTGGGACTTAAGCTTTGACAATGCTATCCTTTTGCCCTCCACTAGACGCTCACACTTATCACACATATATAGGTATGTTCTGGACACGCTGGACTATGAAACCTCCCCTACACAATTGGCAAGGTGGGCAGTGAGAGATCCAGAGTTGACAGCACAACATATTTTGGAAGTGATGGGCCTCTCCCACAAGTTCCTACCTTCCACGCGATATATTGAGATGGATCTGAAGGTCATTCATAACGCATACTTGACCCCGTAAAGGGATTTAGAATGGGGAAGTACTCATCTAGTGCCTGTTTTAAATGCGGTGCCTCTGGAGCGGACCTACTACCTTTGCCCTTTGGGATTCCCCCCGAAATAAGAGGGGTACTGGGAAATGGTGACAAGATGCATCAGGGAGTGTTTTAATGTGGAGCTGGTGGCGGGGGCGGCTTGGGCGATATTTGGGTGTGATGCGGCCTCTACCTCTGAACGCACAGTTAGAGAGACAAGATTTTTACATGTAATGGCTGCATCAGCTAGGAAAGCCATACTTCAAGTGTGGCTTCAGCCCACCGGCCCTTCATTCATGCAATTTTTAGAGAAGTGCTTGTTTGTAATGCGGATGGACTGGATTGAGGCGACACAACACAAAGAAAAGCGAGTGAGGATAATTAATCTATAACTGACCATGAATGCAGGGAAATCTACTATTTAAGGGAAATGGGGGACGGAATACATCCGTGAAATTGTTACCTAAAGGGATCATATTCTACCATGTAACTCCCTATCCTAAGATTACAAGGGGGGTTGGGGTGGGGAGTTTCCGGACAGGGACGCTGGGGGGTGGGGGGGGGGGTCTGGCTTCTTTGGCTACCCGGCAACACAGGACACTGAAACCTCTCTCTGTTGGGGAAATCAAACTACCCATTGTGTTAGTAAAGGTTTCTTGGACTAAGCTGGGAATGAGTTGGGAAGAGGGTGGAAATCAAAAATGTCTGCCATAGGGATTGACATCTACTCCGATGTGATATCCTGTTTTTCAGGAACATGACTAAATTGTATTATTAACACTTTAATGTTCTTAATATGATATGAAACTATTGTATTGTTAATTCTTATGAGCAGTTTGAATAAAAACAATTTAAAAAAAAAAAAAAAAAAAAAGGTCGCACAAGTGTGAAGCCTGTAATTTGAAGCAAATGCTGAGGACAACTTTCGAAAGGCATTGTGTTGCTGCATGACAATGCCCTTCACACACTGCTACCCATAATGTTTTAATTGAAACCCTCTAACATCTAGTGTTCGAGATATTGGCTCACCCTCCGTAAAGTCCTGATCTTGCCCCTTCAAACTACTACTTGTTTGGTCCACTCAAAAAAACATAAAGGGGTCACTAATTAACCTCAGACCAAGAACTGAAGAAAACAGTACATGTGTGGCTCGCTGCTTAACCAAAAATGTTTTTTTCCTACGAACATAAAAAAGCTGGTGTGATGATGTAAGAAGCATGTGGAAAACCAAGGTAACTATGTTAAAAAAGTGTGAGTTCCATTTTTATTGAAATAATGTTTATTGCTGTATTGCAGATCATTATTAGCCAACCCTATCGTTCAGCAGATACATTGAAAATTATGTATTAATGTATATTTTTCTCAAAAACTGCAAGGAGTATCAAACAAAAACAATCAGTGTCAAAATCCACTTATGAAATACAAAACTATGTCTGTCAATAAGTTTATATGTAATTGTAAAAGCTAATTAACGAAAGTGTAGTTTATGATAAGTACATACTGGATATTACTCCAAATATTTTGACTCTCCAATGTATCCACCTGGGGAAAAAAGGGAACTTTTTTTTTTTTTTTTTTTTAAATTCAAGCTATTTTTTTTTTATACCTCAGAAGAAATAGAGGGACATGGAGAAACCGGTGTAGATGATGATGCCACAAAGAAGAGGTTCAAGTTAAGATAATGCTCATGACTGCACAGAATCCTTAAAAATTCTAGTCTCATAGAGATAAGGGTTGGTAGAGAATTCAATTTGCTTGACAACTGAAAAAAAAGAATTTAGATTACTTAAAAATTAAAAAAGAAAGAAAAGTAGAGACATATTTATACTAAACCAACTACACTCACCGGCCACTTTATTAGGTACACCTGTCCAACTGCTCGTTAACACTTAATTTCTAATCAGCCAATCACATGGCGGCAACTCAGTGCATTTAGGCAATGTAGACATGGTCAAGACCCAAACTCCTGCAGTTCAAACCGAGCATCACTATGGGGAACAAAGCTGATTTGAGTGCCTTTGAACGTGGCAATGGTTGTTGGTGCCAGAAGGGCTGTCTGAGTATTTCAGAAACTGCTGATTCTCCTGGATTTTCACGCACAACCATCTCTAGGGTTTACAGAGAATGGGTCCGAAAAAGAAAAAACATCCAGTGAGCGGCAGTCCTGTGGGCGGAAATGCCTTGTTGATGCCAGAAAGGGCAAAGGAAATGGGGAGACTGGTTCGAGCTGATAGAAAGGCAACAGTGACTCAAATAGCCACCCGTTTACAACCAAGGTAGGCAGAAGAGCATCTCTGAATGCACAGTACGGGGAACTTTGAGGCAGATGGGCACAGCACAGAAGACCACACCGGGTGCCACTTTCCCTTTTAGCAAGAACAGGAAACTGAGGCTCCAATTTGCCCAAGCCATCGAAATTGACAGTAAGAAGATTGGAAAAACGTTGCCTGGTCTGATGAGTCTCGATTTCTGCTGCGACATTTTGGATGGTAGGGTCAGAATTTGGCGTCAACAACATGAAAGCATGGATCCATCCTGCCTTGTATCAACGGTTCAGGCTGGTGGTGGTGGTGTCATGGTGTGGGGAATAATTTTTTTCAAAAAAGCAATACATACGTGGAAATCCCTAAAGAAGCATTTATGCATTTATGCTATCTATCATACATGAAAAAACTTGAGACTCTCGGTTCACATATTTTGATCAAAAGATGTTTAAGCTGCCCACGACTTTCAACGTGATCTCCGCTGGCGGCGGTCTGTGTGCGTACATGTATAATTACATGTGTGCCGCAGCCCTGCCAGTGGCACCCAGGTTTGAATACGTTTTTTTCAGAAATGTTTTTGTGTGCAGAAACATAAAGTTATACTTGGTGTAAAATTTATTTTAACCTAGATGGAAAGGAAGGGGAGCTTCCATTTTGTGATTCTGTCCCCGCCCACTCTCACAGGCTGTCATAAGAAGGGCAGCTTTGCAGGTTTTGGGGGTTTTTTTTTTTTTTCCTCTGAATAATGGAGGTCGGGTTGACCCAGCGGGAGGCCTGATTGGCTCGATTGAGAGGTAAAGATAGGATAGGAAATGCCCATTTTTAGACCACGTTGAAAGTCGTGGGCAGCTTAAGCATCTTTTGATCAAATTATTGAACCGAGAGTCTCAAGTTTTTTCATGTATGATAGATAGCATAAATGCTTCTTTTGGGATTTCCCCGTAGGTATTGCTCTTTTTGCAGAAATGTGCCGCTGGCGGCGGTCCTGTGTGCTACATATATAATTAACATGTGTGCCGCAGCCCTGCATGTGGCACCCAGTTTGCAAAACGTTTTTCAGAAATGTTTTTGTGTGTGCAGAAACATACGTTATACTTGGTGTACATTGATTTTAACCTAGATGGAAAGGAAGGGGTCCTTCCATTTTGTGTTTCTGTCCCCGCCCACTCTCACAGGGTGTCATAAGAAGGGCACTTTGCAGGTTGGGGTGTTTTTATTTTTTCTCTCTGAATAATGGGGGTCGGTTGACCCAGCGGGAGGCCTGATTGGCTCGATTGAGAGGTAAAGATAGGATAGGACTGCCCGATTTGAGACCACGTTGAAAGTCGTGGGCAGCTTAAGCATCTTTTGATCAAATTATGTGAACCGAGAGTCTCAAAGTTTTTTCATGTATGAAGATAGCATAAATGCTTCTTTAGGGATTTCCACGTAGTGTATTGCCCTCTTTGGTGATATGTGCCGCTGGCGGCGGTTTGTGTGGTTACATTTATAATTACATGTGTGCCGCAGCCCTGCCAGTGGCACCCAGGTTTGCATAGTTTTTTCAGAAATGTTTTTTGTGTGCAGAAACATACGTTATACTTGGTGTACATTGATTTTAACCTAGATGGAAAGGAAGGGGTGCTTTCCCTTTTTTTGTTTCTGTCCCCGCCCACTCTCACAGGCTGTCATAAGAAGGGCAGCTTTGCAGGGTTTTTGGTTTTTTTATTTTTCTCTCTGAATAATGAGGTCGTTGAACCCCGCGGGGCCTGATTGGCTCGATTGAGAGGTAAAGATAGGATAGGACTGCCCGATTGAGACCCAAAGTTGAAAGTCGTGGGCAGCTTAAGCATCTTTTGATCAAATTATGTGAACCGAGAGTCTCAAAGTTTTTTTTCATGTATGATAGATAGCATAAATGCTTCTTTAAAGGGGTTTCCATGTAGTTATTGCTCTTTTTTCAGAAATGTGCCGCTGCGGCGGTCTGTGTGCGTACATGTATAATTACATGTTTGCCGCAGCCCCGCCAGTGGCACCCAGGTTTGCATACGTTTTTTCAGAGGTGTTTTTGTGTGCAGAAACATACGTTATACTTTGGTGTACATTGATTTTAACCTAGATGGAAAAAGGGAAGGGTGCTTCCATTTTGTGTTTCTGTCCCCGCCCACTCTCACAGGCTGTCATAAGAAGGGCAGCTTTGCAGGTTGGGTGTTTTTTTATTTTTTCTCTCTGAATAATGGAGGTCGGTTGACCCACGGGAGGCCTGATTGCTCGATGAGAGGGAAAGATAGGATAGGACTGCCCGATTTGAGACCACGTTGAAAGTCGTGGGGAGCTTAAGCATCTTTTGATCAAATTATGTGAACCGAGATCTCAAAATTTTTTCATGTATGATAGAAGCAAAATCTTCTTTAGGGATTTCCACGTAGTGGTATTGCCTTTTTGCAGAAATGTGCGCTGGCGCGGTCTGTGTGCGTACATTTATAATTACATGTGTGCCGCAGCCCTGCCAGTGGCACCCAGTTTTCATACGTTTTTTCAGAAAATGTTTTTGTGTGGCAAAACATACGTTATACTTGGTGTACATTGATTTTAACCTAGATGGAAAGGAAGGGGTGCTTCCATTTTGTGTTTCTGTCCCCGCCCACTCTCACAGGCTGTCCCTAAGAAGGGCAGCTTTTCAGGTTGGGTGTTTTTTATTTTTTCTCTCTGAATAAGGAGGTCGGTTTGACCCAGCGGGAGGGCCCGATTGGCTCGATTGGAGAGGTAAAGAAGGGTAGACTGCCCGATTGAGACCACGTTTTAAAGTCGTGGGCCCGCTTAAGCATCTTTTGATCAAATTATGTGAACCGAGAGTCTCAAAGTTTTTTCATGTATGATAGATAGCATAAATGCTTCTTTAGGGGTTTCCACGTATGTATTGCTCTTTTTGCAGAAATGTGCCGCGGCGGGGTCTGTGTGCGTACATTATAATTACATGTGTGCCGCAGCCCTGCCAGTGGCACCCCAGGTTTGCATACGTTTTTTCAGAAATGTTTTGTGTGCAGAAAAAACGTTATACTTGGTGTACATTGATTTTAACCTAGATGGAAAGAAGGGGTGCTTCCATTTTGTGTTTCTGTCCCCGCCCACTCTCACAGGCTGTCATAAGAAGGGCAGCTTTTCAGGTTGGGTTGTTTTTTATTTTTTCTCTCTGAATAATGGAGTCGGTTGACCCAGCGGGAGGCCTGATTGGCTCGATTGAGAGGTAAAGATAGGATAAGACTGCCGAATTTGAGACCACGTTGAAAGTCGTGGGGGAGCTTAAGCATCTTTTGATCAATTATGTGAACCGAGAGTCTCAAAGTTTTTTCATGTATATAGATAGCATAAATGCTTCTTTAGGGATTTCCACGTAGTGTATTGCTCTTTTTGCAGAAATGTGCCGCTGCGGCGGTCTGTGTGCGTACATGTATAATTAAAATGTGTGCCGCAGCCCCGCCAGTGGCACCCAGGTTTGCATACGTTTTTTCAGAAATTTTTTGTGTGCAGAAACATACTTATACCTTTTGGGGACATTGATTTTAACCTAGATGGAAAGGAAGGGTGCTTCCATTTTGTTTTTCTGTCCCCGCCCACTCTACAGGCTGTCATAAAAAGGGGCACTTTGCAGGTTGGGTGTTTTTTTATTTTTTCCTCTGAATAATGGGGGTCGGTTGACCCAGCGGGAGGGCCCGATTGGCTCGATTGAGAGGTAAAGATAGGATAGGGCTGCCCGATTTGAGACCACGTTGAAATCCCTGGGCACTTAAGCATCTTTTGATCCCAAAATTTTGTGAACCGAGAGTCTCAAGTTTTTTTCATGTATGATAGATAGCATAAATGCTTCTTTAGGGATTTCCACGTATGATTCTCTTTTTTGCAGAAATGTGCCGCTGCGGCGGTCTGGGGTCGTACATGTATAATTACATGTGTGCCGCAGCCCTGCCAGTGGCACCCAGGGTTTTCATAAGTTTTTTCAGAAATGTTTTTGTGTGCAGAAACATACGTTATACTTGGTGTACATTGATTTTAACCTAGATGGAAAGGAAGGGGTGCTTCCATTTTTTTTCTGTCCCCGCCCACTCTCACAGGCTGTCATAAGAAGGCGCTTTGCAGGTTGGGTGTTTTTTATTTTTTCTCTCTGAATAATGGGGGGTCGGTTGACCCAGCGGAGGCCTGATTGGCTCGATTGAAAAGTAAAGATAGGATAGGACTGCCCGATTTTTAGACCAAAGTTGAAAGTCGTGGCAGCTTAAAACATCTTTTGATCAAATTAAAGTGAACCGAGAGTCTCAAAGTTTTTTCATATGGGAAATTTTCTTGGCACTCTTTGGGGCCCCCGTACCAATTGAGCATCGTTGCAACACCTTGTGGAATCTATGCCACGAAGAATTGAGGCAGTTCTGAAGGCAAAAGGGGTCCAACCCGTTACTAGCATGGTGAACCTAATAAAGTGGCCGGTGAGTGTATATAAGTGATTTTTACATAAATCATAGCAGACCATATTTTTGTGTCCAGTCATAATAAGGGTGTACAAATGTAAAACATAAAAAAATGAGTCCAAAGGCCTCTGTATACAAACCTTAAAAATAGGCTTACAGTTCTAGTATCAATAGATTATTGTAATTAGAGTTGTTGTCTAGAAGCCTCTGATGACCTGTGTGGCCGCTGTAAAGTATCCATAGACTGCTGTGGTCTAAACAAACTAATAATGGCAGGATGTACAAACAGTCTTCATGTATAATATCATTATTACACTTTATACAATGACCTGTGATCAGTTTATTGCATTTTCACACCAAAAATAAGCAATGAACATTTCTAGAGAAATGCTTTAGCAAAATATTTTAAGGCGGTGACAACATATAACCACCAATTATTTCATTTAAATACTTTTAGGACTAAGTTCACATGATGAGTATTTTTGGTGATTTTTTAGGTCAAAACAAACATTGAAAAGAATGGAGTGTGCACATTTGATAAAGTCAATAACTGATGCTACTAAGAAAAATGGCAATTACCAACACTTATGTAAACTATGCAGTAGAATAATCTTAGTATATCTACTATACATTGTAGTTGTTGTCATTACTACACAATGTATATTGAACATTTTTCAGATTTGCACTGCTGCATTGTCAACTGTCATGGGGCTTGATAGTCTATCCTCTGGGTCATCATGAGAGAGGACTTACTGAAAAATGCCAGGGAGTGGAGTCTAAGGAACCTCCCGATATTAACCAGAAGCCGTCACCAGGCAGGAGACTACCAGGTCCCTACCCCTGATATGGCTGCTCCCTGTGAGAGGAAAGATGCAACGTAGTACAAGAGGTGGAGGCAAAGACGTGGACAGGCTGTAAGGTCAGGGCAGGCAAAACATGGTCATGTCACTTGCGGTAATGTTGGGGCAGGCGACAGGCAGAGAATAGCCAAAGTCACAGGCACAGGTCAGGATCCAGACAGCATAAGCGACAATAAGCAAGACACTCAGAATCGGTAGAATCTGCAGATGGTCGGGGCACTGATGTTCTTCATGGACTCATACGAACTCTCCTCGGGCCCGGCTCCCTTCCAGCCTTCTGGGAAAAACAATAAAGGACCAGAGGCTTTAGAAGAGAGATATAGATGTAGCTAATGACCATCTAGCTTGCCTGGGATTTAAATGTTGCACAGTCTGGAGGTAGAGAAGATTCTTATGGTCAGTGAAAATATTTACCGGATAAGTAGCACCTTCCAGAAGACAGCGCCACTCTTCAAATACCAATGTAATGGGCAGCAATTCTTGATCTCCAATAATATAATTTCTTTCTGCAAGGGAGAAGGTTTTTGAGAAAAGAAATCGCAGGTAATGGTCTTGCCTTTGAGAGTCTTCTGTGAGAGAACAGCTCTGGCTCAAATGGAAGAGGCATCTACCTCTAAGTAGAGGGGTTTTTCTGGATCTGGGCAAGTTAGAATCAGTGCTGTGGCAGACGCTGCTTTAAGACGGGCAAACACTTCTTCTGCTTCAGGCGGCCAGAGTTGAGGGTTGTAGTTCTTTTTAGTCAGTGCTACTATGAGGGCTGTCAGAGTAGAGAAGTGGGGAATAAATTGATGATAATAGTTCGCAAACCCCAGGAAGCACTGGATCTCCCGAAGTCCTACAGGTCACAGACATTGAACAGCAGACAATTTAGCAGGACCATTTGCAGACCTCTGTCAGAGACGATGTACCCCAAGAACGGTAGATTGGTCTGTTTAAAACATTTCTCCAGTTTTGCAAAGAGATGGTTGGACTGTAAATGTCTTAGAACCAGGAGGGAATATGGGCATGATG
Source organism: Phyllomedusa bahiana (assembly GCA_025379985.1). Classification (NCBI taxonomy): domain Eukaryota; kingdom Metazoa; phylum Chordata; class Amphibia; order Anura; family Hylidae; genus Phyllomedusa; species Phyllomedusa bahiana. The sequence continues at coordinate 146,803 of JAODAL010000341.1, forward strand.
AGCCTGGATATAAGGAGAAAAGATCAAGATGTCGTCTAGATATACTACAATACAAACATACAGAAGGCCTCGGAAGACTTCATTGACAAAGTCCTGGAAGACAGCTGGAGCATTGCAGAAGCCAAGAGGCATCATTAAATACTCGAAATATCCATCACGTGTGTTTAAGGCAGTCTTTCATTCTTCACCTTCATGGATACAGGTTGCAGGCTCCACGCAAGTCGAGTTTAGTGAAGATTCTGGCTCCAGGATCAAAGAGCTTAGAGGTAACGGATACCAGTTCTTGATGGTGATCATTCTTAAGCCCCAATAGTCGATGTAGGAGTGAAGAGATCCATCCTTCTTTTCTACGAAAAAAACTCTGGCACCAGCAGGAGAGGAAGACTTGCAGATAATGCCCATTTGCAAATTTTCCTTGATATAGGCTGACATTGTTTGGGTTTTGGGTAAAGACAAGGGGTACACTCTACCTCGAGGAGGCATCGTTTCAGCCATAAAATTAGGCAGTGATAGGCCCTATGCGGCAGAAGAGTCTCTGCATGTTTCTCACTAAAGACATCTGCAAACTCTTGATACGGTGCCAGAAGACCCGGGAGCAGGACTGAGGGCGTAGACGGAGAAATGGGTTGCACAAAGCAAAGAGACATGAGATACCAGGAATGTTGTCCCCAGCAAGTGACTTTGCCCCTTTTGCCAATCCAGTATGGTAGCATAGAGCTGCAGCCATGGGAGGCCCAGGAGAACCACAGAGGTAGAATGTGGCATCACAAGGAACGAGATCTTCTCTCTGTGGAGTGCTCCAACCTGAAGAGACAGAGGTTAATACGGGATAGAGCCTTCAGGGGTTCTCCATTAATGGAAGAAACGACCAAAGACTTGACAAGAGGAATCACAGGAAGACGAAATCTTGTGATCAAAGATGAATTAATAAAATTTCTGGCAGAACCAGACTCCAGTAAGGCAGAAACTTGAAACATAGCCCATGATTTGGAGCAGAGTGTGCCTGACATGGTTAAACAAGGAGAGAATACATCTTCACCTAATCACGCCTCTCCCACGAAGCATAGGCGCTGAAGTTTCACGAACAGTTCTTCAGGAAAAGAGCTTGGCTGCCGCATTACCAGCAGAGAATCTGGAGACATCAGCAGGTGCAATCTTCATCGGACACATGGCCTCTCTTCACTTGCATGGGATCATCAATATTGACCATGGATGAAATCAGGGGAGGCCTCTGGATGACAGGAGTTAGTCGAGGGAGTTGGTGTGGCTGGACGGAACTCCAGTTGGCTCTGGGCAAAACCGATGTCAATTCTTGTAGCAAGACGAATGAGGTCATCCAGAGAAGTTTTGAATTCCCTGTCAGCCAATTCATCTTTTTTCAGCAAGACCTTCCCAAAAGGCCGCTATTAGATCTTTGTTATTTCAGGCTAGCTCAGAGGACAGCATGCAAAGCTGTATAGCATATTGCAATCGCCTTGACGTAGATGAAGCAGGGATAAAGCCCCAGAGAAGGGGTGCCCATGTTCGTCGACGACTTTATGGGATGTGTCTATAAAACGTTGCAGGTTGAGTGTGAAGGTGCAGACGCCGGTAGACAGGAAGCAATGTTTTGCAGCCTCTCGAACAGATATTCTTGCCAGAGACCTTGGCGGGTCACTGTAGCCGCGATATCCTGGAGATCATGCAATGGCACCTTGGTGGGATACAAGGCCAGTTTATACTGTTACGAGGGTGGTAACGGTTCCTCTGGGTCACCGCGAGAGATGACTAATTGCACCATGCCAGAGAGCGGAGTTTAATCAGCCTCCTGGTAGTCACCATCCCTGACCTGACATGGCCGCTTGCAGTGGCAGTGAAGGTGCAGTGTGGTTCAAGGTGTGCAGGCAGAATCATGGTCAGTGAATAGGCAGTTAGTTAAGGGCAGGCGGCAGGCAAAATGTGGTCAGATCACTCGCGGTAATGTCAGGACAGGTGGCAGGCAGAGAATAGTCAAGGTCACAGGCATGGGTCAGAATCTAGACAGCATAAACGACAATAAGCAAGGCACTTGGGAAGCACACCAATACAAGGGCAGTAAGTGCAGGGGAAGTGTCTTAATAAAGGGTCCAGCGCCCAGTGATCGAAAATCAGTGGTGCGCTGGCCATTTAAACTTCTGCGGGTCGCCACCCTAGGAAACAGGTACACACACACTGGCCAGAGACAGCAAGCAAGAGTGGGGAGTGATGAGTAACGGAAGCCCCAGGAGACAGAGACACGAGCGCATCCTCGGTCTGGAGCAGGGACCGAGGCGCTCATCGTGATATCAACTTTCACCTAGAACATCACAAGTGTACATGCATAAGGCAAGGTAGCTGTTTCATCTTTTAGACAGTTTTTGATCTGAAGAAATTAATAACAGCACATTTATTGGCCGAATAAAAAGTTTTAGAACATGGAAAAACAGATTTCTGACTAGAGATGACATCATCAAATATTTTGGGAAATTTAGTTGTCACAGACATTAGAAATGCATATGTCATATTGTAGAATACGTGATACTCTATTAAATATATATATCTTGATCAGCACGTGATAAAAGAATACATTTTTCCTTTTGTACCTGATTGCAATAATGCTTGATGAGATTAAAAACAAAGCCACGATCCATCAGAGAAAGTAAATCATACAAGAAGAATGCTAGGCTTATGTTCATTTTCTCCGCATGTTCAGCTTCCTGAAATTAAAGAAGAATCAAACACTCTGGTATTAGAAACTGGTTACAACCAGGAAAATTTAGTACTTGTAAATACTGAATAAGTTTATGCAGACCAGTTAAAAAAGGTTCTCCAAGACTTTTAAAAACCTTCCTACCACCTCCCACTCTGCTAAAATAAAACATTAACCCATGCTTACCTCTTCTATCACCACAAGACCCGCAATGCCAAAGCTCCAGTGTTACCTGTTCCCTCACTGATGACATCATGTTCATGGATCATATGATGCTGTAATCAATCTTTGGCCACAGCAGTCACATGCCTGCATCTACAGCATGTGACCACAGGTCAATGATTGACAGCACTAGAACAGTGGTGATGGTAGAGGCAAGTATGGTTTAATTTTCTGTTTAAGGCCTGTGGGAGGTGATAAGGTGGTTTTTTAAAAGTGTTAGAAAACCCCTTTAAGATTTACATTGGTTCAAAAACATTAAGGGCGACATGTATGAAGATCGGCGCCTCGGAGCGCCCATTTTCGAGCGCTCGAACGTGAACGCTGCGCCTCATGTATGTCGGCGCCCAAGGTGCGCTCATACATGCGACATAAAGTTCCCTGCGCCTCACCAGTGTGTGAGGCGCAGTGCGGGACTTAGGCGCAGAAGGGACTGCGCCTAACATGTATTCCGATTCGAGACAGGCTGGAAAACAGCGAGAAATCATTAAACATGTTAGTGAATAGCAAAAAGAGTTGTCTTTCAAATGAATAAATGAATAAAGAGAAAATTCAAAAGTGATTAAATGTGTAGAAAAAGTTGATCATTTAAAATTAAAGGGAAAATATATAAGATCGCTCAAGAAATAAATATCAGCTCTCAGCTCAGTGAGGCATGGAGTATGAATAAAAAAATAAAACGTTTTTATTAGGTGTAAAACATTATCTGAAAAAAGAGCTCAAACCTTCCTAAAAAATACATAAATAAAATCACTAACAAAAAATCAATAACGGCGCAACATCAGGAATTGGGATATTGTAAATTGCCGGGAAATACAGTAATTCAAATTCTGTAAGCTCTTCTCATTGGTTGGCATAAACCAGCCAATCAGAATAGGAGCGACAGTGACCCATTATAACCTATGGATAGTATTGACCAATCAAAGGAAAAGGTGGGACAGTTCAAAATACAGTAAAAATATGCAGAAAAGAACTGATTGGTTAAACGAGCGGGGGCTTGGATATCCCGGCCAATCAGAGCGCGAGCTACTTTGTCCCATTGTAGTCTATGGAGAGATGGGGGCACTGAAATCTCAGCTCCGTGCGGCGTGGAGTATTAGTAAATAAATCGTTTTTATTAGGTGTAAAACATTCTCTGTTAAATAGCTAAAACCTTCTATAAACATACATAAATAAAATCACTAACAACGCGTTTGTCGCCGTGACCGGCGCTAAATCAGGAATTGCGATATAGAAAATTTGCCGGGAAATACAGTACTTCAAATTCTGTAAGCGTTTCTCATTGGTCGGCAGAAACCAACCAATCACAATAGGAGCGACAGTGACCCATTATAACCTATGGAGTAGTATTGACCAATCAAATGAAAAGGCGGGACAGTTCAAAATACAGTAAAAAATGAAGACGATCTGATTGGTTGAGACCAGGCGGCAGATATGAATCCACCAATCATATGTAGTGCGTCTATTTTGAGTGGAGCAAGAAGGGTGCCCTAAAAGTTATTATTGTCTATGGGAAATATTCTAGTACTGTGGTTGGGGGGAAGAGGGGGTCGTCCTGCTTAGACAATCAGCGGGTGAGCTACTTATCTCATAGAGTTCTATGGGGAAAAGAAATGCAGAGCGAGGTCTGTTTGTGATTGGCTAAGTTAAAAGAGGTGTTATTATTTGGGCCAATGGGAGAGCGAGCGACGCTCTTATGGGTTTTCTAATGCAATCTATAATAAAACTGTACATGGCAGAAATCAAATGATAAGACTCACAAAGTTGTACCAATGTGTATATATAAATATATTAACAAAATAAAATGGGTATGTTAGTACAAGTAAAATAAACGATAAATAATAAAATGAATTTATTGAATTCTTATTTATTTGTTTATTTTCGTTACCCCCATATTATTGTTCATTTTATATAGCGATCGGTACAACTTCGTGAGTCTTATCATTTGATTTTTGCCATGTACAGTTTTATTATAGATGGTATTAGAAAACCCATAAGAGCGTCACTCGCTCTCCCATTGGCCCAAATAACCGCGGCTCTTTTAACTTAGCCAATCACAAACAGAGCTCGCTCTGCATTTCTTTTCCCCATCAAACTCTATGAGATAAGTAGCTCACCCGCTGATTGGCTAAGCAGGACGAGCCCCTCTTTCCCCCAACCCATCACAGTACTAAAATATTTCCCATAGACAGTAATAACTTTTAGGGCGCCCTTCGATCGCGCCCTTCTTGCTCCACTCAAAATCGACGCACTACATATGATTGGTGGATTCATATCTGCTGCCTGGTCTCAACCAATCAGCTCTTATCTTCATTTTTTACTGTATTTTGAACTGTCCCGCCTTTTCATTTGATTGAACAACACTACTCCATAGGTTATAATGGTTCACTGTCGCTCCTATTCTGATTGGTTGGTTTCTGCCAACCAATGAGAAGTGCTTACAGAATTTGAATTACTGTATTTCCCGGCAATTTTCAATATCCCAATTCCTGATGTAGCGCCAGTGACAGCGACAAACGCGTTGTTAGTGATTTTATTTATGTATGTTTATAGAAGGTTTTAGCTCTTTTACAGAGAATGTTTTACACCTAATAAAAACGATTTATTTACTAATACTCCACGCCGCACGGAGCTGAGATTTCAGTGCCCCCATCTCTCCATAGACTACAATGGAACAAAGTAGCTCACGCTCTGATTGGCCGGGATAGCCGAGCCCCCGCTAGTTCAACCAATCAGCTCTTTTCTTCACTTTTTACTGTATTTTGAACTGTCCCGCCTTTGCATTTGATTGATCAATACTCCTCCATAGGTTATAATGGGTGACTGTCGCTAGTATTATGATTGGCTGGTTTATGCCGACCAATGAGAAGTGCTTACAGAATTTGAATTACTGTATTTCCCGGCAATTTCCAATATCCCAATTCCTGATGTTGCGCCATTATTGATTTTTGTTAGTGATTTTATTTATGCATTTTTTTTAGAAGGTTTGAGCTCTTTTTCAGATGTTTTACACCTAATAAAAAAGATTTTTTGAAACATACTCCATGCCTCACTGAGCTGAGATGTATTTCTTTTGCGATCTTATATATTTTTCCTTTAATTTTAAATGATCAACTTTTACAATACATTTAATCGTTTTTAGACAGCTTTGATATTTATCTTTATTAATGAAATCATTTTATAGAAAACTTGTTTTTGGTATTGTACTGTTGTAACAGTCGACCTAGAGCACATTTTGCCCCATTACGTTCTAGCTTCACTTCGCCTTCTCCGGCTCAGGTAGACCACATTCAACGAGGTCTGCTTGTCGGAGCTGCAATGCGCCACACTTTGCCGACCCATGATCAAGCATGCATCGGAGTATTCGAATGTGGTGCGTCCCACCCCGGAACGCCCACACCGCGCCCATTGCACGCCTCTTCATGTTAGGCGCATCCGAAAGTGACGAAGGTTGCACCTAACACCGCATCACTGAGTCCGACAGTGGATTCGGACCGGTGAGGCGCAGTTTCCGCCAGAAATCGGGCGCAAATCCCGATCATACATGTCGCCCTAAGTCTATTATATAAATTTGTAATGTCAAAATAACAGCATAAGCCTAGCCTATAAGAACCAATCAGAACCCTAGAGATTAGTTTTAATGGACTATTTGTTTCATCTTTTGCCTCTACCAGTTTTCATACCTTAGGCCAGTCTATGTCAGATGGATGCACAGTAAAAAGCAAATGGGATATGTCATATTAATTTGTATAATTCTAAAATGAGTATAAATAATTGTCTTTTGTTTACGTGTTTTGGTTTGATTAATATTACCAGATGTACAGTATATAAATAAACAGATTTAAAGAGAACCTGTCACATAGATGATGCCCTCCTTGCTGAGGACAGCACAGGCTAGTGACAGACATGCTGTTTCCTGCTGTGTCCCTTATTCTGTAAGATGTTGTAGTATTTAATGCTCAAAACTGCAGTTTTCAGCCAGAAAAAGAGTCAAACAAAGAGTCAGTTTTTTCATGCCCTGCCCACCTCAACTGATAAATCTATTACTTTGAAAAGGTAAAAACATGTGAATAACTAGCATTTGGTGGGCGGGGCTAACACCTGCTCATGAATAAGATTTGAGCATTAAATGCTCTAAAACTACAGCATCTTACAGAATAAGGAACACAGCGCTGGAAACAGCAGGTCTGATACTAGCTTGTGCTGTCCTCAGCAAGGGGGGGCATAACCTATGTGACAGCTTCTCTTTAATATCATTGCAGACAATTTAAAGCATACCTGCCATTGATTTTTCAGAATAAGCGGTCACGTGTGTCTACATGTGGAGTAACACAAATTTTTCCCATTATATAACCTGTATCTTGCATTTTCAGCAGTTTTCTCTCCTGTGTAATTATCAGTTTTTCCTGAGCTCAGCTCTAGAGGGGGTGGAGATTAGCTGCTATAATGTCTCCAATATAAAACATACACCATGAGGAGGAGATCTCTCTCTCTCTCTGTAGCATACCCTCAGAAGCAGCAACAGAATAGAGACCATTAGGTATCTGAACTGTTTTCGTGCCATGCACACGGCCGCAGGGAGACGGCTTTTCTCCGCGATTTCGCGGAGAAAATCCCTCCCCCTTCACATAGACATGTTCTTCTGCTGCCCGAAAACAGGACGGAAGAATGAACATGTTCTATGTTTTTCGGGCTGCCGGCGGTCTGAGAAACCGCCGGGTGGAAAACCCGTGCAGTGGGGACTGCTGCGCGGGTTTCCATAGAGTCCCATGTTAAAACTTTTCACCCGGTTTGCAAAACCGAAAACCGTCTAAAAGCCCGTGCCATGGGGACAAGGCCTTAGAGTGCAGTACTAAGTAGTTTAAGCTGTGTGAGTAAACAGTCTGCAACATTTCTGTGTCTCTCTCACTGCACCTCCTCCCCTCTCATAGACTTCTATGGGCAGCTGTAACCTGATCTCTTCTCTAAGCTAAGCTGAAAGTTTATCGCCTCTCGTTAGTACTAATTCTAATAGCAAGTTTCATGTGAATAAACAGTTAAGGACGAAGCAGCAGCAACCTTCTCAGTTTTTCTGGGCCTATACCTACCTTTACTGGTTTGCTAAGAAGTGCTCCTATTTCAGATGTTACCACGTTAACAATAGTACTTATGTCATCTTTAAAACGGTTGGAGAAGCGATTTCTTCTGGGTATCTCCTGCTTGTCTACATTGTGAGAATACTGTGCCATGCTTTTGACCTAGAACCAATAATAGATAAAATGTATTCTAAGGGCCACCTGTATGAAAACTGTCTAGGTCTAAAACTCACTTTGTTGCCCATATCAACCAATCAGAGCTCCCCTTTCATTTCATATAGTGCTCTGGAAAAATTAAAGGGGCACTCTGATTGGTTGCTATGGGCAACAAAGTGAATTTTAGACCTAGACAGTTTTCATACATGTGGCCCAAAGTGCCTACAGTAATACAGAAATAAATAATAAAGACATTCACAGATCTAGTAAATTAACCATCTAAACTGTGAAATCTAATTGTAGATAAAAAGTAGTATCATTTTATTCGGCTTTTGTTCTAAATTCTGAAAAAATAAATACACTAAGGGCCACATGTATGAAAACTGTCTAGGTCTAAAACTCACCTTGTTGCGCATAGCAACCAATCAGCGTGCCCCTTTCATTTCATATAGTGCTCTGGGAAAATTAGAGGGGTGCTGTGATTGGCTGCTATAGGCAACAAAGTGAATTTTAGACTTAGACAGTTTTCATACATGTAGCCCTAAGTTAGTAAATAGCATACATGCCAACTTTCCCGCTGATGGGGGTCTCCCCCCGCCATCCCGGCAGAGATGGCGAACCTCCTGCCGCCAGCAGGCAGCGGGGGTTCTTTAAATGAGCGCGGCGCCGGCGGGCCGCTCCTACAGGCGGGTGAAGCGGCCGCCGCGGCCGCTCACCCGCCCAGCGAGTCTCACTGACTTGTGTGGCCGCTCTTGCACAGTCAGTCAGCAGCTGCACGGAGCGTGCAGCTGCCGTACAGGGAGGAGGCAGGAGGGATCGTTCCCCTCCTGCTTTCTCCTCTGTATGTACTCACGCACGGATGTACTCACTACCCCTGCGACACTAAGGAGATCGTCGGGAGCTGGACGCGCTGCAGGGAGCCTGGGGAGATGAGTAGTTTTTATTATTATTTTTTTTATTAGCTATTGGGGGCATCTATCTGACTACAAGGGGCAATACCTGGCTACAAGAGGGCACTACCTGGCTACAAAGGGGGCACTACCTGGCTACAAGAGGGCAATACCTGGCTACAAAGAGGGCACAACCTGGCTGCAAAGGGGGGCACTACCTGGCTACAAAGGGGGCACTACCTGGCTACAAAGGCCCGTACAAAGGGGGCATCTTAAAACTGGCTATTTACAGGGGCACTACCCTCGGCTATTATGGGGCACTACCTGGCTAAAGGGGGCACTACCTGGCTATATGGGCACTACCTGGTTATATGGGCACTACCTGGTTATATGGGCACTACCTGGCTATAGGGGGGCTACTACCTGGGTATTAGGGGTCACTACCTGGCTATTAGGGGGCACTACCTGGCTATAAGGGGCTATTACCTGGCTATAAGGGCACTACCTGGCAATAAGGGCACTACCTGGCTTTCTTCCAGAGCTGTTATGCATTTAGGTGGAGTGGGTATGGCTTTATCTAAGGGGCGTGGTACACCATCAAATGGGCGTGGTCATGCAAATATTTTGCCGCGGCACGCATAGCGCGCTGCCCCGTACAATCTCCCACTTTTCCACTTTCAAAAGTTGGCAAGTATGGTAAATAGTACAAATTATAGGTTTAACAGCTGGATGTAAGCAGGAACCTAATATAAAGGTAAGCAAGCTAACAAATGTTAATTACTTTTTTTTTGCACAATTCTGCTACAGTTGATAGTCACTGTGGGTGTTCCATAAAACATAAAATACAGGTCATTGTTTTTAGGTGCATTTTGTGAATAAGTCGAAAGTGCCATAAATGGAGCAAGATTCCCCCAAAAAATTTCTGTGTGTGACTCATACTGAAACCATGTAATGCATAATGACTAAGTAGTGAAAAAGTAACTTAACAGATCTTACCAACAACTCAAAGAAGAACCAGGCATACTTGAAGACTGTTTCTCTCACCATGTTGGTGCTGACCACCATCTGCAGAGCCAGTTCCTCATGAAAGTGCTTAATTAGGAAAACACAATATACTCAAATACAACATTTGATACAAATATACAGTAAAATATTTATTGGCTTAAACAATACGAAACAAGTCTACCATGATGAAAATTCAGAGCTCACTTATTCATCAGATATTCCAAGTAATTTTGTAATATTGTATCTATATTGTATCTACTTAGCTTTAGTTTATCTAACAATTCATTTATAAATATTGAAAACAGCACACAGAACATACTAAAAATCGGTACACACTGCATGACCAATGATAATTGTTCATGCTGTAACAATTACACGTTAACTGGTAATTATTAGATGTACAAACATTGAACCCATTTTAAATTAAAATTGCTACACATACGGTGAAAATTAGTAAAACTTGTCTCTTAAAATATGTATATACAATGTAAAATAAATGTGTTATCTGTTATTAAAGAGTTCATTTCTAGAATGACTGCAAATAAACATTTTACTGTGAAAAACAAATGCATGGCTATAAACAAAAAGGGGTTAAGTTATTCTATCTTAAAAACATAACTAAATCCTTTTTATAAAATATGTAATCACTAAACAGAGCAATGAAGAAATATGCACTTTAACGGCTTGTCCCCTCGGCAAGAGTCATTGTTCGATTTTTCAGACAGTTTTTGGTTTTACAAACCGTCTGAAAACCGACATGCAATGCTCCTCCAATAGACTTTAATAGAAAATCCGTGCAGCAGTCCCCACTGCACAGATTTTCTTCCGGTCGGTTTTTTTACACCGCCGGCGTTCCGAAAAACTTAGAACATGTTCATTCTTATGACCGATCAGTATTTGGTCTTTGCCATGTAGAAGCAAGATATATATACATCAGTTGATAAATGCATGGCTCAAACATGCATACTGTCTATAGGTTATAGGTATATAGAATATATGCTATCAGGGCCGCCCTACAGGGAGTGCAGGGGGTACTCCTGTACGGGGCCCGGTGAAATAAGGGGGCCCGCTGCAAGCAGGGCCCCTTATTTCTCATGACAGAGTGTCGACCGGCGGCACAGCCGGCGAACCAGGCTCAGACTGGCCCACCGGGTGGGCCCCGAGCTCCTGCCGCCTCTCCCCGGCCACCGCATCCTGTCCCTGAACGCCCAGGCCCTGTGTCCCAAGCACTCAGAGACCGGGCCCGGGAATCGAGGATATTAGTCACTAGCGCTCTGCTGTACACACTGGCAGACCTAAGGCGTTAGGCCTTAAGCCTGCCAGGCGGCGGCCTCTAGTGGTGACGTAGGTGGCGCGGTGAGGTCACATCACCGTGTAGCCTATGCTGGGAGAGCGGGAGAAAGGTACGTTTTTTTTTTGGGTTTTTTTTAAACTACCTAAAGCGGGCCCTAACTACCTAAAAATAAAGGGGGCCCTGACTACCTACAAGCTAAAGGGGACCCTAACTGCCTACCAGCTAAAGGGGGCCCTAACTACCTACAACCTACAAGGGGGCCCGAACTACCTACAAACTAAAGGGGACCCTAACTACCTAAAAATAAAGGGGGCCCTAACTACCAACAAAATAAAGGGGCACTAACTACCTACAAACTAAAGGGGCCTGTAACTACCTACAAACTAAAGGAGGCCCTAACTACCTACAAACTACCTAAAGGGGCCCTAACTACCTACAAACTAAAGGAGGCCCTAACTACCTACAAACTACCTAAAGGGGCCTTAACTACCTACAAACTAAAAGGGGGGCCCTAATACCCACAAACTACCTAAAAAGGGCCCCTTTAAATACCTACAAACTAAAGGAGGCCCTAACTATCTACAAGCTAAAGGGGGCCTTATGTGCCTACAAGCTAAAGGGGGCCTTAAGTGCCTACAAGCTAAAGGGGGCCCTAACTGCCTACAAGCTAAAGGGGGCCCTAATGCCCAAAGCTAAAAGGGGGGCCCCAATACCTACAAAAATAAAGGGGGCCCTAAATACCTAAAACTAAAGGGGGGCCCTAAATACCCAAAAATTTAAAAGGGGGCCCTAACTACCTAAAAAAAAAAGGGGGGGCCCCAACTACTAAATAAAGGGGGGCCCTAATTCCTAAAATAAAAGGGGACTTAATTTTAAAATAAAGGGGACCCTAACTACCCGCAAATAAGGGGCCCCAACTACTACAAAATAAAAGGGACCCCAATTCCGCACACTAAAGGAGACCCCAATACCTGCAAATAATGGGGGGGACTAACTACCCGCAAAAATGTAAACGGGGCCCTAAATACCTACAAACTAAAGGGGGGGCCCCAACTGCCTACAAAAATAAAGGGGGCCTTAACAAAACCCACAGAATAAAAAGGGGACCCTAACTACCGAAAAATAAAGGGGGTTCTAACTACCTAAAAATAAAGAGGGCCCTAACTACCAAACTAAAGGGTCCCTAACTACATAAAAATAAAGGGGGCCCTAACTACCTAAAAAATAAAGGGGCCCTAACTACCTAAAAATAAAGGGGGCCCTAACTTCCTAAAATAAAGGGGACCCTAACTACCTGCAAACTAAAGGGGGCCCTAACTACATACAAACTAAAGGGGGCCCTAACTACTAAAACTAAAAGGGACCCCCAATAACCCGCACACTAAAAGGGGAAACCCCCAAATACCTGCAAAAATAGGGGGTACTAATAACTGCAAACTAAAGGGGCCCCCAACTACCCGCAAACTAGTAAAGGGGGGGCCCCAACTACCTAAAAAAAGAAAGGGGGGGCCCTAATACCAACAAAAAATAACTAAAGGGGCCCTAACTACCTCAACTAAAAGGGGGGGCCCCAATGCCCACAAACTAAGGGGGCCCTAATACCACCCGCTAAAGGGGCCCTAATACCCAAAAAAAAAGGGGGCCCTAACTACCTCAAAAAAATAAGGGGGGCCCTAAACCTAAAAAATAAGGGGCCCTAACTACCCCAAAATAAAAAGGGGCCCCAACTACCTAAAAATAAAGGGGGCCCTAATTCCTAAAAAAAGGGGGGCCCTAAAATACTGCAAATTTTAAAAAGGGGGAAAATCCCAACAAAATAAAGGGGCCATAAAATACCAAAAACATAAAGGGGGCCCTAACTACTTAAAAATAAAGGGGACCCTAACTACCTGCAAACTAAAGGAGACCTTAACTACCTGCATACTATAGGGGGCCCTAACTACCTGCAAACTAAAGGGGGCCCTAACTACCTGCAAACTAGTTAAGGGGGCCCTAACTACCAACAAACTAGCTAAAGGGGTCCCTAACTACCTACAAACTAAAGGGGGCTCTGACTACCTACACACTAGCTAAAGGGACCCTGACTTCCTGTACACTAGCTAAAGGAGGCCCCTGTCTGTATACTACCTAAAGGAGGCCCTAACTGCCTGTATACTACCTAAAGGAGGCCCCTAACTGCCTGTATACTACCTAAAGGAGGCCCCTAACTGCCTGTATACTACCTAAAGGGGGACCCTAACTGCTAGTATACCCTAACTGCCTGTACACTACCTAAAGAGAAGCCCTAACTGCCTGTATACTACCTAAAGGGAAGCCCTAACTGCCTTTATACTACCTAAGGGAAGCCCTTACTGCCTGTATACTACCTAAAGGGGGTCCCTAACTGCTTGCAGCCTATATAAAGGGGGCCCTAACTACCTACAGCCTAACTAACTGGGACCCACCAACACCTACCTACAGCCTACCTAACTGGGGTCCACCAACCTAACTTGCCTAACTGAGGCCTGCTGATCTACCTGGGGGCTATTTACCTCCCCCCCCCCCACCCCCCATGGCTAGGTACCCACCAACCTACCTGGGGCTGGCCTACAAACTTATCCAGCGGGGGTCTACCTACCTAAATAGGGCCTATCTAGTTACCCGGGTCCTTGCACATGTGCCTACCTACCTAGGGTCTTGTCTACCTACCAGGTAATATAATTGAGAGGGCAGTAGCCCATAGTTGTAGCGTTATCTCCAGGGGGTTAGTCCTCTCCCCACCATCCAGCCCCTTAGGATACTAGGCCTCTAAGTTGTGGCTTGTACCCACTCTCCCACCCCTGGGAAGTTTGTACAAAGGTGGGAATAGGTAAGAGGTGCTGGAAAATTGAGGATTCTAAGATATTTGTGTGTAATTTCTGCAGGGATGGGTTGTGGCTGGGACAAGTCATCATGGCGGTGTGGAACGGATGCAGAAGAAAAGGGAATAAGAACGACTCATCAGATAACGACTCATCAGAAAAGACGTTTCCGGTGAGTCCCTGATTTCAGGGGTTATTTTACTGGTGTGTATAGTGGTGTTTATTTTAGAAGGTGGTGAGGTGCATGACCAAGGGAAACGTGGAGGATGATATTGTATGTGGGCTGGTGGGGGTGGATATTGATAGAGCTACTTGTGTCTATGATATGTTAGACTGACATATGTGTGAGACAGACAGATATGTAACTCACTTGGTATTGTATTACACAATACAGTTCTGTTTTGCATACTGTATTATGTGGTAAAATGGGCGCATTTATGTCCGAGAGGCTGTTTTTTTTTGCTGTGGGCAGGGTGATAAGGTTGCTGGGGGCGTGGCGATAGGGTTGCTGAGGGTGGGGTTTACAGGGGGGCCCTGCTTTAGCTGTATGGGGCCCTGAAATTTCGGTTGGCGGCCCTGTATGCTATAAGTCAATAACACAGAACCTGTAGACTTGTAATTATCTTCATTTACCAATGCTGGCTGAGGTTTAATGTGTGCAGTATACCTTTCTTCCAGATGGTCTGGTGCTGGCCATAGTATTCTGTAGGTCATTACTAGATTCAATAAAGAAGGACATGCGATTGCTGCCACGACCAGAGACCTGAGGCAAATGACAGCATTACCAGATTAGTAATCCTTAAACATACTTTACACGTTCCATACCTTTATGGGTTTTATGCTTGTTTCCGTTTAATTCCTCGCATTGAGGAATCTTCTATCATGGGTAATGTAACATACTGCTAGGTTCCCTACTTAATGATCACTCTGAACAGACTACAAACTGCATTTCTGTCCCTTTGTATTGGCCCTAATAAAGTGATGCCAACTCTCTGTGGGAAGAATTTCGGGCACTGCTCATTGAGCGACATATTCAATAGTTGCATCTAAAGGACAAATAACATGATTACAATTCTCAATTATTACAACTGAATGCCATATCCAATCAGATCCTGTCATGTGCCAAGCTGTCTACATGTCAGTCTACACAATATCTAGTAAGCTCTGTCATATCTATTAAAAATTGAATAAGCATGTGATTGGCAATTAATGAGTAGCTTTCTTCCTTTTCAGAGAGATCTGTTTGCATAATTTACCAGGAAACATTGCTAGAAAACGTCATATCAAGTGACTATAACATACCTATCCACATGTTAGATAGCTGTCAGCTGAATGCTTATTTACTAAAAATGTATTTTCCATTAGAGACAAGCCTAAGCAACACTGTTTATTAGCATGCTATGACCTATGCTTGAGAGACAAACTACAGCGTGTTGATGGACTTTAGGAAATTTGTTTTCCCATTGTCCTACTCTTTCCCTCATTGTAAGTAATTCTAAGAGAGGACATATAGGGCGACATGTATGAACGGGCTGCGGCAGAAGTCTGGCGTCTTTTCAGCCCGACATCTAGCGCTGCCCCGTTCGCAATAATTTTAGATCGCCCATATGCCAGTATCAGGCGCATTACAAAGCGCCCGCAGCACTTTGTAATGCGCCTGATTTCGGGGGGGAGGCGTGCGGAAGGCGGGGCACACTACAACCGTAAGAAGCAATAGATTTATAGTGTCAGAACGGCAATTCTAGGCGCATTACTGCTGGCTCAGGTAAACCACTTTCAAAGTGGTTTACCTGAGCCAGAATTGACATTTATGCGCTAGAATGGCCTGATTTATGACCCGCAGTAGAGCGGGTTCATAAACCAGGAGCATGCTACATGCAATCAGTGCCATTAATCGTACATGCCGCCCATAATGCAGTTGCCTTGTATGTTATCAAATTATCTCCGTACTGGAATTTTATGTTAAGATCAAACTATTTTTAAAGAGGTCATGCTAGAAGACTAGTAAACCTGAAATATGATGAGTTAATGACATGCCAGTCTCACCTTGCAAGACATAATACTTTTGACTTCTTCATCTGCATTTTGCATCCCTGCAATATCTGGATTACTTGAGCTCATTGTTCTTGACTGGGCCAGTTTAGAGCCAACAGTAACAGCAGAGGTGCGGCCAACTGTGTTGTAACGCACATCTCCCAGATTCCCACCTACAGAATTAAAATGTTGTAAAGTGTTAACAATGCTTATAGCTTAGTAGGACAGAAACATAGACAGACAGACAGACATATATATATACATTAGATAAATAAACAATACCCAATCAGAACAATTCCCTATAAAATATAACTTTTAATCAATATCTCTAAAATACTATTTAAAAAATCCAAATGAAAAACACCTCTAAGAGTGAATAAGAAATATGGGACAATATACAAAGAGTATGTATCAATCAAAGGAGCTTAAACCTAACATGTCCCTACCAAAATACCTATTATCTACCTAATACAGAGAACCCGCCCCGATAAGGGCGACCCTGCAGTGGTGGGTACTAATTGTCCCTAACAAAAATCCCTAAGTCTATAACAATGGAGGACTTCAGTCAGTTCCTCTACCTTCAAATTGGTAAAAAGGTAATAGACAAGAGAATAGGTATATGAATAGGTCCACGGCTATAATCAAAATGTAATGTCACAAATATATCTACATAAAGATATTACAGTAGATGTCAATAGCCGATCACTGCCAAAAGCGGATAAATGTACTATAAATGTACTATAACACCTCATCCAGCATATGAATCCCCATAGGTCAGCACATGAATCCCCAGACTAGCTTTGAAGGATTTGGAAAGGGATAACTCCATCGTAATTAAGGCCGCAGATAAGGGGGGTAATGTGGTAATAATGGATATTGCCCAGTACTAACAAATGTGCCTTGATCTCCTACAGGATAGGACCTGTTATAAGATATTAAAAAAGGATCCTACACCATCTTTCCGATTGGAACTAAAGGGGATGTTGGACGAAGCACTATCTAACAGGATTACTAGTAAATCTGAGTATGACTTCCTGTTGCCGGAATTTCCTAAAGTGGCAACGTTTTACGGGCTGCCGAAAGTGCATAAGGGAACCACCCCCTTAAAGGGAGACCTTTGGGTTTCCGGGAATAGGGAGCCTTACCCAAAATCTGGGGATTTATATAGATAAAAATTTGAGAGATTTTGTTATGACTCTCCCACTCATACATAAGAAATACTCCCGGACCTACTCTTGAAACTAGAAGGAATATTGGTGGATCAAGATACGCTACTCTGCAGTATAGATGTAGAGGCACTTTACTCCCCCTATCCCCCACGAAAAGGGCCTTCAAGTTTGTTAGGTACTTTCTGGAGTCTAGAGGTATTCAATTTAGATGCCATATGAATTTTATTCTGGCATTTTTGAAGTTCCTCTGGAGGGGAACACCTTTGTATTTGATCGCAAGATCTACCACCAGCTCAGGGGCACGGCGATGGGAGCCCCAGTGCTCCCACTTACGCCAATGTGTTCTGGCTGGTGGGAGAGTACAACTATCTTTGGTGAGATAGGAGATAGATGGTTTTGACAAAAACCTTTTATGGACTCGGTTTATCGACGACATTTTCATTTTGTGGAGGGGGATGGGGTTCTTTCCTTTGAAATTTTTGCAGATTCTCTTAATCAAAATGACATGGTCTAAATTTTACCTATGGGGTGGAATGAGTTCACACTTCCATTTCTAGATGTGAAGCATCTCTAAAAAATCCGGATTTCTCTCTAAATACTAAAGTATATAGGAAAACTACACCCACCAATAGTCTCCTTAGATGGGATAGCTGCCATCCGAGATCCTTGGTGAGAGGTATTCCGGGGCAGTACCTTGGGTTTTGAGGAGAAATTTTTTCTGACATAACCCAACATTTAGACAGCAAGCTATGGATCTAAGAAACAGATTCTGTAATAGGGGTTACCCAGCAGGGCCCCTTAAAGAAGCTTTTCAGAAAGCCCTGAAAGAGGATAGGGTTAACCTACTGGTCCCCAAAAACAAGAATGAGTCCCTCAGTATCGAGAGGAATGATTTGCGTATCATTGGGGAGTTTAGCTCTAATGTATATCAGATTAGGGATATTCTAACAAGATACTGGAATGTCCTCTTACAGGTTGAAGATCTAAGAGCTATTTTACCTGCCTCTCCCAGTATTACATATAGAAAAGGACGTAGCATGGGGACCGTCTGGTGAAAAGTCATTTTTGTGCACCCCCTAAAAGGGAAACTGGCTTCAGTAGACAGCCGGATGGCTGTTTCAGATGTGGAAAATGTAAATTTTTGTTCTTTTTTTGTAAATTGTAAACAATTTGAGAGTAGTAAAAAGCGACCGAATTTACAATATCAGAGGATTTATAACTGTCTTTCTTTTGGGAGTCATTTACTTGGCCACCTGTCCCTGTGGGCTAAATTATGTGGCAAGACCAAGCGAGAGTTTAGGCAAGGATAGGGGAACCATGTAGGTGATTTTAAAAAAGGGACACATGGACACCCCTATCCCAGACATATTGGGACAAATATGAGGGAAGTTAGAGGTGTTAAGTTAGAGGATTGACATCGTTAAACCCCCTTTTAGGGGGGGTGATTGGGATAGGTTGATTCTCCAAAGGGAGACCCAATGGATTTACAGATTGGACTGCGTGTACCCACGTGGACTTAATGAATCCCTCTCGTTTGCATATTTCATATAAAGAGGTTTGTTACTGACACCTGTCTCTTTAAAATTATGGACTGGTAACGTCTTGCTTCTGTTTCTGGAATCTATTTTTCTTTTTTAAATTTTTATTTGCCTATAAGCATAGAAGTATTTTCCCTTGGCATTTTGCCATGTACGCCATTACTCTTACTGATTGGAGTAACTATGTTCCTTGCTACAAAAGCGTTTGGTCCCCTACTCATCATCTGGATCTATATTTAATTGAAATTAATATACTATTTGATATATGTAAACTCATCTAGTATCTGGCATAATTACACTTTAAGGCAGACTCATTTTGCAGATTTATACGTAATTTATCTGCGCCACCTCTGTCTACTATAACAGAGGATAACTGCCGATATCCATTGGCGCTAGTGGCTGGTGTAGGCGCCAATAAGTGTGCTGACTCGGATGGTGCTGTAGTGTTGTTGCATATGGTTATCTGCACACTAGCAGGTGGATTCCATGTCCTTGGCTGCCTGCTGCTGCTGTTTGTGTGTGCGCGTTGCCCCGTGCGTTTGCTCGCCGCCATCTTTGAGTGTCTGCGCATGCGCAGTTGCGGCCGATATCACCGGCGGCCATTTTTGTATTTCCGCGCATGCGCTGTGGACTTTTTCGGACGCCGAGTACACTCAGTGTGTGGAGGATCTGAATGGCGGTCCGTTTGAATCCGGGGCTGGTATGGACCATAGGGTTTAGTGGAACTATGTAAGTGGGCCGGTAATATAGCCCTTGATGGGGATATCCCACCCTATAAATAGGTGGGGAGGGCTCTTTATCCCTGTGGGACAGTGAATACCTTATACCAAAGGGGTAACCACCGGGGAGCACACTAGCTGTGATATGCTGGTCAGGTATGTAGTTTGGCATTCATTATATTTTCCATTCGCTATATACAGTTTGCTCTCTGCAAATGGAGGGTTATGATTTATTTATATCAATCCTCCATATGTCCTTTATTTCAGGCACACCACCTAAAAGTGAAGATTTTTGATCCCCTCATCAGGTATTATGTACTCAGTCCATGTTTTACATCTGAAATATGGTAACAAATGGTTTGGCATTTTTTCTGTCTTTAACCCCCTTGATAAAATCCCTGAGAATTGAGATTAAACGTTTGGCTGGGGGATTCATGTGCTGACCTATGGGAATTTATATGCTGGATGAGGTGTTATAGTACATTTATCCTCTTTTGGCAGTGATCGGCTATTGACATCTACTGTAATATCTTTATGTAGATATATTTGTGACATTACATTTTGATTATAGCCGTGGACCTATTCATATACCTATTCTCTTGTCTATTACCTTTTTACCAATTTGAAGGTAGAGGAACTGACTGAAGTCCTCCATTGTTATAGACTTAGGGATTTTTGTTAGGGACAATTAGTACCCACCACTGCAGGGTCGCCCTTATCGGGGCGGGTTCTCTGTATTAGGTAGATAATAGGTATTTTGGTAGGGACATGTTAGGTTAAGCTCCTTTGATTGATTTAAAACTCTTGTATATTGTCCCATATTTCTTATTCACTCTTAGAGGTGTTTTTTCATTTGGATTTTTGAAATAGTATTTTAGAGATATTGATTAAAAGTTATATTTTATAGGGAATTGTACTGATTAGGTATTATTTTTGACTATATTCCTTTTTTCATCACTTGGGAGGTTTTTGGATCTATTAGATATATAAACAGACAAAAAAAAGGTTAAATAGAAGATTTAGCTAGATAAACCGATGTCTAATGTACAGATAGAAAAGTCTATAAATGAGAATGTTTGATAAGTGGTAATAATGATTTTACCTTGAGTACACAAATACTGAGAGTTTATTTGTGGACGTAGTAGGTGCCTGTTGCTAATTAACTCCGCTTTTGTCTATCACATTACCACAATTTTATAGTACTGTGATCATCTGCCATAAAAACGCTGTGATCACCCAGTTACACAGAGGATTATGAAAATGTGAAGCTATTAAAAAACCTTGGAAAAACAATATAGATATTGACATCATGACGGAGAATGCAATGGGGAAACAGTACCTGCTATACACATGTCCTTCTGGATATCAGGAAGACGGAATACGTAATACACATATGATGCCAGTAAGCAATTTCTTCCATGCTGGTCTTTGCTGAGGTCTTTACTGTTATGGAGGCTACTCACTATGGAAACCACTGATTCAAATGTAAATTGGGAAAAGGTAGCTGCAAAAAGATGATACATTCATTTTCAATATATATATATTAGTACTGCCATCTGCTGACAAAAAGGACTTAATGCATCTTTTTTGGGGCTTTTTGCAAAGAAGATACTTTTGATCATTTGAATTACCAAACCTATAACATATTTAATTGAGATTATAACCCCCGAAAAATATTTTTTAGCAAATTTCTAACATCCATCTATTAGGAAATTTGCTACCTAGAAACACTAGAGATAAATACACCTATATGCAATGATCAGCTGAATGAACAGCTGCAAGAACTCACAATCCCTTCTGTTCACAGAAGTTACAGGACTTGCACTACAGGCTGTTGTTTTAGTAATAGCTTAATAACCCATAAAGGTTCCTAATTAAACCTTGTTAATTAACCCAAAGCATCAACCAACGAGAAACCTAGCGGATGGCACCAGGTTAGGGTATCAAGTTGGCAGAAGTCTCAGGCAAAGCAAAAGTTTTGGCAGGCTGTTTGTGGCCAGCAACAGTAGAAAGGCATCATTCTATGTGTGCTGACCGTACAAACAGTCGTCAGACAAACAAATGGAGTCAAGTAAGCAAGTCGAATCCGTAAAGTAATATTGAGCATATATTAACTCTACAAAGCATTGCATGGATTTTATTGCTTTAGCCAAGAGTGATGGAGAAGGTACTTTTAGAAAAGTCAGGTCAGATAGGCATAAACTAGTAAAAGATGGATCCCGGCAATCCTCAAGACTAATATACATGTCAAGAAAAATAATAACTTTTCCCTGGACAAGATGTAAAATTTAACTTTTAATAAATTATTTCATAAAAAGGTGACCAAGTGTGACATGTATGAACATTGGCGCTGACAGATCAGTTCTAAATAGCTTCAAGGCAGTATAGAATGTGCCAGAATGTATGACCCTGTTCTTCTGCAGGTCATACATACACGCGTAGTCTAGTGCTAATATTTGACAAGTCTGGCTCAGGCAGACCACCTTTAACTTGGTCTGGCTTTTCTAATTGTTCTGTGTCTAGATTTGGCGTGAAAGAATCATAAATGTGTCTACTTCTAAGAATGTGGTGCGAGACCCCCAGAACGCCCCTAAACTTTGGCACACTAAAAAGTGTCTTTGGTGCATTACAAAGGCACTTACCGTGCCAAAGTTTGGAGTGCACCTGTTCATGCATTCTTTTTGGCTCAAAGTACACCAGAAAACTGGTGCAGCCCCGTTCACATTTGTCACCCTAAGTAATTAAAATTGTATCTAAATAGTAATACAGACAGAGACAAGAAGTAGCAGTATAGGGCAAATTACATACATACAGTGTAACTGCAATATAGCCACAACTCACCCTAATATACCGTATACTAATTGATGCCTATCGCAATGGGGACATCGTCCTGGTAAGGATGGCCCCAACAGGAACCTAAAACTTGTGCGCCCTGTTGCACCCTAAGCATATAAATTCCCAAACCATGAACCCGAGCAAAGCAGCAAGACAGAACCAGCAGTTGGGAGAAGAAAACTGAGCATGGTATAAGGTATGTCTGCAGATTATGACAAAATATTAGTAATAAACAACACAATCATATTAGGCAGCATCCTCTGGAGTTTTTACCTGAAGGACAGAGAGTTTGGAGCTTCATCAGGGTATTTTTCAGTCTTATAATGATTATCCAGTTTCATAACTCAACAACTAAGCTGCATAGATGTATTTTCAAAACATAATTAGTAGTACTCATGATCTTACCAGTTTGCCCTCCAATTACCATAGGCTGTATAGTCAAATGAAAAAGTTTGTCCAAAACAAGATGGAGGAAAAGCACCAATGGTTCTAAGCTGGCAGAACTTAATTGAATTATGCTCAATTTAAGTTCATGTTCTAAGGAGTTTTCTGTGATTTTTTGATCCAAGACTCGGATGGGGAATGTGACAGGACCTTCAAGAGCATGACAGAGAGTAAGAAATTTCTCCAAGTGATTGTCCTGAAAACATAAATAAGACATTTCTCAAGGTTCAGTCAGAAACCATAAATACTAGTGTGACATAAAGAATGCTCAGACTTGCCTATCTGTGCACAAATAAGTATGACAGGTAAGAAGACAAAAATACAGAATAAATATGTTCTAATCATATCATGCTGCTTTATATCCATTACTGTTGTATTTAATATATAATTAAACAATGCTTTGCAATTACACATTGATAAACTAAAACAAAGTGATGCGCATAATAAGGCAGAGATCAATCCTTACATACATCCACAAAGATGCAAAACTTACATCGATGATATGGATGTACTGCATCTACTACATGCACAGTAAAGGCTATATGAATGAGATGGATGGAAACAAACAATGTACCATTTACCTTAACCTGCACCGCTGGACCCAAAATATTCACTAACTTAGCATAGTCTATTGTTATACGTAGTAAGAATAGAAATTCAGGTATAATGGTGAGAAATGACACAGGGAAAGTATTGAACACATGAAGGAAGAGAGGTGCAAAAAACCATGGGAAATCATTACACCAGCTGAAATCTATCAGTAATTAGAAAGCAATCCTGCCACTTAGTGAAAAATAATATCAGCTGGTTCAACTGATGGCCTATAAAAAGGTGTCTCATTACCAAGGTGCCACACAAGAAACATCTCATGATGAGTAAAACCAGTGAGCTGTCTCAAGACCTTCAAAACCTTACTGTTGCAAAACATACTGATGGCATTGGTAACAGAAGAATTTCTAAACTACTGAATGCTCCAGTGAGCACTGTTGGGGCCATAATCCAGAAATGGAAAGAGGATCATTTCACCATAAATCAGCCATGATCAGGTGTATTCAAAAGATTTAAGACAGAGGAATGAAAAGAATAATCAGAGGAGTTGTGCAAGAGCCAATTACCATCTGTAGAGAGCTACAGAAAGACCTGGAATCAGCAGGTATAATGCATTCAACCTCCAAACTCAACTCAAGGAATGCACTCAACCTCCATGCCTTGTATGCACGCTCACTAAGCAACACTTCATTGTTGAATAAAAAGGATGTTGAAGCACGTTTAAAGTTCGCTTAACAACATTTAGACAATCCTGTGAAATATTGAGAATATAGTATGGTCAAATGAGATCAAAATTGAATTCTTTGGATGCTATAATACACACCATGTTTGGAGGCCAAAAGGCACCACATATCACCCTGAAAGCAACATACCAACAGTGAAGTTTAAAGGTGGAAACATCATGCTTTGGGGCTGTTTTTCAGCTTACGGCACTGGCAAACATTGAAGGAAGGATGAATGGACAAATGTACCGAGACATTTTTGATAAAAATCTGCTGTCATCTACCATGATGATGAAGATAAAATGAGGGTGGACAATTCAGCAAGACAGTGATCCCAAACACACAGTCAAAAAAACTCAATTGGTTTCAGGGAAAGAAAATAAAGCTGCTAGAATGGCCGAGCCAATCACCTGACCTGAATCCAGTAGAAAATCTATGGCAGAAACTAAAGCTCAAAGTTCAAAGAGGGAGCCTACGGAACACTCAGGATTTTATGAGTGTTTGTGTGGAAGAATGGGCCAAAATCCCCCTTGAGCAATGCATGCAACTAGTTTCTCCAGGAGGCATCTTGCAGCTGTCCATACTCCTAAAGGTTTTGTACGAAGTATTAAATAAATTTTAGTAAACGTGTTCAATACTTTTTCCTTTTGCCATTTATCATTATTACGCATAACTGAATTTATGGACATTTATGGTTTGATTTACTTGCCTGTGTGGATTGAATGTGTTGTTACCAACATCTTGTGAGAATTTCATGCCAGTAGCACCTTTAGAAATACAATTACTTCGACAATTGGTGACGTTTTGAATTCTTTTATATGTATATATTTTTTTTCTTTTTTCTGTGACTGTGTCATATATATATATATATATATATATATATATATATATATATATATATATATATTTTTTTAAGGTTTCTTTTGTGTACAACAATATTTATGCATCGCTATCCTCTGATTGCCATAACTTTTTTATTTTTCCATATACAGAGCTGTGTAAGGACTTTTGTTTTGTGGGATGGGCTGATGTTTTAATTGGCATAACTTTGGTGTTTATATGAGCTTTTGATCAATTTTTATTCCATTTTATGTGCTGCAGAATGAACAAAAATCGCAATTCTGTGACTTTTTTTAAATAATTTTTTTTATTTTACGACGTTCACCGTACGGGTTAAATAACATAACACAGGGTGGGCCGTTATGCATGCGGCGATACCAAATATGGGTACTTTATTTATTTTTGATCTTTTTTGGGGCGATTGGCGTTTGTAAAGAGGAAAAGGGCGGTGTACGTGTTTTTATTTTATGTGTTTGTGTTTTCCTTTTTTACACTTTTTTAAAAAACTTTTTCACACTTTTTTAACTTTTCCCCAGAGGGGAAGTGTATGAACGATCGTCAAATTGTTCATACAATAGGAGACCTGCACACAGCATTACTGTCAATCACCATGCCCACAATGCATGTCGGGTAAGGTGAGCAGACCAGTGAGCGCGTCTGAAACCCCACAAACAGTTTACTGAAGACAAGCAGACTAAGAACATGGATTACTGAATCACATCCTGTGGTCTGATAAAACCAAGATAAACTTATTTGATTCAGATGGTGTCAAGTGTGTGTGGCGGTGAGGTGTACAAAGACAAGTGTATGGATATAACTATATATATTCTTTGAATTTTTATGTATCCATTGAGTTGTATACATTTGTATAATTTGAAAGAAAAAAAAAACATCCTTGGAAGGTCTCATGTCTTTCCTCCTTTACATTCTGTTAACACACATCTGAATGCTCCAGAACTTCTGTTTTGATGCTCAGTTCACATGTTCAACAAAATAATGATTTTTGACCAAGGACTGCCACTAACAACAGATCCAAATCCACAATGAACAATGAAAAAAATATGGAAAATGGAAAAAATTTTAATATTTTAATAATTAAGTCAAAATAAAAATAAGTGGGTACCTTGAATCCAAAGGCGCTATGTGGCTTAAAGCACATACAAAGCGAAAGCCCAACAAAAACAAAGTATCAGACATGTGGTATCCTTGTCCAAATATGTGCCGTAAGGGAAAGACAATAAGGGGGCAGCTGACGCTATAACCCCCCCTCCACCAAGGTGGGGTGTGTGGGGTTATGGGTCAAGAGCACCTGTGCTACTTGCCCTTCTAACCCCCTATGGAAGAAAATAAGGGGGTTCACAAGCTGTTTTTGTTAATTTTCTGCATAAAAGCATGCTTTTTTTTTTTGTTTTCGTATATACTCGTATAAAACCGAGTTTTTCAGCCAAAAAATGTGCTGAAAAAAAACCCCCCCGGGTTACACTCGAGTCACTGTCGGCACTGGGCGTGCGTGGCCCCTGCGCCGGCGGGACCCCTTTGCTACTGCGACTCCTTTGGGGGGCGCATTTGCAGAATCCAAGAAGTTGACAGCGACGGGCACTGCCCTGGCCCTTTGCTGTCGGTGTCTTTCTCCTTATGCGACCCTCCGGAGCGCAAGCAGGTGAAGAGATACCACTGCGGGTAGAGAGCGAGCGCCCTTTCTCCGAGTGGACTCGGAGGGGGGGGGTGGAGTTTCGGCACAGGGCAAAAAAAACGTGTGTCATCACGCTGCTGTGCCCTGATGACATACCCCCTGTGGGGAAGCGGAGGAGAGCGCGCTGGAGGGCCCGACAGCGAGGAGGCGGAGCAGCAGGGGAAAGAGGTAAATGTTTGTATTTTTTTTTATAACCTGCCCTTTTACCCGCCTTTACCTGCCTTTAGGGGGCTATACCTGCTATACCCTACCCCAGAAGGACCTATACCTGCCTATAGGGGCATATACCCGCCTATACCCCACCTAGAAGGCCCTTTATACCTGCCTTAGGGACATATACCTGCCTATACCCTACCTAGAAGGAACTATACCTGACTATAAAGTACATAGAAGGCCCTTTTATACCTGCTTTTAGGGACATATCCCTGCTATCCCCTTTACTTAGAAGGACCTATACCTGCTTTAGGGACATATACCTGCCTATACCCTACCTAGAAGGACATTATCCCTCCCTATACCTGCCTATATGCCTTTAGGGAATATACCTGCCTATACCCCCTAGAAGGACATTATCCTGCTATAGGAAAATAAATCTGCCTATACCCTACCTAGAAGGACATATACCTGCCTATACCTGCCTATGGGGACATATACCTGCCTATAACCTACCTATAAGGACATATACCTGCCTATTTCTGCCTATAAGGACATATACCTGCCTATAACTGCCTATGAGGGACATATAACTGTCTATGGGGGACATTAAACTGCCTATACCTGTCTATGGAGGACATATACCTGCCTATAACTGTCTATGGGGGATATTAAATGGTCTATACCTGCCTATGTAATTTTGTTGGTATCCATTTTAATTTTTTTAATTCACCAGTAGCCGCTGCATTTTCCACCCTAGGCTTTTACTCGAGTCAATAAGTTTTCCCAGTTTTTTGTGGCAAAAGTAGGTGCCTTGGCTTATACTCGGGTCGGCTTATACTCGAGTATATACGGTAAGTAGTTTAAGAATTTAAAACTAATTGAAAACACAGGTGAAATCAAGGGCAACTAAAAACATGCCTTTTTTTAATTGTTTGCATTTTTCAACTGCACTGTGTGAACCTACGCTTAGGCTATGTTCACATGGCTTATTTCGAGACTTATTTGCGGACGTAATTACATCCGCAAATACGTCCCGAAATACATTTCAAATACGTGTCACAAAGTGTGGCACATATTTCGCGTCGTAAATACAATCCCCATTCTTTACTATGGGGATTTACGTCGCGAAGTACGCCTCAATAAGCGACAGGGGACTACATTTTACAATCGTATTTACATGGCGAAAATACATCACGGAAATACACCTCGTGTGAACGACCAGGCTTATTTTACATTGGAATCTATGCTAATCTAATTGTTCATTATTTGAAACTTATTTCGGGACATATTTGCGGACGTAATTACGTCCGCAAATACGCCCCGAAATAAGCCGTGTGAACATAGCCTTAGGGTGCGTCCACACGGCAGTATGCAAATACTGGCTGGATTCTGATTAGAATCTGGCTGGTATTTTGACATAATTTCAGTGGTTTTGGGAGACGGTTCTGTCCTTCGTTTGTAGATTCGCCCACCCCCCTCAACCACTGACATGTACATGTCCTGTCCGAAAACCAGGTGGAAGAATGAATAAGTTTTTCAGACCGCTAAAAAAACCGTCCGGCAGAAAATCCATTCAGTGGGGACTGCTAAACGGATTTTCTATCCGTTTTACTCCTTAAGCCAAACAACTGAAATTGTGCCCAATTTGCCATTTTTCCTCCACAGTGTTACGTGACTCATCAGTGTTACAAGGTTTCATGTGTGAAAGGAGCAGGTGTGTTAAATTTGGAGCCATTGCTCTCATGCTCTCTCATACTGGAAGTGGAAGTTCAACATGGTACCACGTGGCAAAGAACTGTCTGAGGATCTGAAAAAAAGAATTGCTGCTCTACATAAAGATGGCCTAGGATATAAGAAGATTGCCAAAATCCTGAATCTGAGCTGCTGCATGGTTGCCAAGACCATACAGTGGTTTAACAAGACAGGTTCCACTCAGAACAGGCTTTACCATGGCTGCCCAAAGAAGTTGAGTGCACGTGCATGTCTGTCATCCCAGAAGGAATCCTCTTCTAAAAATGATGCACCAGAAAGCCCACAAACAGTGTGCTGAAGACAAACAGACTAAGGACATGGATTCCTGAATCACGTCCTGTGGTCTGATGAAACCAAGATAAACTTATTTGATTCAGATGGCGTCAAGTGTGTGTGGCGGTGAGGTGTACAAAGACAAGTGTACCTTGCCTGCAGTCAAGCATGGTGGTGGGAGTGTCATGGGGTTGCACGAGTACTACTGGCTGTGGGGAGCTACAGTTCATTGAGAGAACCATGAATATTAACATGTATTGTGACAGAGCATGATCTCATAACTTCGGAAACTGGGCCACAGAGCAGTATTCCAACATAACAACCCCGAAGACACCTCCAAGATGACTACCGTCTTGCTAAAGTAAATGAGGGTAATGGTTCTGGACTGGTCAAGAATGTTTTCAGACTTAAACACTATTAAGTATCTGTGTGGCATCCTCAAACGGAAGGTGGAGGAGCACAGCTCCGTTATGTTGCCATGGAGAAGTGGAAGAGGATTCCATTGGCAACTTGGCGATAAGCTTCTATCTTACAGCAACTTCGATGCCCAAGAGAGATTAATGCTAGTCTGGAAATATAGGCGGACACAAAATATTGACACTTTGTACATTTTCACTTAGGGTTTTATTTACTTTTGTTGCCAGCGGTTTAGACACTAATTGCTTTGTGTTGAGTTATTTTGACAAACCAAATTTACACGGTTATTCAGGCTGTACACTGACTAATTTACATTGTATTAACCCCTTACCGCCGGAGCCTGTTTTGGCCTCTCTGACTGAGCCCCATTTTTTGAATCTGTTCATGTGTCACTTTATGTGAGAATATCTTTTTGACACTTTCAACCTATCATGTGATTTCAGAGATTGTTTTTCTCGCCATGACACATATATACTTTAAGTTAGTAAGAAATTCTTGGTCCTAAAAAATGCTTGTTATTTTGTGAAAAATATCAAAAAATCGTGAAAAATTGAAAAAATTATACCAATTTTAAACTCTTCATAAATTTCTGCATGCTGACCAGATAGTTATTCACTCAAAAATAGTTTATAACTAGATCTACCATTTGTCTGCGGTAGTTTGGCCTTTAATTTTTTAAATGTCTTTTTTTTTTTTACGACATTCGGGGGCTTAGAAAATTTTGTAGTAATTTTCAAAATTTTCAACAAAATTTGCAAGGACACAATTTTTAGGACAGTCAAGTTCTAAAATAATAATCTGTGATTTTGATTGGCTGTATGTTAGATACCCCATAAATGACCTCATCTAAGAAACTACACCCATTAAAGTATTAAAAAACAGATTTAGGAAGTGTATTAACACCATTAGGTGTTTCAAAGGAATTAAAGCAAAGTGGAAGTGAAGTTTTCAAGATTTTACTTTTTTTGGCAGATTTTAATTTTTATGCATTATCACAAGAATACGGTAATGTGATCAGGGAAATGCAAATTACTTTTGATTGTCCCCAGATTCTGCCGTTTTCTGAAGATATCCCATATGTGGCCATTAGTGCATTATTGGCTCACCACAAGCCACCAGTATAGGAGGAGGCACTTACGGACTCTCGGGGGTTCTCTATTTTCCATTACGATTTCATTTAGGGTCCATTTCACGTTTTGCGACACCCATAAGGTGGCTAAAGATTCAATAATCCTCAAAAAACCCCAAATGAAACTACACCCCTTAAGGTAATATATCCTGGGTTGTATTGAAGCATATCGACCACAGGTGTGTCACATAAAATGTTTAGCGTTAGGCTGTGAAAATGTAAAAAAACATTTTTTTAATAATCTGCAATTTTAGCTGAAATTTTTTAATTGTTACAAGGCATTCCTAGGTAAAAAAACACCCAAAACCCTTGTCTACGCAATTTCTTCCGAGTTCGGCAATACCCTACATGTGGGTGTAAACTGCTGTTTGGGCGCCATGGAAGGGCTTTGTAAAAGGGTGGAGTGTTACTTGGATTTTGGAACGCAGATTTTGTGGGGCCATGTCGCATTTACAAAGCCCCCCAAATACCGAACAGGTTGAAAACCTTCCAGAGTCACCCCATTTTGATTACAGCACGCCTCATTATCGCCATCTGGGGTATTGTATTGTAAATTTTGGGTGGCAAAGGTGTTCCAAAGTTTGTTTTTTTTTGCATTGGGCTATGATAATGAGGGGGAAAAGCGCAGTTCTCGCCATTGTTTTTTGGGCTTCATTTTTCTACAGCGTTCACAGTAAGTATCAATGGACAGGATATCTATTATATGGGGGTCGGTACAATTGCAATGTATAGATTTTATTTAGTTTTTTTTATTGTTGTATTACTTTTACACAATAGAAATTGGTCTATAAAAAATTGCGTTTTTATGTTGTCCTGTTCTGATAGCCATTAACGTTTTCAGTGTTCTTGTATCGGTAGCTGATTATGGGCCTCTTTTTTGTGGGATGAGTTGAGTTTTTATTAGTACCATTATGGGGGGGCATATGCCGCTTTAATCAATTTTTATTATGGTTTTTGTGAGGCATAATTGAACAAAATACTGATTACCTGTAGTGTTTTTTATTTGTATTTCTTAACCATGCGTTCACCAGTGCGTATAGCTGACATGTAGTATCTATCTAGCAGGTCGATAAGATAACAGCGATACCCATTTTGTATTTTTTTTTATGGTTTACTGCTTTTACACAATAAAACCTTTATAATTCAAAAAGGAAAAACACGTTTTTGCCATCGCCATAGTCTCAGGGTGAGCATAACTTTTTTATCTTTTCTGTGTACCGAGCTGTGTAGGGGGCTTGCACTTTTTGCCAGGGATGTGTAGACGTTTTTCATCTGAGTATCATTTTTGGGGGACCAGCTTTTTGACAGTTTTAAATCCGTTTTTTTGGAAGGCAGCGGTGAAGATAAATACTGCAATCCTAGTAGTGTTTTTTATTTTATTTTTACACTGCACTCAACCGTGCAGTTATCCCATGACCAGTAGCTTTTACTCTCAGGGTCGATACGATTACGGCGATAACCTATTTATATGTTTTTTTATATTTGGAAGCACTTTAAAAAAAAAATAAAGTGTTTTTATTGTGTTAAATAAATGTTTTGTATCGCTGTCTTCTGTGAGCCCTAACTTTTTATTCTTTCTTGTTTACAGAGACGTGTTATGAACTTTTTTATGCGGGATGAACTGACGTTTTTAATTGGTACAACTTTGGTTTATTAAGAGTTTTTGATCGCTTTTTATTCACATTTAATGTGCTGCAGGGCACGAATGCACAAACAATCGCAATTCTGTGACTGTTTTTAGTATTGTTTTTGTTTTTTACGGCAGTTTCACCTTAGGTGGTTAACTAAGTGACAGATTTATAGGGTGGATCTTTACGCTCAGCGGCGATACCAAATATGGGTACTTTATTTATTTTTGCATTCATTTTTTGGGGCGTATTGGCGTTTGTAAAGGGGAGAATATGGGCGGGTGTACTGTGTTTTAAACTCTTATTTTTTGTTTGTGTTTTACTTGTTTTTTTTACTTTTTCAATTTTTTAATTTTCCCAGTGAGGTTTTGTAACTGCAAATCATAGATTGCTGTTTGAGAGGCGATCTGTGCACAGCGTTATGCTGGCCTTAGGTCGCCCATGGCAACTAGTGGACACCCATGCCCACAATGCATGCTAGGTGTGGGCATGCTGAGTCACCAGACCTTACCCGGATGCATTCGACAGTATCCGGGGAGGTTTCTGGTGGAGCGAGGGCGAGCGGCATCTGTGCCGCTTGCATCGCGATCGTAGGCAGAGGAGTCACTTCCGCCTGCCTGCGGCCATCATTATCGCGGCCATGACAGGCTGCTGGTAATAATGATGCGTTTTTCAACCCGCGGCCGGAGCGCACTCGGACCGGGCGGTGATTGGGCATGAATCCAGCGTTAATTACGCTGCTTGCCATGCGCGATTGCGCGCGGCTCGCCCGATAGCCGCGCGATCGCCAGCGGCGTATGCATACGTCCATTTGGGGAAGTCACTTCCCGCTTAGGGCGTATGCATACGCCAATGTCGGGAAGGGGTGGTATAAGCATGTTTTTCTTTACTGTTGTCCCATGAAAAGATATGATAAAATATTTACAAGAATTTGATGGGTATACTCACTTTGGTGAGATACTGTATGGATATGTATATACTCATATATATATACTCATATATATATATATTATCATTATATATATATATATATATATATATATATACAAACACACACATATAATATACAACACAATTGAGTCACATTATTATGACCAACTCCTTAGATAATGAAGGCAGGCACATGTCGTGAGTTGGCTTGGTGGGTATATAAGGTTTGCACACATATCCCTCGATGCGGGCATGAGTAAAAGGGGCGATGTATCATGGTTGTAAAAGTGATGATTATTGGTTTTCTGGTGATAATATTTCTAAAACTGGGAGTTTGTGATCCGTTCGCATGCTGCTGTGGTGAAAGTGTACTGACAGTAGACAAACGCCACCACTGCGAATAAGTGATGTGGAAAATGCTGGATAAAAAAAAAACCACAAGTCACGATATGAGAGCGCGCAACGTCTCAATGAGAAAATGAAGCAGGGGGCTATCAGATGTGTGTTTAAAATCAGTAGTTCAGCAAATCCTACTGTGTATAGGGCCCCAAAGCATATGAGCAGTGTCAGCAAATTCAGCCTTTGCTGAATGGCAAAGCGTTGCCTTAATAGGTAACAAAATTTGGAAAAGCATTCACTTTTTTTTTTACCTTACAAATCTTGTACTTTCGTTGCCTATCCCCCAAAAATTTCAATAAATACATTTAAGTTTGTGACTGCAACATTTTAAAAAAAAAACATTTCTGGGTGTGAATTTTTTGCAACTCAATTTTGTTTTGACAAATTTATATACAACAATTTTTAATTAATTAAAGTGCTACATTTTCTCAAAAGTTTACATTAAAATGACAAAATACCTGCGTATGAACTGAAGATACAGCCTGTACCTCCACACTGAACACCCCCTTGTGCCCTTCCACCCACTTAACAGGGGAGGTTTTGGGGAATTTCGTAAAAAATGCAAAGTATAAAAAAAAGACAAATACATTTTAATTAATTATGTATCCAATTTCAAGTAAACACCTTTTTTGGAACTTATAAAACCCATTAAGGGTTTTTCAGGAGGGGTACAACATATTTGCCAAAAATCAACTTAAAACAAAAAATAAACTACTTACCAATATTTAACAGTCTATACCAAAATATTTGATCTTTTTCCACATGCTATAACTTCCATTTGCCCTGATTATCATTTAATAATTAATCAGGGGTTCGGGGCTCCAAACTCTAAATCTATGCAAATTGGGAGTTATCGAGCCCTTTTTACAATGGGATGAAAAATTTGCTGACGTTGGGCACTGCATGGGCAATTTGCTTAAAAGGTTGTCCGCTTTCATTCCTTGATCTGGAATTCGTCTATTAACAAAAAATAGATTCATCTTAGGGGGTTTCACACGGTGCATTTTTTTAATGCTTTTTTGCAGGACACGCAATTAATGCGTAATTGCCACAAAAAATCGGGCACAAAAACGGTAAATTTGCGGTAAATTTCCCTTTTTGCTGCGTTTTTGTCACAATGTACAGAATTAATTGCTGTGCCTTCCTGCACAAAAAAAACCCTTTAAAAAAAAGCATCAAAAACAACCGTGGAAAGCACCCTTTTTAGCATTTAAAAAACAGCCTTTTTTCCAAAGAGGTTTGGCTTTATCTTAAAAAAGTCACTACAAACAAAAAGCCAAGCCCAGCACTTTTCCATGTCACAGTGTTTTACAAAGGGAATTTTGGAGCGGGTGAGCAGGGCTGCCCTAAAAATTTTGGGGGACCCCTACACTAAAACCAACCCGGGACCACCCCGCCCCTTTTCAACTTGCCCCCCGTCAACCCATGCTCCCCCCTAAACAACCCTTTTGGGGGCCCCCCAAACCACAGGGGCCTTTTTGGGGGCCCACAAAATACAGGGGGCCCTTTGGGGCCCCATAATTTACGGGCCTTAGGGGGCCCCCACGGGTGGAAGGGCCCGTATGGCCCTTGAAATAGATCCTATGGCGCACAGGCGACTTGCAATGGGCCCTTTCCCTCAGTAGCGCCGGGACCCACCCTCCCTCTCTTCCGGGCCCTTCCCCGCCTGTGGGGGCCCCTATAAGGTCCGTATATTGTGGGGCCCCTATAAGGGCCCCCGATATTGTGGGGCCCCATAGGCCTGTTGTTTGTGGGGCCTATAACTTCAGGGGCCCTTTAATGGGGCCCCCAAACCTTCAGGGGGCCCCCCAAAAAATTTTTGGCCTTGAATGGGGGGCCCCCAAAACCTTTTTTAGGGGGGGGGCCCCCCCCCAAAAATTTTGGGGCCTTTAATGGGCCCCCCCAAAACCAGGGGCCTTTGGGGGCCCCCCAAAAATAAGGGCCTTATGGGGGGGCCCCCAGGGGTTCTAAATGGCCCCGCGCTGCAGGGGGGCCCCGGGCAACTAAGGTGGAGAGGGGGGGCCCCCGCTATTGGGGGAGGGGCCGCGTGCGGGTCACGCTGCGCACCATTCTTCATTTAAATGTAACTTACTACTTCATAGAGCAGCAGCTCCTGACTGGGTGGCCCCTCCTCCTTCCTCTGGCCGTGGGCAGGAAGTGCGGTCATTTGAATCAGTGAGGCCCGCCCCACGGCCAGAGGAAGGAGGAGGGGCCGCCCAGTCAGGAGCTGCTGCTCTATGAAGTAGTAAGTTACGTTAAATGATAGGTTTGGTGCGCAGCGTGACCCGCAGCGCCAGGCCCTCCCCCTCAATAGCGCTGGACCCCTCCTCTCCACCTTAGTTGCGCCGGGCCCTGCAGCACCGGGCCGCAGTTGGGGGATATATAATGGTAGAGAGAAGAGGCCGCAGGCCTATTCTCCCTACCATTATAATGAAGCAAGGGGACGGTACCTGCCGACGGCGGCGGGCCCCCCCTTGCTTCACATTCTGGCCGGGCCCGGTACGGGAGT
This sequence comes from Phyllomedusa bahiana, assembly GCA_025379985.1. NCBI lineage: Eukaryota > Metazoa > Chordata > Amphibia > Anura > Hylidae > Phyllomedusa > Phyllomedusa bahiana. Next base: position 182,725 of record JAODAL010000341.1, read on the forward strand.
ACTGGTTGTACCCCCCTATCGGCGGCCCTGCGGCTGAGTGTCAGGGGTTTCAGCAGTTGGACTACCTTGGAATCAGCTGGTAATTAAAAGAGACACTGCCATCACACTGCCAAGCAACATGTGACTATTACTGTACATGAAACTTTTTTTGTAGCAATTGGGTGGTTGTTGGTTTGTTTATACATTTGTTTTCAAATTTCCCTTATGTACATCACTTCCTGCTTTGTCTTTCTGACTTTCCCTCAGCTCTGATAGCACTAATGGCCTGAGAAGTTAAGTCCATATACAAACAAAGGAAACAGCACCGCTCACAAACATGTATGCAAAGGTGGTGTGCAAGCCTCCAGAGTCAGGCCCCCAAATCCTCCACAATGATGCAAAAAATAGAGAAAAGGAGCAGCACCACCAAAGTTCAAAAAAACACATGAATATAATCAATCATGTCATGGCTATGTTTCAGCCCTTCCTTAGGGCCATTTTCAAGCTCGATTAAATTCATGTGCTTTTAGAATTTTGGTTGTGCTGCCTCTTTTTTCTAGTTTTTGAGAATTGTAAGTGTTATCAGCAGGACTTGCTAAGTGTGAAGAACTCCTCCTCCCCAGTGTAGAAACAGTTAAACCCATTACCCTTTCATTTATTGCTTTTGTCATTGCCTTGTTAGTCTAGTCTAATCTTAATGTAGGCCTCTCTGGAGAACAATAGAGTAATCATTATGTCATTACCTACTATTTGTAAATACAGATATATGTGAATAAGCACTTGTTGCAGCAACTACAGTAAACTGAGATTAGTCTACACTGCCTTTCAGGTATTTTCTCTCTTTACTTTCACATGCAGAGAAGGACAATATTTTATATATAATTTTTAACTGCACAGTACTGCCAAAATAAATAAAAAATACTGCCAAAAATTCTAAAAAAAATGTTTTCCAGCAATATTGATATGAACAAAAATACCACATTTTGGCATATGTATCGCTTTAAAAAAGGTTTACCTCCCTTTAATACAAAATTAAGCAGGATTAAGGTTACAAAAGAAGGTATATGCTTCTAAACTATACAGATTATGATATCTGGCATCAGATTACAAACTTAAGACATGCAATCACAATAGGAGTCATTAACGAAAATATCAACTACACTCCAAAAAATGATGCAAATTAATAATTGTTTTATTCACAATTCTTACCTCAAGCTCCAGGCACGAACTACCTTTTCAGGTGACTTCGCATGGGTCGTTTCTGTCTGATGACCTTATTCAAATATGTCACCGTGGGAGGTCAACATAAAAGTGACCAAAAGTACATGAAAAGAGTATACACTATATATAGAAAACATATACAAAAATATATGCAATATGTACATGTTAGTATACACAAGGTACATGATCAGATAGACATTGGGTCATGTATATTGAGTCTGTAGCATATAAGATAGAGAATACAGAAAAATATCCTAAAAAGAGGGGGTGAAATACACTCACCGGCCACTTTATTAGGTACACCATGCTAGTAACGGGTTGGACCCCCTTTTGCCTTTAGAACTGCCTCAATTCTTCGTGGAATAGATTCCACAAGTTGTTGCAATGATGCTCAATTGGTACCAAGGGGCCCAAAGAGTGCCAAGAAAATATTCCCCACACCATGACACCACCACCACCAGCCTGAACCTTTGATACAAGGCAGGATTGATCCATGCTTTCATGTTGTTTCTGACCCTACCATCCGAATGTCGCAGCAGAAATCGAGACTCATCAGACCAGGCAACGTTTTTCAATCTTCTACTGTCCAATTTCGATGAGCTTGGGCAAATTGGAGCCTCAGTTTCCTGTTCTTAGCTGAAAGGAGTGGCACCGGTGTGGTCTTCTGCTGTTGTAGCCCATCTGCCTCAAAGTTTGCCGTACTGTGCGTTCAGAGATGCTCTTCTGCCTACCTTGGTTGTAACGGGTGGCTATTTGAGTCACTGTTGCCTTTCTATCAGCTCGAACCAGTCTGCCCATTCTCCTTTGACCTCTGGCATCAACAAGGCATTTCCGCCCACAGGACTGCCGCTCACTGGATGTTTTTTCTTTTTCGGACCATTCTCTGTAAACCCTAGAGATGGTTGTGCGTGAAAATCCCGGAGATCAGCAGTTTTGAACTATACTCAGACCAGCCCTTCTGGCACCAACAACCATGCCACGTTTAAAGCACTCAAATCACCTTTCTTCCCCATACTGATGCTCGGTTTGAACTGCAGGAGATTGTCTTGACCATGTCTACATGCTAAATGCACTGAGTTGCCGCCATGTGATTGGCTGATTAGAAATTAAGTGTTAACGAGCAGTTGGACAGGTGTACCTAATAAAGTGGCCGGTGAGTGTATATACATATGCGTAGAGATGAGCACATAACATGCAAAGCGTATGTCATACATTCAGTGAGGTGGGAAAATGTGTGGAGTGTGATTATACGTAATGCAGACCAGTAGTGTAAGCATCTCAAAGAAATGAGTAACTCAGAAAAAGAGAGCTAAAAGGTATGGTGTGGTATAAGATAGCACCATAACACATAATATATGGTGTTATTTTTGTAGCGTGAATGAACACTTATAACGAATAATAGCAAACAATTGCAGTCCCTAGTTACCTCTTATACTTCTAAATAGGGTATCCAGTGAAGAATAAAACATAATGGGGCTAAGAAAGAGACAAATGACTCACCATTTGTGGGGTCAGAGAGCACCCATATTAATTATACAAGAAAAGTAAGAAGAATGAAAGCCAGAAATGTAACCGATAATGGTGTAATGTAGAACAAAACAAAGAATGTAAATGAAAGTGTGTGATGTCTGATTTGTAAAAAGGTAAAGTGAAAGAGACTGGAAAAATAAGATAACGTAGAGAACAGAAAGGGACCAGTGTAAGAAGGGGAAAAAGGAAAGCCAGAAAAAGACAAAAAAGTAGGTGGAAAAAAATGAGGAAAAAAGAGAAAAAAAAAGAAAAATGGGGGGAAGGGACCAACAAAGAAGGACAGGGAAGATAGTAAATAAGGTTAAACGGAAGGAAATTAAGATGTGGTTATAGATGGTAATAGGTTGAAAAAAGGGTAAATTATAGAAAGTATGAATGTACTATGAATGTCCATATAAGGGACATATAAAAAGAAAAAACAAAAGGGAAAGAAAAGAGGAGAAGATGGGAGAAGGATAGGGAAGGGTGGAATAGGTAGAAACGGGCAAAGGGAAAAGGACAAAGGAAAAAAAGAAAGGGGTGGGGGACTGAACGGGGGTGTATCTCACCCTGATATTTTATGTTGTGCTATAAGGGAAAGAAGTATTCAAGTTTAAATATAATCACACTCTCTGTTTAAGCCATAAGGGCTCAATGTGTAAAGTTTGTGAATCCTGAAGGATTCATAGTTACATAGTTGGTATGGTTGAAAAAAGACACAGGTCCATCAAGTTCAACCAAGGGTGGGAAAAAGTTCCTTCAAGATTTTGACATGATTCCCACCTCTTCTTGGACATTCTTCCTGCTCTAGAATTTGAAAACTTAAAGGGGTTTTGCCACGATGTAATGTTGACGTGGGATCCTCCAAAATGGGTATTTAATCACTTTTCTAAATATATGCGATTAAAAAAATTGCAACCTGAGAGAGCTACAGGCTGCCTTACCTGCCCTTAGTTACTTAAAAGCTTGCATTAGATACGACCTCAAGAGGTGGTCGGGCTTGCGCAAGCACACTTCTTATCTGATAAAAGGGACTAAAGAGCTTTCAAGGGACTGGGGAAAAATTTTGTTTTTTTGTATCAAATTTTTTATGTGATTATCGAGTAGACCCTCCTTTATCTGATGACGGGAACATGATGGACTTTCAAAGGCTGAAGAAGTTTTCAAGCGGGGTGGGGAAAGGTGTTGTCTTTTGTATACAGAATCCACTAGTTTTTGTGTTTTTTTTTAGTAACTTTTGCACACGATCCTTTATGCTGGCTTGTGCTTGACTGCTCTTCTCTTTATCACCATGGCTTGTTTACTTTTGCTTTTTAGCAACTGGGCATCCTGGAAAAAACCCCTTTAATTATGCTATGTTCTGATTAACCTCCAAAAAGTGATGGGGAATGGGAAGCCAGATTTTACGTAGACTTGTGGTTGGCTAGTCTATCCTTCATCTGTTGTTTAGTTTTGCCTATATGTAATTACCACATGGACTTAATATACGACAAAGACGTCACGGGAAAATCCTTTCACTTCAAACCTTTTACCTAGGGTGTTGGGTTAGTTTCCCTTTAAAAACGTTTAAAAGGGAATTGGAACAATTTTAAGACAGTGAAAAATACCTTTTTCTCAGGAAGATGAAAGGCTTCTTTCTGGAGGGTCCTATGTCTGCATTGACCCTGGTGTCACGGAAGTTTTTGTGGTCTTTTACAAATGAAGACTGGGTAGGGTAGGAACTCTTCAATGTAATTTTATGATGTTATGTATTTCTCTCATTAGAGGATAGTGAGTATTAACAAATGATAAACGATAAAGTTTAGGGTTGCTAATATCTTTTTCCTTGGTATCTATTTTGAGGACTCTCTCTGGATATCCTCTCCTAGCAATTTTTTGTGTCATTCCAAAAAAGGTATTTGTTTTTGACACCTGGGTCCGAAACAATTCTTTGTACATGCATGTACTGCAATTTAGGGAGTGATTTTTTAAAGTTGGAAGAATAAAAGCTATTGAAATGTAGCAAGTTTCTTCTGTCAGTGGGTTTATTAAACAGGTCAGTGCTTAAGGTGTTATCAATACTTTTACTTATCAGGGTGTCAAAAAAGCAAAGTTGTTTCTGATTACACTGAATGGTGAATAGCAACTCACAACAAATTGAAGCATCCATTCAACTACAGAAAATGTAATCTAACACATCATTCATATAGATGAACTGATACTTGTCGTTTACCATTTGTTAATACTCACCATCCCCTAATGAGAGGCATGCATAACATCATAAAACAACATTGGGGCATTCTGCAAAGTTCCTACCCTGGCATTGAGGAATTTCAAAACCCAGTCCTCATTTGTGCTAAAAGGCTCAAAAATGTCAGTGACACTCTGGTCAAGGCAGACACAGACTCTCATCACCCTGAAAAAAGTACTTTTCACTGTCTTCATTATTCCCATTGCTCCAATGTTATTAAAGGGAATTAAATACAACATCCTAGAACAGGTAAAGGGTTTGAAGTGAAAGAATATTTAATCTGTAACAGTACATTTGCTGCACATATAATTAAATGTTCACTTTGCATATTATATATAGGTAAAACTACACAACGGATGAAGGATAGACTAGCCAACAACAAATCTACGATCCCTTGCAGTAAAATCTGATTTCCATTCCCCATCACTTTTTGGAGGCTAATCATAACATAGCTCAGAAATTTTTTCAAATTCTAGAGCAGAAAGAATGTCCAAGAGGTGGAAATCATGTCAAAGTCTTGAAGGAACATGACTCCTTCTGGATTCACAAACTGGACACATTGAGCCCTAATGGCTTAAACTGAGAGTGTGGTTATATTTTAACTTGATTACTCATATTAAAATAACCTTTTCTTCTTCTTCTTCTATCCTTTACAGCACCGATAGCACAGGACAATATATCAGTGTAACGGCAGGAGTAGTGGATCCTCTGGACCACCGCAAACGGTGGTATAAGCCACGCCTGGGAGTGGAGTCTAAGTAGGTCCCGGCATTAACCAGAGCCTGTCGCAAGGCAGGATGTGCTTGCTGCAGCGGGAGTCCTACCAGGTCGCTACCCCTGGCACGACTAGCTTGCGATGGCAGCCGAGGTGCAGCGAGGTGACGAATCGTGACACAAAACTCGTAGTCGAGGACAATCAGGCAGGTCAGAGCAGGCCGTGAAGGTTCATATTCGAGAAACATAGCAAGAGGTCGGAAAAACAACGATACAGGTATGCACTTCAGGAATGCTTTCTCTACGGCACAGGGCACTACAGATCCGGCAGGGAAGTGACGATGGACTTTGGAATATATAGGGTCAGCACCTGGCAATTAGCCAATTACCGGCACGCTGGCTTTTTAAATCTCAGAAAGCCGGCCGGCAGAGGATGACGGAAGGACAGTAGCGCGGCTAGGTGAGTACTTGCCGGCATAATGAGTGCGCCCGCAGCCAGACACGCCAGCGAGTCGGACCGCGGGGCCACTCTTAACAATCAGTAAGAGATACAGCCCTCTTTCCCATCCCCCCTTCTTTATTTCCTTTGTCCTTTTCCCTATGCCCTTTTGTGTTTTCTTCTTACATACCACTCATAGTACATAAATACTTTCTATTACTTTCTATTATTTACCTTTTTTTCAAACTATTATCATCTTAACCCAAACTCATGATCTACACATCTTAATTTCCTTCTGTTCAACCCTGTTTACTATATTTCCTGTCCTTCTTCTTTGTTGGTCACTTCCCCCTTTTTTTCCCTTTCCATCTTTTTTGTCTCTTTTTTTCCTCTTTTTCTTTCTTACCTTTTTTTTTTCTTTCCCCTTGTTATACTGTTACCTTTTTACAAATCAGACATCACATGCTTTCAGTTAGGGTATGTTCACACGGCATAATTGCGGAGTTACGCCCCGCAATTACGCCGGGAATTGAGAGCAGTAAGCCGAGAAATACGGGCTGAAATACGTCCCTATTTAAGCCGTGTGAACATAGACTTACATTCTTTATTTTGTTCCACGTTACACCATCTTCAGTGACATTTCTGGCTTCCATTCTTTTCCCCTTTCTTGTATAATTAATATGGGCACTCTCTTACCCCATAAATGGTGAGTCATTTGCCTCCTCCTGAGCCCCATTACATTTTATGTTTTAGTTCCATTAACCTCCAATATGTACTCCCTATCTCCACTGGAAACCTTATTTACAATTATTAGGGATAACTATGGAGTGCTATTGTTTGGTATTATTCGGTATTAATTATTGTGCACACTACAAAGACAGGCCGTATATAATGTGCATGGCGCTCTCTTATATCACACCATTCCTCTTAGCTCTCTTTTTCTGAGCTACTCATTTATTTGAGAAGCTTATTGGTCTGCATTAAGTATAATCACAATCCACACATTTTCACACCTCATTGATTGTATGATGTCCCCCCTTTAGGATATGCTACCAACTTGATATGCATGACCCCTACACAGTCTATGTGATTATGCACTTTGTGTTTAATGACATGTAAATATTGTACATATTTTTGTATATGTTTTCGGTTTATAGTGTGTATACTTTTTTCCCATACTCATTTTTATGTTGTTCCCACATTGACATGTATAAATAATTTTATCAGATCGAAATGTCACATGTTTTTATGTCACTTTAAAATGTAGTCTTTGTCTGGAACTTGAAACAAGAATTGTGAATAAAACAATAATTAATTTGCATGTGGTGTGGTTGATATTTTTGCTTATATTATAGTGGACTTCCAAGTCCAACAACCAGCACCCACTACACTATTTTCTACAGTGAGTGCCGCCCAAATGTGTGTATTAAAAATAGAAGATATATTACCACAGACGCACCTAGGTTGATCTACAGTACATTGTTTTTTAATAGAACACAAAGTTCCAACTTTGGTATGTGAAAGCTTGTTGAGGTACAGGAAACCCACCTAAAAAGCCTTTAGGGGGTCAAAAGTTTAGTAAAGTGGTTAAACATATATTTTATATTTGTAGTATAACGCTTCTAGTGAATAGCTACTCAATCTGTCTCCAGACTCCCAATCTCAGTAAGGGAATACTGCTGTATAGCTCCTATTGAAGTGCTATATTACAAGTAAGTAAGGCTTTACAGGGGTAAAAAATGCCTTAACCCAGGCAAATAACTATTTTTCAGTTTTCGCCAGTAAATCTGGTATAAGATTTATGGTGCAAATGACCATTTATCTAAACACTTTAGCCACGTGCTGTGCTCACCTGAACACAACAAGGAATTACACAGCCACAAACGTTGGACCATGCTGGAACATTTGCAGTTGTTGGCTTGCAGGAAATGCACTTCATTCCATAATGGCTCTTAGGTTCCCTTCTCCTTTGCCTATCTTCCAATTGTAAACAGATTAGCTGTAAAGACAGAATGGGGTGTCGTATAGCGCAGGGCTCGATAAATAAGAATGAACCTGACATTCAGGGCGACATGTATGAAGGAAGGTGCATCAAAGTGAATAGTCGAGTCTCATTTTCAGTGTATAATGCGCCTGATGTATGAAAGTGGGGTTTTTTTTGCGATCATAAATGGTGTGTAAAGTTCGACGCGCGCTCGCCTTTGTGTTAGGCATATTGCGGAACTTAAGCGCATAATTAATGCGCCTAACATGTATTAAGGTTATAAATAGGCTGGAAATAAAAGAAGTCATTAGAATAGCATGTGAGTAAATAGAAACTATTGTACTGATCCTGCTTGGAGGACCACAGGTCCCAGCAATACCTGTGCTGTGCTGGCTTTTGCTGTATGTAGAATAAAGTGTGAGAGCAGCAAAAATAAATTTTAAATTTAATGTAGTAAAAATTTTAAATATAAAAATCTGAACAAGATAATCAATGGGTTTTTTAATGTAAAATTTGTTTTAGATTCTATGAATTTTAAATACAGTATATTTTATAGAGATATTTCTATATTTTGGGGATATTATATATTTTATATTAATTTATATGATCATATTTTTCATTAAATTTAAATAATTAAATTTTATACAGTTTGATAATTATAATAAATTACTTATTATTAATGTACTGGTGTAAGTTGAGAAGTATTGGACATTTTTCCCCTTTATAGCAAATCTAGCTCCACTTCGACTCCTCAGGCACCGGCAGACCAAATTGAGAAAGGTCTGCCTGTCCGAGCAGTAATGCGCCTAGTTTTGCCAAATCACATTCATATATGTGTCTAATATTACGAGTGTGGTGCGACACACCTCCATAACGCCCCCGGAACACCCCTTCATGTTAGGCGCATTAGAAAGTGTCGAGTCTCACGAACAATGCGCCTAACACATTCATTAGACATCGTAGCTGGCTCAGTTAGGTGCATTGTACACCAGAAAAAGGGTGAAAAACCCTTTCATACATGTCGCCCTAAGTCTTCTTGTAGTATATTAAGTAAATATGTTTTCCTGTGAAACTTATTTGATCTGAGACTCATGTATAAAGAAGATAATTGCTTAAGAAATCGTAATTGCTGCAGTCTGCTGTTTGTGTTCCCAAACGTCTCAGTTTTCAGGTCATGGTCATGGTTACTGGTCATGGAGATCTAAAATGTGCATACCTTCTGTAATTTGCTATTACAACATTTTCAGAGATCCTAGGAGACACAAACAATCCCAAATAGCTGCAATGGCAACAAGTATTATCGCTGTTGCAACTGACTCCTATGTGTACCTCATAATCCTGTCAAATTGTTTTGACTGGAGAGCTGACTACAAGAGTAGCAAAATTTTGATTTTTGTACTTACTGTAAAATACTTTTATCGTCTGATTCATTAGGAGACACCTTGAGTATAGGGCCCTGCCCTAGGAGGCTGGCACTAGGTTGAAAACAAATGTGTTGGCTTCGCCTGGATGGACTATATCCCTTCTACTGGCGTCAGGCTACACAATTTTAGCCTAGTGTCCGTAGGAGGCAGATGACGCTCTGCAGGTTTGCTGCATTTTTTATTTTAGTTTTATTTATTTCTTTTCCCTTTCAAGAAGTGATGGTGTTTTCACTCACCTATCATGGGGGTTGGCAATGTGGTTGCCACCATGACGGTAATCCCTCTGTGGGCGTTAGCAAACCAGATGGCCGCCATCTGTTACTTCTTGACTATATCCCTCCTACTGACGCCAGGACTAACCAGTGCATCTACTGTGAGAGCCACAGGATCTCGGGATCTGGATACATAGTTTGTGAGCTGATGGTTGAGACAGGATGGGAACAGATCGACATCTGGAGTGCCCCACCTCTGGCAAAGATGCTAAAATATCTCTGGCAGAAGTGATCACTCTCAGGGATCCACCGATGTCCGGCTGAAGTGATCAGTGATCCAGTTGTCCACCACCGGAATGAAAATCGTTGACAAAGATAGAACCAAGAGTTCTGCCAAGCCAAGGCTTTTCAGGGCCTCCAGGAAGGCCGCACGGCTTCTGGTGCCTCCCTGACGATTCAAAAAAGCCACCGAGGTATGTTTTCGGACTGAATCTGAGTCACCCTGAAGAAGAAGGGACCAATGAAAGACCGGTAGGAAAATGGCCCTTAGTTCCAGAACATTGATCTGTAGATGGGATTCCCTGGAAGACCACAGATCCTAAGTCGTCCGGGATCCAAACAAGGCCCTCCATCCCAAGAGGCTGTCATCTGTGGTGAAGATTTGCCATTGTGGATAAAGGTAGGACTTTCTCTGAAATAATGCAGGTGACACCAGCCACCTGCTGAGGTCGGCATGAACTTGGGATGGGAGCAGAATTTCTTTGCGTAGGGAAACAGGGAACTGTCCCAGCGAGTTAGGATTGCCCCCTGGAGAAGGTGAGAATAAACCTGTGCGAATGGCACGACTTCAAAGGCTGCAATCATCCTGCCGAGAACTCCACTCAAGTGCAAAAGGTATATGCGGCACGTTTCCAAAGCAGAGAAACACCTGACCGTAAGAGCTGAATCTTCGCTGGCAGAAGAAACACTCTGGCTGCATGTGTGGCAAGGATCATGCCCAGAAACTTCAGCCATTGGGACGAGATCAGAAAAGAAGCGTGTTAAGGTATCCAGGGTGATGTTGATGCTATCCAGATTGGTGTTTCACAACAGAGCCTTCACAAGAAGGTTGTCTAGATAAGGGATAATGGCAACACCCCTGATGCAAAAGAATACCATGAGAGGTACCAAGACTTTGGTGAAGACCCTTGGCGCTGTAGCGAGGTCAAACGGCAGAGTCACGAACTGGAAATGCAGTGGACCCACCGAGAAACAAAGGAAATGCTAGTGGGACTGGGCAATAGCAATGTGCAGGAAAGTGTCCCTGATGTCTATGCTGGAAAGAAATTTGCCTTGTTCCAGAGCCGCAAATACCGACCAGAGAGATTCCAAGCGGAATCTAGGAACCTACACATACTGGTTGAGCTACTCTTTTTTGGGAGCCATGAAAAAAGGTTGGAATAAAACCCCCAGAAATGCTCGGACTCGGGGACCGGCATAACTACACCCTGAAGAGACAGGGAATGGATTGCCTGAAAAAGGGTTGATCCTTGGTCAGGAGAAGCGGGCGGGAAAGAGACAAAAAACTGAGCTGGGGGAAGAGATGTAAAGTGGATCTTGAATCCTGAAGAGACAGCTTTCTGAACCCAGGCGTCTTCCACCTGGAACTCCTCCAAGCGGAGGAGGATGGGGAACTCATCTAACCGTCATTTTTAGGCGTAGGCGGAATCACTCCTTCGGTACCTTGCACCTATCAGAGTGGGCTTAACAGATCCAAAAGAAAACCACGGTGGTGGTAAGTGGGGACAGTTGACCTGCATATAAGAGGTAGCAGACGGCGGCAGTCTGGTTTGCTGACGCCCACAGGGGAATTACAGTCATGGTGGCAACCACGTTGCCGACCCCATGATAGGTGAGAGAAAACACCATCGCCTCTTGAAAGGGAAAAGAAATAAATATAACTTAAATAAAAAATGCAGCTGACTTGCAAAGCAGCGACTGTCTCCTAAGGACATTAGGCTAAAATTTAGTAGCCTGACGCCAGTAGAAGGGATATAGTCCATCCAGGTGGAGCCAACACGTTTGGTTTCCGCCTACTGTCAGCCTCCTAAGATCAGGGCCTATACCCAAGGTGATGTGTCTCCCAATGATACTGACAAGAAACCTTAATTCAGGTTCAGATCCTGCTCAACCCAAATATACTGTGTAAGATGTGGTATACACTCCTTAGCACAGAAATCGCAACACCAAGAATTAAAAGTCTTGGATTTATGGAAATCATAGCACCAATAGACAAGTTAATGATATGCAAATGATAAAAATATGGAAACAAAATATTGAAAACATCTTGATTTATTGAGTATAAGTGCCACTTGCAGAAATACATGAACTTGTACTCTCTGGCATGCAATCAATCGGGTTATTAATGGTTGTCTGACAAATGCTATGTCATGCCAAATGCACTTGGGCATGCAAATTATCAAGATTGGCTGCTGGCAGCTCCCATTTCAATTGCCAATTAGTGACGTCCCAGATGTGCTCAATGGAAGACAAGCACAAAGATGCTACAGGGAACTGTAACTCGTTTAGGCCACGCAGGTTGCTCACGGTAGCATAAGGGTCAGGCTGGCTGGTATTGTCCTCTTGAAAAATGGATTCTGGAACACTTTGGAGAAATGGCTTTATCGCTGGTTCCACAACCAAATCAATATAATGGCAAGCTGCTCGTGTACCTTAAATGAAGACTAGCGGAGTTTGGCTACTGTACATTATGCCACCCCATACCAGGCGAAGGAGAGCGATCATTGCATCCAAGGCTGCATCCATCATTAAAGATAACAGACCTCCATTCCAGCCTCCACAACCATCTTCCTGTAGACTATGATAGCTGTTGAGAGTGGTGGCATGAGGCCAATGAAACTCCTGTAGCTGGACATCTGGCTCATAGCCTAGTGTTATGCAAACACTGTTTGCTGCCTTAGGCCTGGGATATGACGTCCAATTTTACTTGCAGCATAGAATGGACCACTATGCATCATTCTTTCACTCACAAGATCCGTCCATGGAGAGGTTTGCCTCTATACACCTCTTGCTGTCATTTTAGTTTGTTGTTGCTCTCCCAACCACTGGGACAAGCAATGTTGAACAGAAGGCATCACACAATAATCCCACACCAACTAATCTGATTTTTTGAGGTTTCATGAAGCTAAAAAAATTTTGCTTTCAATTTGGCTTCTATGCCACTCTCAAATGTCACAGAGGGGAGCCAGATGCTTGAAAATTTGAATATTTGAAGATCTTAGCAACTTCTTCAAATTGCTTGGCAGCTTGTTCTTTTTGATGTGGCAATTCTAAAGTTAATGAGTGTATAATTCTATGAACAGGCCATCTTCAGAAAGTGCCTTAGATTATGTGACAATTATCTCCAAAGCACAAACAGTGCTGCTGCATATCAATTTTCTAGTGGATAAAGTACAGTTAACCTTATTTATTGCCTATAAAGAACATAGTGGTTTACTTTTTCACCACAACCAGCCACTGCGCAACAGAATAGTCCCACTCTGATCTTCACAATGTGACAAACCATCCATGACTAAGGTTTGTACAAAGGTGGTATATTACATATAGTCAGTGGTATCACGTATAGAAATTATTCTTGGGGCCCACCTTGCACCTATTGTACATGACATGTACGTCACATACTGCACTCTGCCTTGCCGTGCCCAGGAGCCCACCAAGGGTTTCTCCTGTTCCCCTATGGACCAGTCCGATCCTGCATATAGTGTTTTTGAAGTTACTTTTTTTTGCATTGCTTTTTTTTTTGTTTGTTGCAGGCCAAGAGTGAGTTGTGAAATGCACTTCAATAAGTGTATTTCTTTATGATTTTTTTCCCTCACTTTTGGTGCATTTTTTGGATTCAAGACTTTCGTTTTCAAAATGCAGCATGCTCTAAGGGTGGCATTTTTTCAACCATTTTTTCAACAGGCTTCATTATAGAAAAAAACTGTAAAAAAATGTAAAAATAATGCTCTTTTATAAGCAAGAGGGACACCACATAAAACTATGGATGAAGAAAGCCAAAGGCTGCATTTACACATGCAGTTTTGACATAGACTTTGGTGCATTTTTTTTATTCATTCCTGTCTTTGGAACTGAAAGCAGAATCAAAATCTGCCTTTGTAAATACAACCTAGTGAAACACTTGGTCCTGTGTGTCCACATTGTGAAAATAATTTAAAACTTTAGTGCAAAACGTAAAAAGATGACCACTGCTCTGGAAAACATTTTAGATTACCTCGGGAGAGTGCATTGAGTAGTTTGCTGGAAGCTTTTCAGTTGCCACAGGGAGGCAGTACTGTCCCGTTTGAAGCCGATCATTCATCAAGATAGGCAACCACTAAGGAAGAAACACAAATAACTGTATATAACATGAAACATTAAAATGAAATAAAGTGATCATTACGAGACAGTAGTTTAAGAAGCACTTTAGGCCATTCTCACTTACAGAATATCCAAGGACAATTTCCACTGAAGTACCAAGCTTCTGCTGGCAGCTAACATGGTAAAATGTGAATAGGAGGTGATGCTTTTCTGTCAGCTTTGCAGGTAGTTTAATTTTTACTTCTTCATAGAAATCAGGAGCCCTGGAATAAAAACATTATTTTACTGAACTAATAAATTGCAGCATACATAAATTTTTTTTGTGAAGTACCATTGTCAGAAGTATCAGTGTACCAATGTGTACACCTCTAATGTAATACATATTTTATGTTGCTGTTAAAGCACCAACATACTCCTCAGGGCTCAACTGAAAATATAATCAGTTGTAGTTTCAGACAGAGGGGTTCAACATGTAATTTAAAGTCAAAGGAAGCATTTTGACTGCATTTAATAATCATAATATCTGCAAATAGACAATATAAGTAGAAAGTACGTTCATACTGTAGGGCAGGGGTGCACAACATTTTCTGGTCAAAGGGCCACATTATCATACTGTACCTCTTTCAGGGGCTGCAATAAATATCAGAGAGGTTTAGCCCTTATGGCACTTCAATTGTCAATACACATATTCAAAATGGCTGAGAAGTCTGGGTTCCACTTTAAGAAAAAGAAGTCAGCAGAACCAGTAAAGATGTACTGTATGCAGCTAGGGTACACGCCTGAAGATACTCAAACCCAAGTCCAAATGCAACAATAAAGGAAAAAACAGGCAGCGCATCCTTTACTCACCCAGGCAGCGACATTTTCTCAAGCTGTTTAGAGATGAAAGGTTGCTGCTCGGGTGAAAAAGGGACCTCATATCTAAACAGCTTGAGAAAAGCTCTATTAAGAGCTGAAATGTCACTGCTTGGGTGAATAAAGGACTTTACTTTTTTGGATGTGCTGCCAGGCATTTGTTTCTTTTCTTTCCACTTTAAAGGGTTTTTACCATGAAGGAATGTCATGCCTGATTTGTCCTGCTTCCGCTTTAAGTATGTTCAAAAGGGGCATGTATAATTTGTTTGAACTGCACAGCATGTGACCCAGCAGGCTTGAAATCACCACACCTTTCCCTAAAGTGTGCTCACTCTGGTTAAACAAAGGTCTGTTTATATAAAGAGCTGTTAGTAGCTACAATGTAGCTGAGTGGTTAGCACTTCTGCCTGTCAGCTTAGGAGTCCTAGGTTTAAATCCTGGCAGAAACCAAAGATGGATTTTTTTTCTCAATGCACATACATGATTGAGGGTTCTTTCTTCCTTTTAACTAAATTCCACTATTTGACTAATTACTAAAGAGTACGGAGGACATGAGTAGAATGACAGGACCTGGGTTGGAAGTGAGTGTATGTGATTACTAAGCAGGGAAGAGACTGACAATAGCTGTCAGAGAGAACAGGTGATGTCTGAGCAAGTGCATGCAGGACTGAGGTACTCTCGTGACTGGTCGTATCCCCTAGAGACGAGCTTTACACTATGGATCACTAAGTCAGCAGTTAAAACAAAAATGGTACAAAATTTTTAATAATGATGAATGGTAAAAATATTTATTACAGTCTTTAATTTGCGAGCTTCTCATGTCAGTTTTACTTTGAGGTAAAACCCCTTTAAGGACTTCCAGAGATCAGAATGGGGGGTCCCTTGGTCAGTAGCTTAGAAAAAGGATATTAGGCACCTATTTTCAGTGTAGTTTTGGGGTGGTTACAAAAGTGGCTGTATCACATCTATAACTAGAGAGAACAACACACAAACAGTATCTCACAAAAGTGAGTACACCCCTCACATTTTTGTAAATACAATGATCTCTCACTTATCACGAGTGTTGTGTTCCAGAGACCCCCGCGATACGTGAAAATCTGCGAAGTAGCGGCGTTACATTTGTTTTATTATTTATATATATTAATATATATTATATAAATATATTATTTATATATTTCCACACTCCAACATTTAAAAATCTATGTGGGTACTCACCAGTGAAGTATACTGCAGCTTGAATGATGAAGATCACGAAGAGCATCACAGCTCTCCTGAAGGCACCTCTTCATCGCGCTGTTCATCGGGCACTTCATCGGGCTCTTCATCAGGCGGTGCAGTATCTTCCCCCTGGGTCGTAACTTCTATTTCTGCTAAAGGTGTAACTGATCTCTTTGTCCTAGTGATGAACATAATTATGGGCAGTTGCTGGTGCTACTTTTTCTTCCGAGTGAGAAGATTTTTATAAACTGATATGCCACTCTCAATGATATTTACAAAGTGCAATGAACGAAGCATTTGGTGGTCCCATTCTTCAGCAGCCCGCTGGAATTCTTTGGCCATTCTGACCATGCTTGCCAGACAATCAAGTGTTAGACCAACCTCCTCCTCTTCTCCAACCTGTTCATCTTGTTCCTCATCCTCTTTTTCAGTTGCTGACTTCGTCATCTCCGCCAGGTCTTCGTCCGTTAATGGTTCTTATTGGACATCAATCAGGTCATTCACATCTTCAGGAGTCATATCAATGAAGCCATCTCCTCCCAGTAGTTTTGCCAGCTTCACGGCCTTAGTTACTGCAGAGTGATGGACTTCAGCAGGAGAGAAACCCTTGTAATCATGGACTACTTCTGGCCACAATTTTTTCCAACAGGCATTTACTGTTTGACTCTTCATCTCCGTTATGGCCTTCTGAATATTCACAGGACACGATGCAATATTGTAGTCACGCCAGTATGCCTTTAGCATGAAGTTTTGCTGAACGTTTGAGCACAACAAACAGACCGATGCTAAAGTCAGGGAGCCAATCAGCGCTCAGGATATTGAACACAGTGCGGTGATTGGCTGGTTTCCATACCGCAAAAATGCCGCGATATACCGAAAAATCCGCGATGCAGTATAAGATCCAGACAGCTGTATTATCCGCGATGCAGTGAGGCCACGATAAGTGAACCGCGATATAGCGAGGGACGACTGTATTGCATTATATCTTTTCATTGGACAACACTGAAGATATGACACTTTGAAACAATATAAAGAAGTCAATGTACAGCTTGTATTACAGTGTAAATTTGGTGTGTCCTCCAAATAATTCAACACACAGCCATCAATGTCTAAACTGCTGGCAACAATACTGAGTACACGGACAAATTGTGCACAGGGTGTCAATATTTTGTCAGGTCATTATTTTCCAGTATCACCTTAACTCTCTTCTGCATGGAGTTCACTAGAGCTTCAGAGGTTCCCACTGGAATAATCTTCCACTCCCCCATGATGACATCACGGAACTGGTGGATGTTAAAGACCTTGCGGTCCTCCACCTTCTTTTTGAGGATTCCTCACAGATACTCAATAGGCTTAACTTATGGAGACATGCTTGGCCAGTCCAGCATATTTACCCTTATTTTCTTTAGCTAGGCAGGAAGGGGATCTGCTTTAGTATGTCACAGTACATGCTGGCATTCATGGTTTCCAAAATGAACTGTAGCTCACCCCCATGACACTCCCACCACCATGCTTGACTGTAGGCAGGACACACTTGTCTTCATACCCTTCACCTGGTTGCCGCCATTTGACATCATCTGAACCAAATAAGTTTATCTTGGTCTCATCAAACAGTAATCCATGTCTTTAGTCTGATTGTCTTCAGGAAACTGTTTGCAGGGTTTCTTGTGCATCATATTTAACCCTTTAACGACCGCCCACTGTTTTTTGACTAAGGGCATTTCAGGTCGTCCGTCTTCAGCGACGTCTTTTGGCGTCACTGCAGACATCAGGGTTTGTGGTTCCCGGCGTCGCAGCTATACTGAGAACAGGGCTGTACTTTACAGCCCTGTTCCCAGTGCAGCCTCTGCAAGCGCCAGGGAGCCGGGGAAACCCTTTGATTGCAGCGGTTTGTGACCGCCACAATCAAAAGACTTTCCCCTGCTCTGTCGGGTGATTGGAACGCTGGTAACAGAGCTCAGGGAATGGCTGCACAGTCAGCCCTGGGGACCTATAGTAGCCCCAGGGCTGTCTATGAAAGAAACCACTGTGTGCTGCCTTGATTGCTGCCTGTGTCAAACTGACACAGATTATAATGTATTAGCATATATGAATATGCTAATACATTACTAAATGTAAAAAAGAAATGTAAGACAGTTATCCCTTCAAGGGATTAAAAAAAAAAGTAAAAAACATAAAAAAAGTGTAGAAAAAAATAAATAAAATAAAATATTTAATAAAAATTAATTGTGCATACATTACACACAAAAAAACCTACACATATTAGGCATCTACACAACCGTAATAACCTGTAGAACTAATCTAGCAAGTTATTAAAGGAGTTGTCTCACTATAGGCTTTCAGCCTACTTCAATGTGTCTGGCAGCATAGGATTTTTGAATTCAGGGGTGTGCTTCTTGTCTTCCTCTTATCCTTCTCCCCTCCCCTCAGCACACAGCTAGCTCTCCTCCTCTGACTGCAGTAACTTCTATACAGCAGGGGGAAGGTGAGGGGGTTTGCTGCCAGGGTTAACCCTGTGTGTGCCTGCCTAGATCTGCTGCTCACTGCTGGATCAGCTGCACTGTGCTGCTCCTCTCCACAGAGTCAGGAGACAGGAGAGGGCTGATCTATGAGTGTGGAGCCAGAGGTCTGTGAAGCTGTGTATGCTAATAGCAGAGCAGGGGGGATGTAAAGGTTCCTATACCCCCTGTTTATGAAATACAAATCTCCACGTACATCTCAAGCAACAACAAACAAACCCTGTTCTGTGCAGTCCTCCCATCGAACAGACACAGGGCAGCTGTGAAGTGTGTTACTATAATCATGATGTGTCACTAATACAGCAGAGCAGGGAGGGATATGAACCGTTCACATGCCCCCCTGATCTGTTCTATTAGTATAGTCAAATACAGTGTCCACAGACACATGGTGATTATTGTAACACACTTCACTGCTATCAAATCTACTGACCGCAGATCAGCCTCACCTCTGCTCTCCTCAATCTGTGTAGAGAGCAGAAGGGAGCAGGCACACACAGGGTTAATCCACACAGACACAGAAGCCAGAGCCCTCCCCCTTCCTTCCCTACAGAAGCATACTGTGCAGGAGGGGCTCTGTGCTCCGACCTGTATTCAGAAGCTGATGAGTCACCAGCACTGGCAGCCAGTGAGATAAAAATCAACAGGTCGGCTTTTATAGTGATTTGAGGAGCTGATGCACTCCTACTACCAGGGATAACTAAAAATCAGTAGGACATTTGTAATGAACATATATTGCAAAGCTGCTTGTTTTTTAAAGATCTTTTAATTAAAACCCAATCATTGTAGCGAGACAACCCCTTTAAGTGTGAAATGTAAATGGTGTAAAAAAAATAATTACATTTTTGTTTTTAAATTCTGCATTAATTTATAAGTGAACTTAAACTATTCCCTCAAAAAGTACAACCTGTACCGAATAAAACAAGGCCTCATACAACTGCGTCATTGAAAAAATTAAAAAGTTACGACTGTTGAAACGCAAGTAGGCAAAAACTAAAAGCCTGCTGGTCACTAAGTACTTTTCAGGCGTTCGGTTTAAGGGGTTAAAAGAGGCTTCCTTCCAGGGTGAGAGACATGCAGAACAATTTGATGTGTAATGTAGGTTCTGAGCACTGACAGCCTGACCCTTCACCCCACCCCTTCAACCTTTGCAGCAATGCTTGCAGCACTCATATGTCTATTTTGAGAAAACAATCTCTGGATGTGATGCTGAGCACGTACACTCAACTTCTTTGGTAGCCTATGGTGCGGCCTGTTCTGAGTGGAACCTGTCTTGTTAGACCTCTGTATGGTCTTGGCCACCATTCTGCAGCTCAGTTTTAGGGTGATGACAATCTTCTTATAGCCTAGGCCATCTTTATGTAGAGCAGCAATTCTTTTTTTCAAATCTTTAGAGAGTTCTTTGCCATGAGGTGCCATGTTGTTCCAGAGACCAGCATGACCAGAGGGAGTGTGACAGCGATAGCAACAAATTTAACACGCTTGCTCCCCCTTTCACACCTGAAACCTTGTTGTATTAATGAGTCTCATGACACCGTGGAGGGAAAATGTCAATAAGGCAAAGTTTTCCCTTAGGGGTGTACTCACTTTCTTTGTCAGTGGTTTACACATTAATGGCTGCATGTTGACTTATTTTGAGGGCACACCAAATTTACACTGTGATTCAAGCTGTACACTAACTACATTACATTGTATCAAAGTGTCATATCTTCAGTGTTGTCCCATAAAATGATACAATATTTACAAAAATGTGAGGGGTGTACTCAATTTTGTGAGATACTGTATAAAGCCACCTATCCAATGCATCACCTCTTCTTTGGAGTCCCAAATCAGACATTTTTATGGTATATATTGTGGATATGCTGTAAATTGTGTCAGATATAAATACTTATTTGAGAAAGAAATCCTGAGATAACACAAAAACAGTTTTTAATGGGTTGCTCATTTAGGTTGTTTAAAATAGCATACACAGCCCTGTACTGCCAGCCATACAGTTCCCACCATAGCAGTGCCAGGAATACACTGCCCAACGGTTCGCGTTCTATGCAAAATTCTTCCGGTCTCTCAGTAAAGCGCACGACAATATGGGTGGGCAAGTGAATAAGCTCACTCAAGGAGGAAAGTAGATCCCGTGCGGCCAGCGCACCTTTTATTCTACTTGAAAACCCCTTCTTGAACGTGGCTCATAGGGCTGTGTTGTTCCTCGACAGTTCTGAGGACAGGGTGCGGAACTGAATAGCATAGTCTCCGACAGACGAGTCTCTGCGCAGGTTCAGGAGCGCTGTTTCGGCAGAGGATGCACGGGCAGGTTCCGAGAACATGACACGGAATTCCGCTAGGAAGGCCTGAAGATTGGCAGTCCATTGGCAGTAGCCCATGCCAGGGCTTTCCCAGAGAGAAGGCTGACCTCAAACGCCACCTTGAACCGTTCGGTAGAGAACTGGTTGGCCATTAGTTCCACGTGCATGGAACACTGGCAAATGAAACCCCTGCAGAGTTTCGGGTCCCCATCAAACTTCGTCAGTAGTGACAATCTTAGCTTTGGGCCGACAGACGACACTGGAACCATGGGCGCAGAGGAGGCTCCCAAAGTAGGTTGCTGGGCAGAGAGGAGCTGCTGCATCATGATGGACAGCTGGCTTAACTGTTGTGCCTGTTGCATAATCTGCTGAGATTGTTGGGCCACAGCAGTGGTGAGGTCTGCAACACTTGGTAGAGGCACCTTGGTGGGATCCATGGCCGGATCTAACTATAACGGCTGGAGTAGTGGATCCGCTGTGCCAATCCAGGCGATGGTATAAGCCGCACCAGTGAGTGGAGTCTAAGAGGCTTCTGGTTTTCACCAGAGCCCGCCACAAAGCGGGTTAGACTTGCTGCAGCAAGCGATCCCCCAGGTTGCTACCCCTGACGCGACTTGCCAGCAGCGGCAGCCAAGGTGAGGCGAGGTACAGAATCGTAAAGCAGGCTCGTGGTCGGGGACAGGCAGGAAGGTCAGAACAGACAGCAAAGGTGCGTGGTCAGGAAACGTAGCAAAGGTACTGGAACACGGTAGAACAAAACACAATCTGTAACGCTTTCTCTAAGGCTTAGAGCACTGTAGATCTGGCAGGGAAGTGAGGGAGGAGCTCAGAATACATAGGGTCAGCGCCAACAATTAGCCAATTACTGGCACGCTGGCCCTTTAAATCACAGACAGCCGGCGCACACCCTAGGTAGCGGGGGCACGCGTACCGGTCGGCAAAGGAAGACGGACGAGCAGGAGTGTGGCTAGGTGAGTACCTGCCGGCAGAACGAGCGTGCCTGAAGCCCGACATGCAAGCCGCGGTGCCATGTTCGGGGAGAGAGGACACAGGAGCGCCCACAGCCAGCATGTCCGGTTGCGGCGCTGCCTGCAACAATTTATTTAATAATCAACTTCTCCCTCACCCATAGTCACACCCCTATTACACCAAATGTTCTAAATCTATAGACTCTGTTAAATAGACAAATAGTTACAAAGTATCTTGTAAAAATAATCTATTCTTTAGAATAGTCCTGTCCTTTACAAGAAAATATATAAAAAATATTGTGATGCATAATGGTAATTAAAATATTTTATCTGAAAAGCTAAAGTAGAAATAGTATGGCTAAAATTTGTTCTGGCTGGACAGGTAGTCTAGGTATACACATGTACTACGTATTGTGGTAACATGCAAAAAGACAACTTTCTTCTGTGTGGATATTTAATTGATTAATTACATTTTTTCATTCCATATTGTTTTATGTTTTAACTGGTGCTTTGAAAATAAAAAAGAGCAAAATTATATTTTATAAAGTGGCACACATTTTTTCACATATTAACAAGCAATATGCAAATATTATATATATTTTTGTAACTGGGCGGTTAGTTTTTTAATTACATTTTTTAAAGTTCCCTAATGTACATGACTTCCTTGTTTGTCTTTTGAACTCCCCCTCTGTGAACTCTAGTAGCACAGTAGTGAAAGGATCGCTTGATGGTTCTCATCCAGGAAAAGTTATCAGTAGGACCTGTTAAGCGTAAAAAAGCTGGAACTTCCCCCAGTGAAGAAAAGGATTATCCAATCATACTTTCATGTATTACTCTTGTCATTGCTCTGTTATTCTAGTCTAATATTATCTATCCCTGTCCAGAGGACAATACAGGGATCATTATGTCACTACCTTCAATTGGTAATGAGACTACATAGAGATAAGCAGCACCAACAGTAAAGTAATACGAGTCTACCATGGCATTCATGACTTTTAGGTTAGGTCTACACTGCACTGGACAAAAAACTCACTGAAAACCAAATCCTAAAACCATTCATAAAATTGAGTTTTTTGGCGTGTTTTTTGGACTATTTTTGGTTAGTTTTTAATGCATGCAAAATCCATATACCTGGGCAGTTTTTCAGCAGAACTGTCCAAAAAACACGCCAAGAAAAGCTGAAAAAACATCTGGCGGTTTACATAGATTCCAATAGTAAATTTTCTGCACTGCTCTGTTGTTTTTTGCAATGTTTCAAAAAACGATAAGCAGCAAAAACGAGCAGAAAATAAAATGTTCTGTGGAGACAACAGAACATTTTTACCATTAAAGTCTATGGTACCTGTTTTCAGTTCTTTTTTTCCAGTGGTTTTAGAAAACAAAAAACAATGAAAAAACTGCTGAAAAGCTGTGCAGTGGAGCCTTATTCTTAATTTGTTCTTTACTGTTAGAGCTAGAAAAGGACACAATTTTATATATTATTTTTAATTGTATAGGACTGCTGAAATAAAAAAAAAATACTGCCAAAAATTCTATTAATTTTGTCTTAACAAAAATACTCCTTTGTGATCGAAGTGCCCCTGTGACCATGCTAGACCATTTTATATAGCAAAGGCAGTATACTTTGCCATAAAATGTCCAGACAGTTTAACAATATATAGAAATAACAAAATTTCCACTTACTTGTTGTGATATGTGACAGATGTGTACACCTCGTTCAGAAATTCTGGACCACTAGACTTCCCAAATATCACCTATATTGTAAAACATGTCATAACATCACAAAATATACCAATCTAATCTTTATGGATAAGTGTTTCAATATTACAGTATCTCACAAAAGTGAATACACCCCTCACATTTTTGTAAACATTGTATTATATCTGTTCATGGAACAACACTGAAGATATGACACTTTGATACAATGTAAAATAGTCAGTGTACAGCTTGTATAACAGTGCACATTTTTTGTGCTCTTAAAATAACTCAACACACAGTCATCACTGTCTAAACAGTTGGCAACAAAAAGTGAAGTACACTCCTAAGTGAAAATGGATAAATTGTGCCCAATTTGCCATTTTTCTTTCCTGGAGTCATGTGACTCATTAGTGTTATAAGGTTTCAGGTGTCAATGGGGAGCAGGTGTGTTACATTTGGAGTTATTGCTCTCACACTCTAAAGTTCAACATGGCACCTCAATGCAAAGAACTGTCTGAGCATCTGAAAAAAAACTGTTGCTCTACATAAAGATGGCTTAGGCTCTAAGAAGTTTACCAGTACCCTGAAACTGAGCTGCAGCACAGTGGTCAAGACCATACAGCAGTTTAACAAGACAGATTATACTCAGAACAGGTCTTGCCATGGTCAACCAAAAAAGCTGAGTGCACGTGCTCAGCATTATACCCATAAATTATCTTTTCAAAATAGACGTGAGTACAACCAGCATTGCTGCAGAGGTTAAAGGGGTGGTGGGTCAGCCTGTCAGTGCTCAGACCATATACAGCACATTGCATCAAATTGGTCTGCATGGCTGTTCCAGAAGGAAGCCCCTTCTAAAGATGATGCACAAAAAAGGCTGCAAACAGTTTGCTGAAGACAAGCAGACTAAGGACATTAATTACTGGAACCATGCCATCTGGTCTGATGAGACCAAACTAAACTTATTTAGTTCAAATGGTGTCCTTCGACAGCTCTTTGGTCTCCACCATAGTGGAGTTTGGAGTGTGACTGTTTGAGGTTGTGGA
Source organism: Phyllomedusa bahiana (assembly GCA_025379985.1). NCBI lineage: Eukaryota > Metazoa > Chordata > Amphibia > Anura > Hylidae > Phyllomedusa > Phyllomedusa bahiana. The sequence continues at coordinate 207,397 of JAODAL010000341.1, forward strand.
CAGGTGTCTTTTATACTGATAACAAGTTCAAATACGTGGAGGACAGAGGAGCCTTAAAGAAGAATTTACAGGTTTGTGAGAGCCAGAAATCTTTCTTGTTTGTAGACGACAAAATTTATTATTTCCTCCACCATAATTTTGAATTAAATGCTTTCCCAAATCAGAACAATTGTGATTTTCTGGATTTGCTTTCTCATTTTGTCTCTCATAGTTGAGGTCTACCTATAATGTCAATTACAGGTCTTTCTCATCTTTTTAAGTGGGAGAACTTGCATAATTGGTGGCTGACTAAATACTCCCCCCTCCCCCCTCCTGTATAGTTCACTGAGGGAAACATGCATGTCAACATGTATTGTAATATACTGAAGCAGAGCATGATTCCCTTTATTCAGAAACTGGGCCGCAGGGCAGTATTCCAACATGATAACGACCCCAGACACACCTCCAAGATGACCAATGCCTAGCTAAAGAAAACGAGGACAAAGGTGATGGAAAGGCTCCAGACCTAAACCCTATAGAGCCTCTGTGGGGCACCCTTAAATGGAAGGTGAAAGATCGCAAAGTCTCTAACATCCACAGCTCTGTGATGTCGTCATAGAGGAGTAGAAGAGTGGCAACCTGTGAAGTTGTTGTGAACTCCATGCCTAAGAGAGTTAAGGCAGTGCTGGAAACTAATGGTGGCCACACAAAATATTGACATTTTGGGCACAATTTGTCCCTTTTCATTTAGGGTTATTTTGAGGGCACACCCAATTTGCACTGTAATGCATGCTGCACAATGGCTACTTTACATTGTATCAAAGTGTCATATCTTCAGTGTTGTTCCATGAAAAGATATAGTACAAAATTCACAAAAATGTAAGAGGTGCACTCACTTTTGCAAGGTACTGTAAAACATACAAGTAGGAAATAATCATTGTTATCCATAATGAGCTAGAAATAGTGCACTTAAATGGGTTGTCTCCTAAATATTTCTGGCCATATACAGTAGGTGAAATGAGCATTGAACATGTGACAAATTTGTGACAAAGTAACTATTTTGCTAAGGGTGCCATTGACATAAAATTTTTACCAGATGTTGGTAACAACCCATCCTATCCACACAGACAAAGAAATCAAACCATAGGTGTCCATAAATTCTGTGTAATGAGAAATGACACAGGGATAAAGTGATGAACACATGAAGAAAGAAAGGAAGACGCAGCGGCGTTCACACGAGAGATCGCCGCTGCGTGTTTCTCTCCTGCCTGTCGGGTCCGTCTTGCGGACCCGATCAAAGAACTGACATGCAATTCTTTGATCACATCCGCAAGACGGAGCCGACAGGCAGGAGAGAAACACGCAGCGGCGATCTCTCGTGTGAACGCCTCTGCATCTTCCTCATAGCCCGCAGTGTTAAAGTCAATGCTAATTGTTAGATCCGTCTCTGGGTCCGTCTTGTCGGTCCCAGAGACGGATCTGTAAAGCGCTTGTAACACCGAGTGAAAACTCTGTGTGAACAAGCCCTAAAGATGATTTATAGCAGTTTGTAAATCATGAGTAGTATTGAAAAATATTTCGGCTACAAAATTTACATTAGTAATTAATGATCGCACAATCATACTCTGGATTGCCGAAAGTTGCACTATGTCCAAAACTGATCGCTTTGTAGTAAATGGTAATAGTGCTTTGTAGTAAATGTTTTTCAGATATGGTGAATTTATCATCTTATCACTACATTGCAAACAGCATATCTTATGTTAACTTCCTGTAGTTTACAAGCGAGTACTTGTTCCAGTGCCTTTGGCAATAGAAATATAGATGATTGCAAAGCACATATTTTCATGAAAAATAAGTAGAGATTATTGTAACTTATTATTATGACTGAGACATGAGATAAGTTACTATATTATTATTAGAGAATGCTGAGAAGCTAAGAGATGTGGCGTGAGGAATTATATAATACCAATTTCCAAAGGGTGGGCTTTTCAGTTAACACAGGCTATGCTTCTCTAATAATAATTTTGGTATAACTTATCTATCTTTAGAACAAGTCAGATGGAAGTTACCAGTAGTTACAGAGCCAAAAGTTTTATTTTATAGTGTTTTTCATTTTATTAGTGTTGTTTAGAGTGAAGAAAGCTTAATGGTGATGATTTATGAAAACCAGTGTAAGGAGAACGTGGAAAAAGTGCCTAAAAGCAACCAATCACATTCCAGCTCTAATTCTTCAAAGGTCCTGTAGAAGATAAGGAAATATAATTGGATGGTGTAGGCAACTTTTCCTTGCACTAATTAGATAACTCTCCCCAACATGCTCATATGGGAAGGTGAGAGGGTGGGCTACAAGAAATAAATGAATAGTGTTTACTCTCCTGAATATAAATAAGGCTTACCGGCAAAGCATTCTTAGCATCTTCTCCACACATAAACTGGATTTTGATTGTGATATTTCTTGCGGATGAAAGCCGATTTGCAAAATTCAACCTCTGTGGATAGACATACAGAATATTTCTGGAAGACAAAATCAAATAAAAAGTGAAAAAATAATAAACTGGAAATACTTTTCTGTTTTTGGGAGATTTAGACTGTTGGTTTAAGTACAGGGTTGAAGTTATGAATTGTAAACACTTCTTTGTTAAAGAGGTTTCCCGATTGTTGGTTTAAGTATGGGAATCAGTCAATCTGACTCTACTCATATGACTGCAGTTGATCGCATTGTACATTGCAGTGTGCTTTGGAGTATTTGCTACTCCAGCTTCCAGTACATACAGACTGTATCCATAGGGCACAAATCTATTTAACCTTATTGGTCATATATCCTTTGTGTTTAATTGTAACAACAAGGTTTATGATACAATTAAAGGTAGACATGCCCAGGTTCTGTATAGCTGGTGAGTGGGCACTCAGGATAATTTCTAGTGGTAAACTAAAAAAACAAATTTCACAACACTGTGTGAATGTGGTTTCTAAAATTATTAAAATAATATCACAGGTTATGGATACTAGATTGCTTGAGATTTGTTGTTGATCATGGGGTTTGTACAGTAATACTAAAATTGGAAAAAATCCAACTAGCAACTACCTCAAAACAGTTGCTTTGCCTTCTTGTGGATCAACAATACAGAAGAGAATGACATATCATACATGCAAAGAAAAAGACATAGGCAGCAGAATATTTCATATATATAACAATGTACAGTAATTATTATGTATAATCACAATGTAATACTATAAAGCACTGAAAATAATTTCTAGTATGTTGCAGTGTATTCTATACATAATATATACTGATAATACATACCATATATTATCTATATAGATATTATCTATACTAATCTATAATTAATCTATACACAGCCTACAAAGTTAGCGCTTGTAGAGGAAGCTGATCCATAAGGTATTTTACATTTATAGTTAAGGAAAATTTAAGCTCACTCATTTACATGTCCATTAAACCATAAATAGGTCCCAACAGGGGATACTGGACACTGCCGGCTCCTAGGACTGAGTAGTAGTAGTTGAATTCCAGCACATAGTTTTAAAAATTCTATGAACAAGAACCTTCCTTGGTTTAAAACACTTAGGTGTTGAACTATGTATGTGCTCCTAAAGTAAACCTTTCAGGAGATTTATGCTGTCCTATCTGTGAGCAGGATATGATAGAGAAGCTGAGCTCTATGATATATAAAAGTTTATTTGATTTAAAGTAGGATTTCCGAGTAAAAAGCAAAGTAAATCCTGACCATACTCCTTAAGAGATAGTGAGAGTGCTTAACCCGCCCACAAACAGTGATTGACAGCTTTTTTTTTGCATCAGTGTTTGTACAGAGCAAACTGTCAGTTGCTGTATTTGGGCAGACTCAGAAATACTGCTCCAAATCATATAAACCTATATATCATAGAGCTCAGCTTCTCTCCTAGCAACCTGCTCTCAGGTAGGGCAGCATAAATCACCTGACAGGTTTCCCTTCAGTCATGTCTGCTTTTGATGGATATAATATAGCTTGGAATTTTTTAAAGCCCCGTAGAGTTTAGTTAGCACTACATTAGATATTTTAGTCTTCTTTCCTACAACACAGTGAAAGGGAAGAGACTAAACTAGTGTATGTACCGGTCTCCAATATTGGGAAGAAGGGGAAAATGGTGGTGTGTAATCATCGGGCAGTTTGGTTCTATAATACATTTTAATACAAGATTCCACTTCTCTGTTTACAACCCTAAATATTCTGTAAACCGATAAAAGTAAAATATGAATTACTTTGAGTAAAAATATAGCTGCACAAATATAATAATATGTATAACATAAGGGGCCATTATTGTTTAGAATGAAAGGAAATTATATTACAGTATAAATCATGCATATCCAGTGATGTAATATCAGCATGTTTTATTTTCATACACTTCATCCGCCGTAGAGTCACAGCTTTCCGATGCACAGCATTTTTAGCCACAAAAAAAAGGTTTACTTTCTTGCCAAGCAAGGCAAAGTTCAAGGCATGCTAGAACTCTGGTAATCCCCTGTAATCAGCATCTGAGCATCTAAGCGCTGAGGCTTCCACTCCCACACAAAGCTGTCAGTGTCAGCAGCACAATACTATCATTTAACTCTCTATTTGGCCCATGGTGCCGCTTTTATGTAGTATATTTGAAACAGAAAATTACATGAATAAAATTATGTCAAATTGTCTAAATTATAAGGGGAAAATCGCTCTGTAACTCATTGGTCATGGTGAAAAGCATTTTGCTATTTTTTTTCACATGTCTGGGTGATGTTAGAAACTAATAAACTATAGAAAGAAAGTGTAGCTCACTAGAAACAGCTGTAGTGCCAGGTGCACTGGTTGTGCCTTGTGTACAAATAATCCTATGTAGATAAACTAGTTACATGACACCTGTTCTCTACACACTACAGATAGGGCGGTTTCACATGGTGCATTTTTTTGGTGCGTTTTTTGATGCGTTTTTTTGTGTAAAATTGTACAGCATTAATTGCTCTGCTTTTCTGCACAAAAAACGCATTCAAAAATGCATCAAAAACGCTCCAAAAAACGTTCCGTTACATGGCACAGTTTTTCTGTTGAAGTACTGCACAGCTATGAAACTGCCTTTATTACTAGCAAATACCTTTCCATTTCATAAGTTGTATGGAAAGGTGTTATAAGTGAATAATTAATTATTGTGCTTAGTTCAAATGTTCAGCTTTTCTTTTTTTTTTTAATATCTGTCTTTCAACCATTCCATTTTGTCTTCAGAACCTGCATCGTTTTAGAACATCTGAACACAGCCTTATAAGTCCATGAGTGGGGCCTTTTGAACTAATACAAATAGGTCAGTTGATCAAATGGATCAGTAAAATGGGATCAGTTGCCTCTATATATCACTTATTTCGCCAACTGCAAATCGAAAAGTCAGTTGATCAAATAGATCAGTAAAATGAGTTCAGTTGTCTGTATCAATAATTATTTCGCATGCAATAAAAGTCAGTTGATCAAATAGATCAGTAAAATGAGTTCAGTTGTCTGTATCATATATTATTTCGCCAACTGCAAATTGAAAAGTTGTTCATTTGCAAATGTATTTTTCTCTCAATCAAGTAATATTGTTGAGACCATGTAATATAGAAACAACGCTTTCTGTTCTGCTTGGTGTCTATGCAGCACTTCTGTGAAAATGCTGTAGAGAATCCGAGTCTGTGTTATGTTTGATCTGCCGGTACACAGCATATATGAAAACCTTGTAGACTGTTTGGACCTCTTTAGCTCCAATAAAGTAACAAGGTGTCTGGTACTGTTGCAGTTGTGCTATATCTCCTAGCAGATCTTAAAATGGCACTGATGTTAAATGGCATATTTTTTTGATTCAATAACATAGCGGTGCATTTTCAAGCACTGTTCTCAATACTGTACTGAATACTACAGAATAAAGAAAAAACTGAACCTAAGAAGGAGCTAAGAGAGCTAGCTGTTATATCTGTATCTGCAACAAAGAGCTAAGAGGATTGTTGTATCTGCATATTGTAGAATCCAAAAAATAAAAATAACTGAAGAAAGTGCTATGAACTGTGCACCATCAGGGCATCAAGAATAGTGCCTGAAAATACTGCATCTGCATAATATTGAAACCAAAGATTACACCAATCATTGCATTTACTAGGAAACACTATAGAATCTGTGGTTCCTAAAGAACTGTGGTCACTTTGTCACTTTTCTGGATTATCTAGAATGTTAGAACCTGCATGGTGTTAAAACATATCCAGACTCATATACAGCTGCTAACAACTTCTTCTGTATCAGTAATATAGCAGCAGGCCAAATCACACCTAACCTAAAGTGATATCCCCTAGGGGCTCCTTGCTACAGCCTCCTCAACAGAGAATTGACCACTCTTCCACACAGCTCTCTATTGACGTCACCGGGAGATACAGAAAGAGCCAACAGTTGTTTGCTTGGCTCATTCCTTAAGGTGTTTTTCTTACCATGCAGTTTTACAGAGCCACAGCCAGCTCTAGACTCACACTTCATGGTCAGGCTGTGGGTGGGACTATTGCAGTGTCTATTGGCACATCAGCTCCACTATTCCTGTTACAGTGACATGACTGCAGGAAATTTATAAAATGTAGTACACAAGGTGACAGAGCTCTAAAGGGTGAAAGTTTGTCATTTACTTAGGTAACAAACTGTACTGCTACAGATAAGACTATGCAGGGAGTGGCTCACGATGATCTAAAAGCATCTTGTGGAGCAATTAAATAAGACATGGGGGGAGAAAAGTGTGAGGGGGCAAACTAGAGAAACTTACGCTAACAGGAGATAAAATCTTTTTTTATCTCCTGAACAGAGCCAAATTAAAACAGCAATGCATTTGGTAATAGTCTTTAATTACATTTCCCTACATGTTAATAGCTAATCATTGTGGTGAGAATACAATTAGCCATAGAAACGTCTCCATGTATATAATGGTAAAATCATCTATTGATGGCTGCACATTAAGTCAACAAACAAAGGCGATTCTCATTATATACCATAAATATCTAAGATGGGAGTTTCACTTTAATATCTTTATTTTTATTTGCTTTGCAGTTCAACACAATCCACTATTCCCCGTAAACAGCCATTTCAGACTCAAAAGTGTAGACTTTAGTGTTCCTCAATAGGAAAAAATACATACCATAGTTTAGTCTGTAAAACTATATGAATATATAACTTGTAAAATTAAAACATATTTTTATCCCTTTTAGGGAATGAGCAGTCACCTAAATCACTGTGAGCCCCCTTCATAGGCAATCCCAAGTATTAGTGCAAGTTAAAAAAATAATAATAAAAAACATGTTCATGTCTTTTTTCTTTAGCAACTCCTGCTCCATCCATTAACATAGATTTAGCAGAAGTCTATTAGAGGTATCTGAATAATTTTAGACTACAGCTGCTAGCGTGATCGTATGGAAAAAAAACAATGCTATGGCTGAATATAGCGTCCAGGCAGTAGCTTTAAGTTGCTATTCATCCCCTTTGTCTATCTTACCAGCTGTTGATGGCTGTAAACTATATTTCATTGGGCAATAGAAACACGAATTGCAGCAATGCTAAACAGTAGATAAAACGTTCATTTATTGTAGTTCCTTAAAAACATAACAATAATCTTGGTGCACATGCTAGTGCTACTTGCGTGAGAACATAGACAGTCCGTAGCTGGTCAAGGTCCCAAGTCCATGGGTACTGGCTTGTAACGCTCCAGCGGTCTCCTGAGCACGGAGCCAACGTGGTGGAGCAGGTAGGCGTACAGACAGGCGGGGTCCAGGACGGACAGGTGACGTGTGACGTTTCGGGGAGGACTCTCCCCTTCCTCAAGGGGACGGGGAGAGGGAAGGGGAGAGTCCTCCCCGAAACGTCACACGTCACCTGTCCGTCCTGGACCCCGCCTGTCTGTACGCCTACCTGCTCCACCACGTTGGCTCCGTGCTCAGGAGACCGCTGGAGCGTTACAAGCCAGTACCCATGGACTTGGGAGCTTGACCAGCTACAGACTGTCTATGTTCTCACGCAAGTACACTAGCATGTGCACCAAGATTATTGTTATGTTTTTAAGGAACTACAATAAATGAACGTTTTATCTACTTATTTGCATTGCTGCAATTCGTGTTTCTATTGCCCAATGATTTATGGGAGAGAGGGATACTCCCATTAGCAGCTGATGCGATCGTAGCAGTCAGAAGACTTTTACATTGCCACACATCGATATTTGCAAATATAAACTATATTTCACCAGGTAAGTAAAGCATTGCTAATATTTGTTTCCAGAGATAATCATGTTGGTAAGAACATGTCACTAGCACTGGGTTCTTGATTTAGGATCTTGCGACAGGTTGTCAGCAAGGTAGGGCCAGCCATTAAAACAGCACAGCTTTGAAACCACTTTTTGTTTTGCAGCGAAATGTAATGTTTGAATCTTTCTGCAGATTGCTCTTCATACAAGTTGGTTGTAAATTGCTCATACATGTTATTTACCTTAATTTTTTTATTATAAATGTTTAACAATGCTTCTAACATTTTGCTTTCCATATATACTGACAAGCCCTGGCCCTCGATATATAATAATGTCCTGGTTAGAGTTGATTATAGCATAGGGCAAGCTGCGTGGAAAGGACAACCTCATTAAAGGAGTTGTCTCACCACGCTGTTTCAGAGCCAAAAGCAGATTCAGACACATGCATGATGTCTTGTCCTGGTTAGGCTGTGGCTGCTTCTATGGCAGTGTTTAGCATATAAACTCTGGCATTCACAGTTCTTCTAACATGAGACATGAAAGCAGGAGATGTTATCTAGAAATAGGGCCCGTTTACACTGCAGAGGACAAATACCGGTCGGTTTATCCGACCATTATTTGTCCGGTTTGTGTTACGTCCCCAAGGCCGTGGGGAGGGAGCGGCGAATTTTCTCCACAGTGAGCGGAGAAAAGCCCTCCCCCTTCCCATGTTCATATTCTGTCCGAAAACCGGACGGAAGAATGAACATTCACAATGTTTTTCGGACAGCCGGCGGTTTGAAAAAAAAGTGGGGACTGCTGCACACGTTTTCCATAGAAGTCCGGTATGTTCGTTTGTGACCGGTTTTTCAGACGGTGTGCAAAACTGCAAACCATCTGAAAAACCGTCCGCAAACCCGTGCCGTGGGGACATGCCCATACCGAGCTCAAAGTAAACAAAGAAAGGAGACCAATTACTTGTGTGAGATAACACTCTGCTCTCAAGCTGCTGGCAGCTGACCTGTCCTCATCCCTGCTATCAGATAAGACAGAGCAGAGAGAGAAGGGGAGAGCAGGATGGTAACCAGAGAAACCTGTTTGCACTCAGAGCTGATAAATTGTAAATGATCTCCTCAAGAAAGCCAAAGAAATAAAGCAACATATTTGAAAAATCTCTCCAATTACCGGTCCTTAGATGTTTAAAGGTAATATTTGTAGTGAGACAACCCCTTTAAGCCTTCAGACCTTGACAGTTGGACAAATAAGGAGCACTGGCTTTGGGGAGTGCTACCAAGGACTCACACAGGGGCATATTATGGCACTCATAATTGTATAGTGTTTATCTTTCCAATGAGCGCTTTTAATTTTTTTTATAAAGAGGCATATAGTGGATTTATCTGTTAGATCTAGTTGTAAAAAATTGCAACTGCTTTCCAGGAAGATCTTCTGCACAGCGTCCCTAAGGACTCTGTGTGTTGCACTGGCTCAGCTGTGCATGAAGCCTATTTTTTAATAGTGTTGCTTAAAAGCAAACGTTATATTGAATTTGGCTTATAAATCGAAACTAGTTAAGACCTTTGCTTTTCCAACAGAGAATGTAAAATGCACTTGTATGTAAACAATAACTTCGGTTTCTTCTTTCTTAAAGGGGTGTTCCAGGACTGATCAATGCTCATTCGTTCATTGGGGTATGAGTAAAAATAGAAGAGAAGCCCTCATCCCTGTACCGTCCCGGCACTCCTGATACACTCCTGCTACGGCTGCGTCATACCCGCTGAAAGTGACAAGTAAATTATTTCCCCGCCCGGCGGATTCGCCGGGCGGGGAGAGGAGACGAAAATCAATAGTTCTATGAGAACTGTGAATTACCGTAATGAATGGGCCGTTTTCGGCCCGTAATTGGCGCACTTCGGCACGTAATTACGGACCGAAATACGGCCCATTTTAAGCCGTGTGAACATGGCCTATGAGTAAAAATAGAAGAGAAGACTCATACTTACCTCCCGGGCACTCCTGTTCACTCCTGGCTACCGCTGCGTTCATCCCGGACTGAAGCAGTGAACCTTCAGCATTCAAGCTCCAGCCAATGGCAGGCCAGAGAGGTTACGTGCAGGTGACGTTGTGGCCTGTGATTGGCTGGAGTTGTCACGTGAACGATGGACGTTCACTACTTACTTCCTGGTTGAACACTTTCGGCTGCCGGTCTGAACGGCAGCGTTCGGGAGGTATGACGTTTCTCTTCTATTTTTACTCATACCAAAACGGACGAACGAGCATTAATCAGTCCCGGAAAACCCCTTTAACTTCAGGTTCATGCAGTAAAGAATAAATGATGATGTTACTGTAAGATGAAATAACTTGTTTACAGACACCAGGGAACCATGATCTATTCACTTCCTTTCTGTTCTTTTTATCTTCTCATAAAAAAAACATGTTCTTTAAGCTGACCAGACACATTAAATTAATGTTAATCGAACCTGCTAATTTAAATGGGACTAGAAAATGATCTAAGGATTTAGCAGTTAATTTGCCTGCTTGTTTCGTTCAGGAGATAAAACCGACCAGAAGTGTTTGGCAGTGTCTTCCTCCCTTTTCCCTGTTCAGAATATGTGAAAGCTTGGCCACATCAAGAGTGCATGTGTGATTGCCAATGTATGTATGTTGGGAAAGAAAGCTGCTAGCCAAACCAGCATTCCTAATATTTATACCTGGCTTAAAGGGAACATGTCACATTGAACATTCTGTAGGCAGCATGTTAAAGAGCAGAAGGAGCTGAGCTGTTTAATATATAGTTTTTTGGGGAAAGATTCAGTAGAATTTGGAGATTATTCATTTAACTTCCTTCTTATTCTGGGTTAAGGAGTCCAGTGGGCGGTCTTATCAGTGACTGCAAGGCTTCCTTGTATGGATGTGTATACAGAGATGTCTATCAATCATTGTTAACACCGCCTACTGGACTCCTTAACCCAGAATAAGTAAGGATTTAAATGAATTACATGGAAGTTCTACTGAATGTTTTCTCACAAAACAATATATCAATCTGCTCAGTGCTCCCAGCTTATAACATGCTGCCCACAGATCAGATAGCAAGTTCAACGTGACGTGTACTCTAAAAGTCTCTATTCAAAAACTAAACATAAACAGACAACATATTCTAAATTACTGTTGGTAATACAACTCGAGTTGGAATACTTTAAGGGGTTTTGCTACGAAGTAAAATTGATGTGGGAAACTTGCAATCTAAATAATAAACATTTTCACCATTCATCATTATTAAAAATTCTGGACCATTTTTGTTTTAGCAGCTCCTTTAGCAACCAATTGTTTACAGCTCGTCTCCAGGGGACACGACCAGGGCTGAGAGCTCCTCAGTCCTGGCCAGACATCAGCTCTTCCCTCAGGCAGCTACTGAGTGTTCAAACCCCAGGTGCTGTCATTCTACTCCTGTCCCCTGTACTTCTTAGTAATTAGTCAAACAGTGCAAATAAATACAAAAAAGAAACCTTAATCAGGTATGTGCATTGATAAAGAAAAATAAAATCCACAGGTTTGGTTCCTGCAGGGACTTGAACTGAGGACCCTTGTACTGTGAGCTAAAAACTTTACCTCTGAGCTACTCACAGCTTTATACATAAAAAGATCTTTCTTTGACTAAGAGAGGAAAGGCATGGTGATGTCATCCTGCAGGGTCACATGATATGCAATTCAAACAAATCACACACGCCCCCTTCTGAGCACACAGAGCTGAAGAGCTGGATGCAGGAGGTATGAAATGAGATCTTGGCAAAACCCCTTTAACAAGTATGTACAACTTGCACACTATTTTGTTAATGTTCTTATTCTACTTAAATAGAAATTTTTTTTATAAAAAGTCTTGATTAAACATTCCCGACAGCACCTTTGCAAGACCCCTGTATCTCTAGTTTACAGACAACAAAAAAGCCATGTGAAGTCTGCCACTTGTTTCTTGCTAACATTTGTATGTACTCTGTAACTACAGAGATGCATGGGTATGCATAAAGGTGTCTTCACACAGAGCGCTTTTTGGTGCGTTTTTTAAATGAGTTTTTTGTGCAGAAAGGCACAGCAATTAATGCACAAATTTCTGCATAAAAAAGCACCAAAAAATGCTTCATGTGAAAGCATCCTAAGAGCTGTACTTGTAAAATAGGCGACTACTATTCACTTTGTAATCTAGATGAACTTTACTTTACAACAGCTTGGCCATACATATTCACACACACAATATATACATATATATGTATATATATATACATATATGTATACACTGAGTGGCAACTTATTAGTTAAATGCAATTTATTATATCAAAACAGTAGCACCATGGCTTATGCTAAGAACAGGCAAAGTTACTTGCGCTTAGTAGTAGAGCGTCCGCTTGAGAAAGAGAGGAGGTGCCTCTCGAAACATCGCGCGCCTGCGCTCACTGCCCGCCTGTCCAACTGGACACTCCATTGCGTACTCCTGGACACGAGAGGAGACACTCCACTATGCGGCTGCATAAGTGACTTTTTTCCATAAATTTGGACTGTCGGATCACCGAGTGCTCTACTACTAAGCGCAAGTAACTTTGCCTGTTCTTATCATAAGCCGTGGTGCTACTGTTTTGATATAATAAATTGCATTTAACTAATAAGTTGCCACTCAGTGTATACATATGGTTTCCAATGGAGGGAGTTGCAGATCCCCTGACTGAGTGACGGGTGTAACCGACAACAATAATATAGCTACCAGTATATACCGTTGGACTATATATATATATATATATATATATATATATATATATATATATATATATACATACACACACATATATATACACACACACACACACATATACAGGCAGTCCCCGACTTACATCGTTCCGACTTACATACGACCCCTAGTTACAAACGGAAACTTATGGGGCGTGGCTGACATTCTACACTTCACGCCCCATGATAACCAAGTGCCAGCATGCCACAGCTGCACATGAGATACAGAATGTTAGGTGAAATCTTCTAAAAAAGAGCACAGACCGCAAAACAAATGTAAAAACTGTTCCCTGTAATATCTAAAACTAAAAAAAATGTTTTTGCTGGATTTACATTTAATAAATATACCGCTTCCGACTTACATACAATTTCAACTTAAGAACAAACCTACAGTCCCTATCCTGTTTGTAACCCGGGGACTGCCTGTATATATATATACACACACACAGTGTATGATGTGCTGCCTACCTCAAAACAAATAAAATTGTTTAAATGTTGGGAGCTATTACTATGTGTGGATTAGCCTTATACCTAAATCTTGCTGTAGTATAACAAGTTATGAAACAGACAATGCTGTGTCACACTCCATTATGTATTGGGGGTCTGTGGTAATTGAGAAACAATGTGTAAAATAGTTTTAAGCAGTAGTTACAAACTTTCTGTAATTCAAAATTCTCTTTTAAATATTACAGATGGTGCTGAACAACACTAACTATTAGAGTCTGTTTAAGGTAACACCAAGTGATATGTTTCTTACCCTTGTGTTACCTGTCACAGTGCCAAGGTTTTATACCCTGGATACCACTAGTACAATGGATAAAAGAAAATAACACAAACTGTGAATAAAGGAAACTGCTCGTGTGGTAAATTCTAAATGTATGATTTTCACTGAAATTATACATATAATGAAAGGGTGTTGAAATTGTGCTACATGTTCAACTCACTGTTTGTCACAAAACAACAAGCACCTCAGGACAGTTAACTTCAAATCTGCTCAGTTATGATAGTTAGCAAGAAAGAAAGAGAGAAAAAAAGAAAGACAGAAAGAGAGAAAAAAGAAAGAGATAGATAGAAAGAAAGAAAGAAAGAAAGAAAGAAAAAAAGAACAAAAGAGAGAAAGAAAGAAACAAAGAATGAAAAAAAGAAAGACTTTCTGATTCCTAAAGTGTAAATATCTTGTATCCTGGATAATGGAAAAGAAACTACTATATATCCTGAAGAAGAAAGTGTTACTACACTTCTTGTCTCCTCCTTTTTACTTCAGCATGGTACTTTCTTTCCTACCGAAATGTCACAGTGATAGATGGTTTTTAGCTATAGTCAAGACAGCTGCCAACAGCAAGCAAAGAGTTAATCTGTGGAATTTACAGAACACAGATTCTGCATGTCTTGCTGTCTGTGGCTCATACAATAAGATCTCCTGCCTGAGGAGTAGAAGGACCAGACGAATATAACACACTTTTGCTAAACTGTAGATCATAAAAGAAGAAATGTACACAATGAGAGGTACTTGCATATTCTCTTTGCTTTACTCATTGTGTTTTTTAGCTTCACCAGTTCAGGGTGCTCGTGCAGAATTGAGCTTATACCCTCAAGATGAAATCAGACTGCTCTCTGAAGGTCTTCTCCAGATTGGGTCCGGATTAAAAAGGGAATTCAATCATACAAAACATCAAATCAAAAGCATTTTCCAGCAACTGAATCACTTCAACACATCACTGGCAAAACTGTCCGGACAGGTCAATCAAGCGACTAAACTTGGTGAGGAACTGGACCAAAAAACAAGAAACTTTGAAGATCATGCTAAGCTGTATGAGATGCTCGTGGAGATTTCAGAAGAACTCGCTAAGCTAAAAGACGAAGAGGCCTCTTTGGACAATAAGATCAAGCCACTGGAAATCAAAATCGAAACAGCTCTAGATATAAGGAATGAGAGGGAATCCATTCTCAACACATCTGATATTCTGGTAGGTATCTATGATCCCTTGCTAATGATGGTAGTATAAAATCTTCATAGATAGGACCCTTACTTTTAAGACTGATGAAAACTTCTAAAATACTAGTTGGTCTTCTAATAGTTAAGAAGATAGATTTATGGTCATTCTGTTATATTCTATAGATGAGCATTATTTGACTTTAACATGTATTACATAGATGAATATGTTATTAGGATGTTTGATAATAAAATATGGGGGCGAAACAATTTTTTATTGAAATCAGCACCAAATTCACATTTATGCACACACATCTGATACATATTTCTAGTAAAGCAACTTGGTGTAGATAGCAATAAAAAGAAATCTGCCACCTACAGAAATAAGTAGGGTATTACATGCCATAATAGCGCTTGGATGGGTTTTATATTAATTTCATCACAAAGTACTATGCATATTTAAAAATAGGAATATGTATTGCTGCACTAATGGATTCAAAGTAGAAAGCATATTGATAAAGCACTTCATAGGCTGGGTCTCACATGACAGAATATTGATTGCTAGTTTTCTTTCTCACAGGCATCTATAGAACGGCAAAACATGCAAATTCTTTCCCTTCAAGCAATAGTGGACAGTCACCAAGACAAAATCAATTCTCAGGAAGCTAAAATTCAAAGATTACAAAAGAAGGTAATTGTGCAACTGAAATGTGAAAATTATTGCATATTTTACTGGTAAAAAGTTACATTTCTTCTCTGTTACTGCTCAGGGTTATAGTCAGATCGAGTATTACTGGAAAGAACACTGAGCTTTTCATCTTTTGTAATGCTTTGTTGTCTTTTAAAAAAAATATTAGTATTTATCTTAAACAGAAATTCTTGATCCCTCAAAGGATCCCTGGGTAGGTCATGAATTTGTAAATATTAAACTCTGAAATGTGGCATTTTCTTTACTTTTTAATGTAGACAACAAACATTGTTTGATCAGATTATGACACTGCAGTAAATTGTAGTTATGTCTATATCAAATTGTTGCTTTACAAGATTGTGAAAAATGTATTATGGTTCTGCAGGCTAAGTCTACACCATACAGATTTTTGGTCGGATTTTTGGCGAATAATGAATCTGCTGAAATTCCGACTGAACCTAGTGCTCTGCAGACAATAGAAAATCCGCGCTGTAGTCTACACAACACAGATTTTTCACTGATGGCTTCCTAAACCACTGGCCGCTGATGGAATTAGGAAAATGTTCTATATTCTACAGGAATCCCTTCGGATTCCCGTAGCCCCAATGTACTGGGGATGTGGGAAATCCCAAAACCAACTGTGTTTTTTGGCGCAAAAACCACAGAACAAACCAACGGTGCGGCGCGGTCCAGCGATGTGAAAATGTTGTTGGATTTTGGACGGCATTTTAACAATGCTGTGTAGACATAGTCTTAGGCTTCATCGGGACCTCACAACACAATAAAGACTTAGAGCACCTACTCTATATTGTTTCAACTTATTAGCACAGTGGCGGGAAAAGAGAATGTGTGGAAACAGCACTTGAATTTTATTGGCATCTGTGAGTTAACCTCTTTTAGTATTAGTACATCACTGCCTAGAAACTGGGCATATTTTATGTTTATGGCCTGTCACTTAGAATACTTGTCTTTTCCTGTTTTTCCCATTCATGTTTTGGAGACTTGGTATGCAAAGCACATTCACTAAATGAACTTGGAGCCCCTCATTCTTAGCCTTTGTGAGGAAATCACAGAGGTTGTGATTGCACGATCATTCTTTTATGACTTTATCTGACAGATAACAGAAATAAGTCTATGAAATACTTGTCAGCCAATCCTGTCTTTTTGAGGGTTAGAATCAACAAACGGGACTCATGCCCATGGCAACAAAAAACCCCTGGGTGCGATATTTGGGAGAAAATGACATGTGACAGATTGTTTAGTTCCCATCTGTTCTCTTGTGTTCCTTCGATACAGGCACTTTTAATGAATCTTAGGGCATCAATCAGTCCTACCACCATAGGAATAAATGCATGACTGGCTTATCCAAAAAGCACATTTGGGTTCCTACATACTGTCTATTCAGTCAGTCTCTTCATTATACTCATTAGTTTATATTACTTAAAAAGCATTTTATGTTGAATACAAAATGAAAAAAAATATAAATATTAAGGTTGGCATTCAAGAAAAAAGCTGTTCATTAAGCATAGTCTAACATTATCACACAGGCCAACTCAAGAAACACAAAGTCCAAAAAGAGACGCAATCTAGCTGCTCGGGAATATGGTCAGGTCTGAATGAAATGAACAAAATGGACCTACCTGTTACAGTAAGTGAACTTCTAATCAAATGTGTACCACAGCAGTACTATAAATGTCTATATACTAACTTAAAGGGATGTTCTGAGATTCATACAAAAAAAAAAATATGCAACAGCATAATGCTAACCTTACATCCAAAGTATATATAATTGACACATTTTATCACTATGTTGCTCCATGTGTGTGCTTCTTCAGCACAGTTGATGTGGGTGGCAGACATCTCCCATCATGCATTGCTGACATCTACTAGAGGCTGTTCTTCTACCCTGTATTCCCCTATTTGCTGAAGAGAAAATTTCCAGCTTCATATGCATCTCATATTGTCCTCTCCATCTCCTGAACTTCTTACATTAGCTACATACACTCCCATTCTATAATGCTTTATAGACACATAGCTCACCAGCTGGAACAGAGCATGCTCGACTAGAAAGCTCAAAAAGGGTAAGGTATCTCATTAGGGAGAAGCACCATAATGATGTGTAGAGATTTAGGATGACATGTATGTACAGGGCTGCGCCAGTATTCTGGCGTCCTTTCAGCCCAAAAACAGGTGCAGCCCTGTTCTCTCGATTTATGAGCAGACCCACTCCAAAATTAGGTGCATTATAAAGCTGGAGACATGTTATACTACACATGTATTTCACACATCTATGACTTTAGTATGGCCAAACCAGGCGCATTACTGCTGGAATAGGTAGACCACTTTAAAAGTGCTTCACCTGAGCCTGAATTGTTGCTTTGTAGCTAGAAAGCGCTAAATCTATGACCCGCCGAAGAACAGGTTCATAAATTCAGATATTCAGCATTCTACACTACTAATGCATGTAATAAAATTGGCGCCTGGGCACCAAAAATCATACATGCCGCCCATAATGCCTTCAATGCTCCACTGAAATTTAAATATTCTAAAAAGCTCATGGGAAAAAGCTGAGACTCTTCTGTGCTCTCCACTGGATGTAACATTCTTCTAATCAGCAATCAAAGAAACGAACCAGCTTCAGCAAACAACATGGTGTCAGATGAGGAGAGAAAAATATATGCAGGTGCAGACCGGGCTCTTAAAATATCAAAGCATTATTCTTCTTTTATAATCTAAAGCAAACATGCACAACAAACGATAGACCCTTCACCTAATAGGTTGACAGATGGCTAACGCGACGCGTTCGATCACATGACCCTTACTCATGGCATGAGTAAAAACTGCTTTGAACGATAGTATTTTGTCAGTTTTTTGTCCAAAGCAGCTGGGTTTCCAAAAAGTTTTTTCTGGGTGGTTTTTAGTTTTTTGGTTGAGGTTTTTGGCATGGTTTTTCAGGCAGTCTGTGTGAAAAGTTCTCTGTCAGATTTTCAGAGGTTTCTAAAAACTAAAAAACAAAGAACATCTGCCAGAAAACCTGTGCCGTGGAGACATAGCCATAGACTTCAATAGTAAATTTTTTGCCAGTCTCTGACAGATTTTACAACATGTTCCTAAAACATAAAAAACTAAAAATTCAGCTTTGAATACTGACCAGAAAACTGACCTGTGTAGACTACAGGTCGTTTTTGTATTGAAGTCTATGTGAAAAGTTCTCAGACAGATTTTCAGGTTTCTAAATACTAAAAACCACAGAAAATCTGCTGGAAAACCTGTGCTGTATACACATAGCCTTAGGGTATTACCCCTCATCAGTGCAGAATAGAACGCAGGCTGGCTAGGCAAGAGGCGTGCGTCAAAAAAGATAAGGCATCTCATTAGGGAGAAGCACCATGACAGTGTGTGGAGATCCAGGGCCACATGTATGAAAACTATGAAAACTGTCTAGATCTAAAATTCACTTTGTTGCCCAAAGCAACCAACCAGAGCGCCCCCTCTCATTTTTCTAGAGCACTATATGAAATGAAAAGGGAGCTCTGATTGGTTGCTATGGGCAACAAAGTGAGTTTTAGACCTGCACAGTTTTCATACATGTGGCCCCTAATGCCTTGTACTCTTCACTGAAATTTAAATAATCTAAAAGGCTCATGGTAAAAAAGGTGAGAATATACTAGACTAGAATTCTGAAAAAGAACTAAAGGTTGGATCTGTTGGCAACAAGATATAAACATTAGCTTTCAAGCCAGTAATTTGTTAGTGATTATGTGGAAAACTACTAAAAATAAAACTAAAAATGTATTGAAGATTTTTACTTTATACCTCACACCTTCAATAGGAGTCAAGCTTTGTATACAAGAATATCCCTTTAAAGTGGATAATTTTTATACAGCATATATTAGAAAATGTAACGTTCACCACTTTATTTATACCCATGTTACATGGTCAGTTACTTTGCTGTGTTGTATAGCATTGAGTCATTCTTATCTTTGTACACTGACACATGGATTTGTCTCCTTGTATACAGCTCACTCTTGAAGAATGCATAGTACAGCATTGACAAGAAGAGGAAGCATTGCCCCTCTTAGTCACACCACTAGTGACTCAACTTGATGAAGAACTGAGCTATAACTTATTTCTCTGGAACTTTCTGCTTTGAATTTACAAAGCTGCCTAATTCCGAAGCTGTATGCTAATCAGATAACCCAGCAGTGTTCTCTTCTCTGCATGCTTTATTTTCCTCAGTAGTGGATTCAATAGACTGTGAATTACTGGTGACTCTTTTAATTTAAGAGAAGCACATTCCGCTCACCAATGTAATGATGCACAGTTCAACACTGGTTCCCCTGGTAGTTGCGAGGTTGGTAAAAAGAATGGGAATATCATTGGATTGATAAAATGAGTTGCAGCTGAGTTTGTGGTAAATAGTATTAACTGCATAAAGACGCAAGAAACAAAAACGCATACATTTTTAATCAACCCGAATTTCACCTATGCTCCAAATTAGAGGTAATTACAAAACCAACTGCATAAAAGTTTTATTTTTTAAATTATTTTTTAAGGCATGCATTATTGATGCGTTTTAAATGCAAGCATATCCTACATGTGTTTTTAATGCAGATATGTGGAAAAAAATGCAGTAATGCAGTAATGAACCCAGCCTAAGAGACCTGTTAATTGTCTAACATCCACATGCCTTTGTTCCAGTTAATGATTATAGCCCCTTGCCTACATGGGGTACTACTAAAAACAGGTACTGATGCAGCTTTTTAGGCTACTGTACAGCAGTAGAAAGTACATTAGTTGTGAGACATCCTATACAACTTCATTAAAATGTAGCATACTGACATATAAAGTTAAACTTTTTAACTATTTATTAGTCATATGCAGTATGTCTGCTACATACTTAAAAAATGGATGTCAATGTTTTCCTGACTGGCTGGGATCCAGGACGGTTGCTTGATACTAAACAGATCACAACAATGCAGAGCATCCCTGTAGTAGATACTCATGATAGATCTCCAATGCATGGCATTCAAAAAGTAAGCTGGCACTGGAATATTTTTTTTAATGGTTTACTACAGAAAAAGAAAAAAAGGATAAGTGGTGAGGTAGTGCCTGGTGCATAGCCAAATAAAAAGGGCAACTGTAAAATATATAGTCTCGAGTTCTACTGGTGGCCGAGAGGGCGTTTCTCTGATCTGTGATGTCCATATGCCCTAACAGTCATATGGATGAGGATATTCCACTTACAAATGTAAAAAATAAATGTACTAAAAAAGAATTCTTTGGGTTTTCTTTTTTAATAGGCTCTGCTTTCATTTTTAGAAAGGTATAGAGATGTAACACAAAAAAAAAAAAATTACAAATAACAACTGGACACCCTCATGCTGCTACAGAACCAAAATTAAATGTAAGGGCCTGGGTGCTGTGGGTGTAATTCAAACCCCAACACCCTGCCTTCTTATAGACACCTGAAAGTGGTCTTAATGTATAAGCAAACAAAATTACAAAGAAAGATCAATAGATGAGAAACGTTAGCAGATATACAGACTTTTGGTGTCATCAGAAATCTATAAATCGAAGAGTTAGCATATAAAGGAAAATCTGTCCAATTAATTCAATAATGCTATAGTTAGTGTACACAACCAACAGAGTAATTTGTAGATTAAAAAAAAAACATCTTTTTTCATCTACAGCCTCAATATCAATATCTTATTTATCTATTTGTCATAATCGTGTAGACCAATTGACCCTCACTATGTTAAGGCAAAAAATAAATGACATAAATACAAAACAAAAGTAAGGTTTAAACTGTGCATATTTATTGTAACACAGTAATACATTTTGATGCTCTTATGTCACAGGTTTTGTTCCAGTAAATGCAATCCTCAACTAAAATTTTAACATACAGTAAATCCCCTTAAGCACCAAACAAATCTTGTGTGTAGATATGGAATTGCAGTGCTGCTGCCAAGTAGGGCGAAGTTCAGAGAGCTGAGTGCACTCTTCATCTTCCTGCTCAATACATTTAGTTCCCATTCAACAGATCACTGCTGTACAGACAAAGCACAGTATCAAGTAAACAATAAACAATACTAAAAAGGGAGACTTTTGGTATACATAGATAATTACTCTCCAGCCAGGAAATATTTACTGTATTGTGACCTCAGTCTGGAGAACATATTTCATATCTCCCTGTGTTCCTTGTAAAAGATATATTTAAATATAATTATATTACTCTGGCTAAAGTTTACACAACATTAGAGTCATGAACATTAATGGTTGTATATCTATACTTACCCATAGCTCAAAAAAACTCTACAGAGTTTTTTTTAGGTTCTTTTTTTTTATAAAGAAAGTGGTTTCTGTGTTAAGGTTATTTATTGTATAATAAGGTTATTTATTGTATAATAACAAGCTATGCAACCAATAATATTCTTTATGAACCAGTTCCACATGGTTTACAAGATCTCTGCTTGCTCTCAGTGAATGGAAAGATCTTGTTTACATTAAGAAATCTGAAAACACATTCTAATAATGTCCTGTTTACAAGGCTGCAGAGTTGTTTGGGAGTTTTGAAAAAAAAAAAATTATTCAAAACCATATCCCAACCTTTTCAAGCCAAGTACCTCCTACTGAGATGTTCCAATCAAGTACCCCCAAGGAAACATTCAGTTCTAAAAGGGGCATTCCAAAAGTAATAAATGCTTGTCAGTCCTGCGCTGGATGATCAAAAATAGGAGGAAAACAAAACGTATCCTGTAAAACCTCTAGTCCCAGCACTGTAGTCGCCATAGGGATCCCAGCCGATGGAAATGAATGGTA
The DNA here is from genome assembly GCA_025379985.1 of Phyllomedusa bahiana. Classification (NCBI taxonomy): domain Eukaryota; kingdom Metazoa; phylum Chordata; class Amphibia; order Anura; family Hylidae; genus Phyllomedusa; species Phyllomedusa bahiana. The sequence continues at coordinate 229,836 of JAODAL010000341.1, forward strand.
ATGTCACCTGCTGGGTTCACCAAGACGGACAAGGCGATGGAACAGAAGGGTTTTGTAACGTGTTTTTCTTTTCTTTTTTTAATTATCCCGTGATGGACTGACAGGCATTTATCACTGTGTTTCTCCAAAAATAAGACAGGTGTTATATTATTTTTTTCTACCACAAAACAGCTAGGGCTTATTATAGGGGCAGGAATTATTGTTTTGAACTCATCAGTTTTTTTTAACTTATCTTTTTAAACTCATGAACTCACCAGTCCAGGGCAAAGAAGGGAGCCCCGTTTGGGCAACTCTGTCATGACAAGCTAAAGGAAAGCCACTACAATCCAGGTGACTTAGAGATTGCCAGCCCAGCAGTGCAGGAAATCCCACCAAGATAAGGTAACAGAGGGGATACGGGTGAAGGAAGAGCCATTGAGTACACTTCAGGCGGCTGAGCAGTCATACGGGTGATGTTGCAAGGACGGGAGCGGCCAGCACAGCACAGTACCTGGGGCTCCCTGTCGCAGTTTATTCCCCTGGTAGTTTTGCATTTAAGAGTCCAGCGGCTTCCCGTGCACATTGTCTGTTCCGCTGGGGGCTGTTCCTGGACTGTTGGCGTTCTGGAGCAAGGAGCCTGGGTGACGAGGAAGTGATCATGATGGCAAAACTATGCATGGGATGGCTGAGCTGACCTGGTCAGCCCTGATCAGCATTCCTGGCAGTAACTAGGGCTTATTTTTTGTAACTAGGGCTTATATTTCAAGCCTACAGAAGGAGCCAATTCGATTGACATGCATATTTGTAGGAAAAAACTGAGTAAAACTAGTAATTTATTCTGTATGGCACAGTGGCTCACGGAAGTCTTCCAGCAGTGAGGTCCTGGGTTCAAATCCCACTAAGGACAACACCTGCAAGGAGTTTGTATGTTCTCCCCCTGTATGAGTGGATTTCCTCTCAGTACTCTACCCACATTCCAAAAACATATATTGATAAGGTAATCTGGAATATAGTTTGTGAGCCTCAGTGAGGACAGCGCTGTGACATATAATGGAGCTACATAAATAAATAAATTCTCTAAAACCTCTCCACATTCTGGGTTTAGGATTCCAGTTGGCGGTCTTACTTGTTCATTGACAGCCTTCCTTGTACGAATGTACATACGCATAAAACCATCAATAAATGAGTAGGACTGTCGACTAGAATCCTAATCCCAGAAAAGAGAGAGCTTTAAATGGATAAATTATTAGTTCTGCTCCATCTTCTTCCACAAATACTTAGATCAAGCTACTCAGCTATTCCTGCTCTATGAAATGTTGCCTGCAGATTGCACTGTCTTTAATGTGACAGGTTCCCCTTGACCTATGGCACCAGGGTTAAGCCCCCAGCAGTGTTCAAAACAATTTTTAATACTACATGAAGAAGTAGGGCATTGAAAAGCACAAAAGTATCTAGAAATATGCCAGTATCCAAATTATGCAGATCAGATCAGGATAGTAAAAGATATCTGTATAGCAGCAATAAAGCAGAGATTAATTCTGTTCTAGGGTGATAAATACTTAAACAATTTACAACCTAAAGGTGCTCACTGCAATATAATATTGCGATAATCTTGCATTTTCAACTCTTTAGTATGGTAGAAGGTAAATCTCTTGCCTTTATAACAGGTTTATCATAGATGCCCTAACAAGTGCAGCATGTATGTAAACTCCAATGTAAACTCTAATTTGCAATATTGTTATTGCACATCATGCTACTAACTCAGACTTCTAATGTTTTTAACTGGTAATATGCATAGTGGCATTTGTATTGTGACAATTCCTTTTTAATGTCTTATATCTGTAACTTTATACTTTATTTATGCAAATGTTTCAACATCATCTTGTTTGTTCCAATATTTTATACTATTTTCTGTTACCTGTTTTTGACGTGTTCAGTGTTTTCTTTTTGCTTTTTGTTTTTTTAAAAAGAAATAAATAAAAACATGTTACCAGAACATCGTATTGCTTTAACACTATTTTCATTGATGGAACTGCTATGAAATTGGCAGTACAGTACATTGATTGTAATATCAGAATCCACCACTAAAGCACTGGCTTAGTAAATACAGCAGTAGGATATTGCAGTATCTCCTCATTAGCTAATTAAAAGGGGATATGATTATCATTATTCTCCCACTAGAGCATATGGTTGTCATAGAAGGGGGTTCACTCAGGACTTTTTTTGTGGCAGAAAGAAGGTGTACTCTATAAGGCTTATTGCACAGCTATCTTTTTAAATGGCCACCATGTAATCCTACATTTCCTTCCAGAGGCGGATTGTGAAATGCATGCCTAGATGCAGGAAAGAGATGACCACCGAAACCTGACGAAGTGTCTTTTGTAATTAGACACAAAATGCATTGTTTCCATTTCTTGCATACAAATAAAGAAATCCTTTCTATGTAAATAAACGAGTAATCAGCACTTTAATTCCGTGGAATAATAGGATTTTGTCCTCAACCAAACAAGAACCCGAGGAAACATATCCTTGTTTGTGTATAATGTCTGATAAGCTGTCTGGCCCAAAGTCACATGTAGGAAAGTGGATTGAAAATGCATCTTCCAATATATATATCTCAAATCTACCTATCAGTATATGTACAGTATCTCACAAAAGTGAGCACACCCCTCACATTTTTTTTTAATATTGTGTTCTAACTTTTCATGGGACAACACTGAATATGACACTTTAATACAATGTAAAGTAGTCTGTGTACAGCTTGTATAACAGTGTAAATTTGGAGTTCCCTCGGAATAACTCAGCACACAGCCATCAATGTCTAAACCCCTGGCAACAAAAGTTAGTACACCCCTAAGTGAAAAAGGACCAATTGTACCTAAAGTGTCAATATTTTGTGTGGCATTATTTGTCAGTACTGCCTTAACTCTCTTGGGCATGAAGTTCACTAGAGCTTCACAGACTGCCAATAGAATCCTCTTCCACTACTACATGATGACATTACAGAGCTGGTGGATGTTAGAGACCTTGTGCTCCTCTATCTTCTGTTTGAGGATGCCCCACAGATGCTAAATAGGGTTTAGGTCTGGAGACATGCTTGGCCAGTTAAGCTTATTTATCCTCATTTTCTTTAACAAAAGCAGTGGTCGTCTTGGAAGTATTTTTGAAGTCGGTCGTTATCATATTGGAATATTGCCCAGTGGCCTAGTTTCTGAAGGGAGTGGATCATGCGCTGCATTCATTCATGGTTCCCTAAATGAATTATATCTCCCCACAGCCGGCAGCACCAATACAGCGCCAAACCATTACACTTCCACCACCATGCTGGAATGTAGTCAAGACACACTTGTCTTTGTACTCCACAACTGGTTGACGCCACACACAATTGACATCATATGAACCAAATAAGTTTGATGAAGTGTGTGGCATATGGTCCGAGCACTGATAGGTAGACCCTTCACCTCTTTAACTTCTGCAGCAGTGCTGGTAGCACTCATATGTCTATTTTGAAAAGACAATCTCCGGATATGACGCTGAGCTTGTGCACTCACCTTCTTTGATCGACCATGATGAGGCCTGTTCTGAGTGGAACCAGTCTTGTTAAACCGCTGTATGGTCTTAGCTACCGTGCTGCAGCTCATTTTCAGGGCGTTGGCAATGTTCTTATAGCCAACACCCTTATGTAAAGCAACAAATCTTTTTTTATATTCCCATAGAGTTCATTGCCATGAGGTGCCATGTTGAACTTCTAGTGACTAGTATGAGAAAGTATGAGAGCGATAACACCAAATTTAACACACTTGCTCCCCATTCACACCTGAGTCCTTGAAAAACTAACGAGTCACATAACACCATGAAGGGAAAATGGCAAATTGAACACAATTTTTTAATTTTAACTTAAGGGTGTACTCACTTTTGTTGCCAGTGGTTTAGACATTGATGACTGCATGTTGAGTTATTTTGAGGGCACACTGAATTTACATTGTTATAGAAGCTGTATACTGACTACTTTACATTGCGTCAAAATGTCATATCTTCAGTATTGTCCCATGAAAAGATATATAATACAATATTTACAAAAATGTGAAAGGTGTACTCACTTTTGTAAGATACTGTATGTATCTATCTCAAATCTATGGACGACATGCATGAAATTTGGCGTTAACACGCAAAATTTCATGTGCATAATAAGGGCATAGAATGCACCTGATTTATGAACCCGCTATACGGCGGGTTATAAATCAGGCACCTTCCAACGCTCAGGCGACATTTCTGGATCAGGTATACCACTTTGAAATTGGTATACCTGTTCTAGCTGTGATGCGCCCAGAAATGCAGTAGCAAAGCTGTAAATCTATAGCTGCACTATGGTCCTAGTGCACCCCGCCTCCTGTATGCCCCCCGAGATCGGGCGCATTACAAAGCGCTGCAGGCACTATGTGATGCGCTCTGGAGTAGCATGCGGGAGATTTAAAAATATATGAACGGGGCTGCGCCTGATATCGGGCTAAAAAGACGCCAGATATCTGTCGCAGCCCCGTTCATACATGTTGCCCTATGTATACAACGTTCCAAATTATTATTCAAATTTGATTTAGGTGTCATAAAGACTGAATATTTTTTATTTTAATTAAACTCATGGATAGTATTGTGCCTCATGTCTCTTTGGATTACTGGAATCAATCTCAAACACCTGTGATACAAAGTTTGCCTAATTAAAGAAAACGTAGTTAAGGAGGATGTTCCATATTATTAAGCAGGCCATATTTTTCTAGCAACATGGGAAACAAAAAAAAAATCTCTGCTCCTGAAAAGCTTCAAATAGTGCAGTGCCTTGGACAGGGTATCCATTATATATTTTAAGAAAACTTAAGAGTGATCATCATACTGTCAAGAGATTTGTGGCTGATTCAGATGGCCTTGTGCAGATAAAGTTATAATGAGGAAGGTTTCTGCCAGTTAAATTTGCCCAAAAACCATCACAAAGCAGCAAACATGTATTTAAAGCTGCTGGTGCCTCTGGAGTCCCGTGAACCTCAAGGAATAGGATCATCCAGAGGTCGCAGTTGTCCATAAACCTACTTTCTGGCCACTTCAAACCAGGGCTGACCAGCAAAAACAGTTGCACTGGCCCACGCATACATAAAGACTAATTTTGAAATAGTCTTGTTTACTGATGAGTGCCATGCAACCCTGGATGCTCCAGATGGATGGAGTAGTGAATGGTTGGTGGTTGGGCACTATGTCCCAACAAGGATGCGATATCAGCAAAGAGGTGGCGGAGTCATGTTTGGTCCAGAATCATAGATAGAGAGCTGGTAGGCCTCTTTAGCGTCCCTGAAAGTGTGAAAATGACCTCTGCAAAGTATATACAGTATAGTTTATGACGGACCACTTTCTTCCATGGTACAAAAAGAGCTGTAGCAAAATCATCTTCAAGCATGACAATACACCATCTCTTGCTACAAAAAAGACCAAACAAAATCAGTCATTGGCTGCAATGGGCAGAAAAGGAGAGAAACTGATGATGTGGCCACCATCTTCCCCAGACCTCAACCCAATTAAGAACTGCTGGAGTATCCTCAAACAAAAGATCTATGAGAGTGGGAGGGAGTTCACACAAAAACAACAGCGCTGGGAGGTTATTCTGAGATCCAGCAAAGAAATTAAAGCAAAAACTCTCAAAAAACTCACAAGTTCAATGGATGTGAAGGTGTTGTATGTTAACATGTAACTTGGCCTTTTACGATGTTTTTGATTGAAATAGCTTTTGATTTTAGTAAATGCGACCTCTTAATGATGCAAATTTCAAAAATTACCATTTTTAGTTCTTTACAACCTAAAAAATGTTTTGTAGCTCTGCTGTGCATAATAATTTAGAACAGTGTATTTAAATTTTTTTTCTTCTCATTGGGAGGCTTTTCCAATAAAACTTGACTTATACTCTAACGGTAAATGATTTTAACAATATTATGACTGTCTGCATCGATTAGATCAATCAGAGAAAAATATCATTTGCATAACAATTTGGAACGCGCTGTCTCTATCACAAATCTATCTATTATCTTTCTTCCTATCTATCTCGATCTGTTTTAGATCTATCTATCTATTCAGAAAAATTCCACAGCACTCCAAAAATGTGATGAAAAAATAAACACTGTTTATTCACCCATGTTTTTCTTGAGAATATCTTTCTCTTTGTTATTGTACATCACATGATCTCTGATAAGGACATCAGGCCAGAAGCAATATACTATGGTACAGTGTGATACAGTATGTTTGGGTTTCCGAACTATTTTTTTTTTTTAATTTTTATTTGATATTGCTCAAATACTAAAAAGTTTTATTCACCTCTCCTCTCTCTAGCTCATACCTATCCTCATTCTCCACCGGTCTTTTTTTCAACTGGGCGTCCAGTTGGCTGCAGTAAGCACATGTCATTGGCTCACATGACCATTTGGAGCGCTTACTTATGAAGTCACTAACACTTAACTGCTGCAGCCAATGAGCGGTTTCAATGGTAACATCCCTTTGGAAAGAAGATCGAAAAAAAAAAAACTGAAGACCAGCGGAGATTGAAGATGGGACAGAGCTGGATTACAGGTAAGATAAGGAGGTGAATATGAGTATTTTTATTTTAATATGTAAACAATACACCATTAAATGTAAAAAAAAAACAGCTGTGCATCCCCTTGAAGGCTTACATCATAACAACACTTGGATTTTTACTAGTTGGAGAGAGTAAAATTGCACACACCATGACTCATCGCTATCATATTGCTCAATGAAGGTAGCAATTGCTAAATTAATCAAACTGTGTACATTGTGCTTGCATCACTTGCATTTAGCACAGGAAAAAAATTGCAATATTAGACCAGGCTCACATCTGCATCAGGGGTTCTGTTCAGAGCCTTCATTACAGAATATGACCAAAATGATAGAAAAAGTAGCACAGCATGCTGCGCTATTTCTTCTGTTAAGATGTCAGACACCACGACAGAAACCTGACATACAACATTATAGTTACTGGGGTCTGTCGTGCGCTGTTGGTGTCTGTCATGATGGGATCAGTGAGATGGGACCAGTGTTACCACTGCAATGAAAAACTGGATATGGGGAGAAGCTGCCATGACTGGAGGAGATGAGTCCATTGTGCAGCTTCTTCCTGCCCAGCTCAGCTTAACTGATATTGCTTCCCATATAGGCAAACACGGGAGAGGATTTTAGTAAAGCAGAGGGGTGGCGAGAAGCCACACAATGGACTCAACTCTCCTAGCCATGCCAGCTTCTCCCATACTCATTTCCAATTTCCCCAAGTTTTTATCCTGAAACAGCACAGAGATTCAGGGTAAAACCCAAATAGTTGGGGCTGGGTAACTTGTGTTTATTTCGTGATGCATGTCCTTCAGGTGGCAGACAGTACCTGACTGGTTTCCTTTAAGCATTTGTTTCTCCATAAAATCAAGTAACATTTTAAATTTGTTGCTGCTAATTTAGCATTTGTTTGTGGAAATGTAGTCTGAATAGTGTAGTTTGAAATCTAAACACTGATTTCCAATTTTAAAACCCTGGTGAAGTGAAGGGGGCAGGAAAGGCAAAAAAGACATCGTGTACAGGGTGCCTTTTAAACTCAGGCCCTCCTTGTCTAAAAACATACTGCTTATTATAATGTCATGACCCATCAATAGAAGAGGTATACTGAAGCCACTCAGAAATCAGCTACACTGGCCCTCTATGCCCAGCACTTAACTATTGATTCAGTGTTGGCCTAACCCTCCTCTTGTTATAGTGGCAGAATTAGCAAAATTGAAAGACTTCCCAACATTTGAAGTAACCGTATGTCATGCTGTTGGAAAGCAGAAGCTGTCACTTAACCCGTACAGTTAACTCCATAGGGCAACATGTCCCATTAGGGCTGTGCCATTTTTTTGGTGTATTTTGCGGGGAAAAAAACTGTTTACGCCCTATTCTCTATATAAATGTTCTGTAATACACAATAACTAGGCGCCTTGTACGCCAGCCACTACACATTTGAATGCGCCTAAAGTAAGCACATCAACTATGCTAGCAATGATATGCTATCCACCTACATTATGCAATGCACCTAGATTAGGTACATCCATTATACTAGGCAAGGTATACCACACGTCAGAATTTTGACAGGTTTTTCATTCAGATGCATTATACACTCATTTAATACACATTAAAACTGGCGTGGTGGAGCCTCTTTTCTTACTTGTCGCCCATAGTGTATAACGGCAAAAGGAATATAATGTTCCAGCAGTCAGAACATGGACTTTGTGCTTTCTAAAAAAAAAATTATTCAGTGGGTTGAGAAACAGAACTATAGAGGGATTTTCTAAATTTATAGAATAAATTAAAAAAATAGATAAAATTAGTCATTTTTCCATTCAGTAATTTTGGTTGTCTCAACAGTGGCTTATTTGTCAGTATGTATTGCGTTTTCACTTGCATTTTGTTAAATTGGATAGAGAGGTCTTCTTAGCAATTATCAGCCGTATGTAATCACTTAGCAGAGCTTTTCTCTAGGGTACAGTATATTTTATAATGTACCCTTACTAACATAGGAAGGCATTTAAAAATAACAGAGAAACTACAGGCCCTTTCTTAAAACATGTGTCTTTTTTATACTTAAGATGCTTGTGTGCACAGGAAAAATATTTTTCCCAAAGGGCTTAAGGATATCACTGTACAACTGTTACATGGATCATAGATCACTATTCCATCTGTTTGAAAAAAAAAAAAAATTAACCCAGCACTGTTAAAATACTGCAAGAAACTTCTACACAGCAATTTAATAATTCTAAATATTACCTGTAGTAGGTATGAGGAACGTATACTTCTTTTATAGGAAATTCAAGAATTTCCTTAATTAGACGTGCACGACCTTCAGGAAATGGCTTCACTAGAAGCAGCTCTGGAGTAAGACACCCACTCAACCCATCATACACTGGGGAGATTTCCAGCTTTAGCAAACCTTGAAATAACAGACAGGGTTATATTAATACATGAAATACTTAAGAATATATATTCACACACACATACAGTTGGGAAAAAGAGTATTTAGTCAGTCACCAATTGTGTACATTCTCCCACTTAAAAAGATGAGAGAGGCCTGTAATTTACATCATAGGTAGACCTCAACTATGAGAGACAAAATGAGAAAACAAATTCAGAAAACCACATTGTCTTATTTGGAAAGAATTTATTTGCAAATTATGGTGAAAAATTAGTATTTGGTCACCTACAAACAAGCAAGATTTCTGGCCCTCACAGACCTGTAACATCTCCTTTAAGAGGCTCCTCTGTCCTCCACCTGTTTAAACTTGGTATCAGTATAAAAGATACCTGTCCACAACCTCAAACATTCACACTCCAAACTCCACTATGGTGAAGACCAAAAAGCTGTCCAAGGGCAACAGAAACACACTTGTATCCCTGCACCAGGCTGGGAAGACTGAATCTGCAATAGGAGAGTAGCTTGGTGTGAAGAAATCAACTGTGGGAGCAATAATTAGAAAATGGAAGACATACAAGACCACTGATAATCTCCCTCGATCTGGGGCTCCATGCAAATCTCACCCCCTGGGGTCAAAATTATCACAAGAACAGAGAGCAAAAATCCCACAACCACACGGGAGGACCTAGTGAATGACCTGCAGAGAGCTGGGACCAACATAACAAAGGCAAAATGTAACATCAGTAACACACTATGCCGCTAGGGACTCAGATCTTGCAGTGCCAGATGTGTCCCCCTTCTTACGACAGTACATGTCCGGGCCACTCTGAAGTTTGCTAGAGAGCATTTGGATGATCCAGAAGATATTGGGAGAATGTCATATGGTCAGATGAAACCAAAGTAGAACTGTTTGGTAGAAACACAACTCGTCGTGTTTGGAGGAGAGAGAATGCTGAGTTGCATCCAAAGAACACCATACCTACTGTGAAGCCTGGGGGTGTCAACATCATTGCTGTTTCTCTGCAAAGGGACCAGGACGACTGATCCGTGTACATGAAAGAATGAATGGGGCCAAGTATCATGAGAATTTGAGTGCAAACCTCCTTCCATCACCAAGGGCATTGAAGATGAAATGTGGCTGGGTGACCTTTGGAGGGAGTTGAAAGTCCGTGTTGCCCAGCGACAGAGGAGATCTGGATGGAGGAATGGGCTAACATACCAGCAACAGTGTGTGCCAACCTTGTGAAGACTTACAGAAAAAGTTTGACCTCTGTCATTGCCAAAAAAGGATATATACAAAGTATTGAGATTAACTGTTGTTATTGACCAAATACAGTACTTATTTTCCACCATAATTTGCAAATAAATTCTTTCCAAATCAGACAATGTGATTTTCTGGATTTGTTTACTCATTTTGTCTCTCATAGTTGAGGTATACCTATGATGTCAATTACAAGCCTCTCTCATCTTTTTAAGTGGGAGAACATACACAATTGGTGGCTGACTAAACACTTTGTTTCCCCACTGCATAACTATAACTTGAATATGTTTCAGAAAACAGGGACAAAAAACAATATTTGTCAGTATCCAAATATATATAGACCTAATTGTATATATACACAATTATACACTACTCAAAAAAAAATAAAAGGAACACTTAATGCAATGTAACTCCAAGTCAATCACAATTCTGTGAAATTCAACCTGTCCAGTTATCAACACGGACTGTGAATCAATTTCTCCTGCTGCTGTGCAAATGGAACAGACAACAGATAGAAATGATAGGCAATTAGCAAGACAACCCCTATAAATGAGTGGTTCTGCATGTGGTGACCAAAGACCATTTCTCTATTCTCATCCTTTTTTGGCTGTTGTTTTGGTCACTTTTGGATTTTGTCACTGCTCTCCACCCTAGAGGTAGCATGAGGTGGTATACTGCATGTGGTGACAAAAGACCATTTCTCTATTCTCATCCTTTTTGGCTGTTTTGGTCACTTTTGGATTTTGTCACTGCTCTTACCTCTAGAGGTAGCATGAGGTGGTATATACAACCCACAGACGTTGCTCAGCTACTGCAGCTCATCCAGGATGGCACATCAATGAGAGCTGTGGAAAGATGGTTAGCTGTGTCTGTCAGTGCAGTGTCCAGAGCATGGAGCAGATAGCAGGAGAACGACCAGTACACCAGGAGAGGGCCATAGGGGGGCAACAATCCAGCAGCAGGACCGCTACCTCCTCCTTTATGCAAGGAGGAACAGGAGGAGCAGTGCCAGAGGCCTGCAAAATGACCTCCAGCAGGCCCTCTAATATCCATGTGTCTACTCAAACTGTCAGAAACAGACTCCATTAGGGTGGTATGAGGGTCCGAAGTCCACAAGTCGCTATTGTGCTTACAGCCCAACACCATGTAGGGTATTTGGCATTTGCCAAAGAACACTAAGATTGGCACATTCGACATTGGCGCCCTGTGCAACAGGTTCACACTGAGCACATGTGACAGACGTGACAGAATCTGGTGATACTGTGGAGAATGTTCTGCTGCCTGCAACATCCTCCAGCATGACCGGTCTGGCAGTGGATCAGTAATGGTGTGGGAAGGCATTTCTTTGGAGGGCCGCCAGAAGTACCCTGACTGCCATTAGGTACTGGGGTGAGATCCTCAGACCCGCTGTGAGACCATAAGCAGGTGCAGTGGGCCCTGGGTTCTTTCTGATGCATGACAATGCTAGGTAGCATGTGGCTGAAGAGTGTCAGCAGTTCCTGCATGATGAAGGCATTGATGCAATGGACTGGCCTGCCTGTTCCCCAGACCTGAATCCAATCGAGCACATCTGGGACATCATTTCTCGGTCCATCCGCCAACGCAAGATTGCACCTCCGACTGTAAAGGAGTTGACTGCTTTAATCCAGGTCTGGCAGGGGATCCCTCAGGAGATCATCTGCCGCTTCATCAGGAGAATGCCCAGGCATTGAAGGGAGGTCATACAGGCACGTGAAGACCACACACTCTACTGAGCCTCATTTCCTTGTCTTGAGGCATTTCCACTGAAGTTGTATCAGTCTGTAATTTGTTTTTTCATTGATCATTTTTATGCTTTATTGTTCTCAATGCATTCCACTATGTAATGAATGAAGAATTGCAACTGGAATATTTCATTAATTCAGATATAGGATGTGGTATTTTAGTGTACCCTTTATTTTTTTGAGTGTATATCTATGTACTGTATATGACCTATGTATATAACCTAGTATCCGTTACACTACTGAGTGAAATGGTTGGAGTGTGGGAGAAGATATGGTACACTGTCACAATTCCCTTTGGACATTGTGAGTTAGACAATGTATAATGGAGTGTTAAGCCCTCACACTGAGGACTAACTAATGCACATTATAAGCTTCTTTTGGTCAGGTGGTTTATGCCCCCTACTTGTGAGCAGGATGTGATACAGGGAGAGAAGCCGAGCTCTGTGATGTGTAGGTTTATATGATTTGGAGCAGGATTTATGAGTAAAAAAGCAGAGAGAACAAGGAGACTGAAAGTGAAACTACTGCTGATCCCACCCGCATACAATGATTGACAGTTTGCTCTGTACACACACTGATATAGGGAAAGCACTGTATGTGGGTAAGGTAGCAGTACCTATCTCTTAACCCCTTCCCGACATTGGACATACCAGTACGTCCTAGCAGGAAGTGACTTCCCTCAAATCGACATACCAGGACGTCCTGTACATCATTTGGGTTCACAAGCGAGCCCCGCATGATTGCGACATAGGACCAGCTGTATATTACAGCTGGCCCAATGCTGCATCACCCGTGGCCGGAGTAAGTGATTAACCCGCTAGCTGCCGCAATCTATCGTGATCGCAGCAGCTAAGGGAAGGACATAATGAGCTCCTTCTGTGTTCTCTCGGAGCAGTCGTGGCACGATCGCTGCTGATGTCTGCTTAACTGACAGCCCGGAAACTTTGCAAGAGCTTCCAGGCTGTCTGTGATATCAACATGCCCAGCAGTGCCCTGTGGGCATGACTGGGCATAGTGAGAAGTGTTGAATCCAAAATGAGGTTTCACTTGTTCTAATACTTTGGGGGCTTTGCTAATATGTCATGGAACCCACCAAAATCTGTGTTCCTTAAGCCAATTAGCGCTCCCTCCCTGGTACACCCTGCCATGCGTCCAAACAGAAACTTACACCCACATGTAGGGTATTGCCGAATTTGGAAAAAATTGCGTAACAAAATTTGGGTTATTTATTTCCAGGATTCCTTGTAAAAATTAAACATTTTCAGCTAAAATTGCAGATTCTTGGAAAAAAGTAATTTTTTTCATTTTCACAGCCTAATGCTAAAAAAATTTGTGAAACACCTTTGGAGTCAATATACTCACTATACTCATGGATATATTCCTTAAGGGGCATAATTTCCAATATTGGGGTCTTTATAGGGGTGTTTCTTAAGTATTAGCAGCTTAGTGTATCCACAAATCTTTAATGGTGCCAAAATAAAATTGAATTGAAAATTAGACCCCAAAGTCCGTTAGGTGCTCCTTCTATTCTGAGGATTGTGGTTGAGCCAAAAATCCTCAACCACATGGCAGAATTGGGGGAGTCAATGTTGAGTTACATTTCCTTGTCACATCTACTGTGTTCCAGTGAACAATGGATAAAAATTGAAAATCGACCATCACTACCAAGTTTACGCATCTGGAACAACCGCACCAGGGTAAAGGAGACCTTATGGAGCCACTTACACTGTATCAGTTGATCCCTTGCGCTAATAACCGTGGAGGGCCAGGTAGAAGTCAGTTCCCTGGTGTGTCATTTGTCCAAGTTTGGGATATCCTCCTGCCATTTCTTAAAAGATTTTTCCAGAGGCGAATCTTGGCCAATCATAATGACCTTGTAGAAATAAGAAACTGGTTTTTGGGAGTACCTTCCCTCTTGCCACCGATTCCAAGCGGCCACCTTTCAGCACTATCGTCCCTCCCCTAAACTGAGCACTACAGGCATGCCTAAGTTGAAGATAACGGTAAAAGGCTGAAGAAGGCAGTGTAATGGACTGTTGAAAATCTGCAAAGGAATGAAAAACTCCATCTACAAATAACTCAGTGAGGTACCTTAGACCTCTTTGGGGCTAAAACTCAAACTCTGGGAGGGCCAGCAGCTCAGGAAGCCTAGCATTTCTCCACAAAGGCAGGTATGGAGACCAAGACAACTCCTCTCCTCTCCTTCCAATCACCACCACAAATCTTTTCCAAACCGTCACCGTGGCTGCCATTAGAAAAGTGCGATGATGAACCTGGTATCTCCCCTCTCTACAGACCAAATTCACCAGAGCGACTAAAGTCTATCATTTTATTAATAAGAAGCTGGGCCTTCCTGGACTGGGTTCTCCAGGCAATAGTTTATTGGGACTGGTTGACGAGTTGATTCCAACTAAATTTGAAAAACGGCTTTATAGGCTTCTGATGTACTATGCTAGAAAGTAAATTCTTTTAAATTGGAAACCGCCTAAGAAACCATCTATCATCTATTAACAACTCATTAATGCAGATTTACAGTTTTACAAACTCATTTTCGCAGCGAGGGGTGTTCCTGAAAAGTTTAATCTCATTTGGGATTTGTGGATAAATGTGCACTAGCGGAGTGGCCTGAAGCCCGACTGTTTCTGAGTGAATGTGTGTGTGATTATTGTTCTTTATGGGTGGGGGGGGGGGGAATTTGGAGTTAAGGAGTACACAGTATACATACAGTGCCTTGCGAAAGTATTTGGCCCTCATGAACCTTTTGCCACATTTCAGGCTTAAAACATAAGGATCTAAAATTTTTATTTTTTTGTGAAGAATCAACAACTAGTGGGACACAATTGTGAAGTGGAACGCAATTTATTGGATATTTTAAACTTTAAAAAACTGAAAGGTGGGGCGTGCAATATTATTCGGCCCCTTTACTTTCAGTGCAGCAAACTCACTCCAGAAGTTCAGTAAGGATCTCTGAATGATCCAATGTTGTCCTAAATGACTGATGATGATAAATATAATCCACCTGTGTGTAATCAAGCCTCTGTATAAATGCACCTGCTCTGTGATAGTCAGGGTTCTGTTTAAAGCGCAGAGAGCCTCATGAAGACCAAGGAACACACCAGGCAGGTCCATGATACTGTTGTGGAGAAGTTTAAAGCCGGATTTAGATACAAAAAGATTTCCTAAACTTTAAACATCCCAAGGAGCACTGTGCAAGCGATCATATTGAAATGGAAGGAGTATGAGACCACTGCAAATCTACCAAGACCCGGCCGTCCCTCTAAACTTTCATCTCAAACAAGGAGAAGACTGATCAGAGATGCAGCCAAGAGACCCACGATCACTCTGGATGAACTGCAGAGATCTACAGCTGAGGTGGGAGGGTCTGTCCATAGGACAAAAATCAGTCGTACACTGCACAAATCTGGCCATTATGGAAGAGTGGCAAGAAGAAAGCCATTTCTCAAAGATATCCATAACAAGTCTCGTTTAAAGTTTGCCACAAGACACCTGGGTGACACCACACATGTGGAAGAAGGTACTCTGGTCAGGTGAAACCAAAATCGAACTTTTTGGCCATGTCACGGACGGCGCTGCAGCCCGTGGGGCAGGCTGCGAGCACCTCCGTCCGACTGCTGTCTCTCCGGTGCCGGGGGTGAGTGGCTCCGCGGTTCGGGTGCCGGGCCGTGGGCGCACTCGTGCCCTGGAATCCAGTAGCTTACCCGTCCGTGCTCCTGACTCCACGCTCCCTAGGGCCGGCTTCTGCAGATTTAAAGGGTAGGCGCACCGGTAATTGGCTGTGCCGGCCACTGACCCTATTTAGGGGCTCCGCCTCCGGCAGTTCTCCGCCGGATCTTTAGTGCCTTCATAGCCTACTGAGAAAGCGTTTTCTGCCTCGTCCGTGATTCCTGTGTACCGTACCGCCTAGCTTCTGTCTCTCGTCCACGAACCTCTGCCGCCTGCCGTGACCTACCGCCTGACCCTGACTGCGACTCTGCCTGACGATTTTGTACCACGCTTACCCTTGGCCGCCACCGCAAACAAGTCCCGCCAGTGGAAGCGACCTGGTAGTTTCCCGCCGCAGCAAGTCCATCCCGCTTTGCGGCGGGATCTGGTGAAAACCGGGTTCTACTTAGACTCCGCTCCCTGGCGAGGGCTTTCACCATCGCTTGCGGTGGTACAGCGGATCCACTACCTCGATGCATTACAGGCCTCAATGTAAAACAATATGTTTAGTGTAAAAGCAACACAGCTCATCACCCTGAACACACCATCCCCACTGTCACACATGGTGGTGGCAGCAGCATCATGGTTTGGGCCTGCTTTTCTTCAGCATCATGGTTTGGGCCTGCTTTTCTTCAGCAGGGACAGGGAAGATGGTTAAAATTATTGGGTAGATGGATGGAGCCAAATAAAGGATCATTCTGGAAGAAAACCTGTTGGAGTCTGCAAAAGACCTGAGACTGGGACGGAGATTTATCTTTCAACAAGACAATGATCCCAAACATAAAGCAAAATGTATAATGGAATGGTTCACAGATAAACATACCCAGGTGTTAGAATGGCCAAGTCACAGTCCAGACATGAATCCAATCGAGAATCTGTGGAAAGAGCTGTTCACAAACGCTTTCCAAGGAAGAATGGGCAAGAATTTCAGTCTCTCGATGTGCAAAACTGATAGTGACATACCCCAACCAACTCGCAGCTGTAATCGCAGCAAAAGATCGCGCTACAAAGTATTAACTTAAGGGAGCCGAATAATTTGGCACGCCCCACTTTTCAGTTTTTTATTTTTTAAAAAAGTTTAAAATATCCAATAAATTTTGTTCAACTTCACAATTGTGTCCCACTTGTTGGTGATTCTTCACAAAAAATGAAAATTTTATATCTTGATGTTTGAAGCCTGAAATGTGGCAAAAGGATCAAAATTTCAAGGGGGCCGAATACTTTCGCAAGGCACTGTATCTCTGCATTTATGTACATCCTGCCAGAGTCACAATAGATGATTCATGTCTCTCATTCTGATCTACTAATCGGACGTTTAGCTGAGTGACATGGTCAGACTGAAATCTTTTAATGTGGTGTGGGTTGGCTATGCTTGTTTAACTTTACTCCTGTACTTGTCTCTCTTGATGATGTGGGGATGATACTGTCTACTCTTGTATTTGGCGGGTTTGTTTTCTATTTGTAAATCTTTATTTGATTGAAAAGATCCAAAATAAAAACTGTTAAAAATAAAAATTGGAAAATCAGTAAAAAAAAGTTAAATTTTGAGATTTCACCTCCACTTTGCTATCATTTCTGTGAAATACCTAATGGGTTAACAAACTTCTTAAATGCTCTTTTCAATATTTTAAGGGGTGTAGGTTCTTATATGGAGTCATTTATGGGTGCATCTAATATGCAAAAAGGGCTGATTGGCTCGACTGAGAGGTAAAGATAGGATAGGACTGCCCGATTTTGAGATCACGTTGAAAGTCATGGGCAGCTTAAACATCTTTTGATCAAAATATGTGAACCGAGAGTCTCAAAGTTTTTTCATGTATGATAGATAGCATAAATGCTTCTTTAGGGATTTCAGCGTAGTGTATTGCCCTTTTTGCAGAAATGTGCCGCTGGTGGCGGTCTGTGTGCGTACATGTATAATTACATGTGTGCCACAGCCCTGCCAGTGGCACCCAGGTTTGTATACGTTTTTTCAGAAATGTTTTTGTGTGCAGAAACATAAGTTATACTTGGTGTACATTGATTTTAACCTATATGGAAGGAGAGGTGCTTCCATTTTGGGTTTCTCTCCCCGCCCACTCTCACAGGCTGCATAAGAAGGGCAGCTTGCAGTTGGGTGTATTTTATATTTTCTATCTTAATAATGGAGGTCGGTTGACCCAGCGAGAGGCCTGATTGGCTCGAATGAGAGGTAAAGATAGGATAGGACTGCCCGATTTTGAGATCACGTTGAAAGTCGTGGGCAGCTTAAACATCTTTTGATCAAAATATGTGAACCGAGAGTCTCAAAGTTTTTTCATCTAATATGCAGGCCCCTCAAAGCAGCATCAGAACTGGACTGGTCTCTAAAAAAAAATCTATGTTGCAGATTTTCTTGAAAATGTGAAAAAATACTACTACATTTCTAAGTTTCCTAATGTCATAAAAGACATTTATAAAATGATGCCAACCTACAGTGGACATATGGTAGATGCAAGTTATAAACTTTTTTGAGTGGAATAATTATCTGCCTTATATGCAGAAATTTTTTAAGTTTGAAAATGGCAAACTTTGCAAAATTTTCACGACATTTTGATAATTTCACAAATAAACAAGGATTGTATGCACAAAATTTCTTACTAACGTAAAGGTCAATGTGTCATGAGAAAACAATCTCTGAATCACATGGATAGGTAAAAGTGTCAAAAAGTTATTCTCACATAAAGTGTCAGATTTAAAAAATGGGGCTGTCAGAAAGGCCAAAACTGGCTACGGCGGTAAAGGGTGAAAGGGGTTTTCTCTCTACATAGATTTAGCTTTCAACATAAAGGGACTGTTAAACAGAGACATTTTCTAAATACATCGGTCAATAGATTTTACTTTAGTCATGAGATAAGAGACATTTTATCAGCTCTATGAGTGCAAACAGGTTTCTGTGGAAACCTTCATACCAGAAGGACGTCTGCTTTCAGATTAGCAGATAGAGCACAGATCAGGGATTGACATCACCCCCAGGGACAGACTGAAAGGACTGAGCTCTGAGTGAACTAATTAGATTTAACAAGATTAGCAGCAATAAACAAAAGGTCCATCTGCTGTGAGGACTGAAAAGCAATGCTTTTATCTGTAATTTTGTTTGTGATAACAATCTCCTGCACTGTCAGAGTAAAGGCTTGAAGTTAATATATGCTAATCACTGCTGTTGAACCACCCACAGCCTGAGGAGACAGAGTGAGTGCAAAAGTGCCTGTGAGCCAGTGAAACAGCTTGCTGAGAAAACCCCTTTAAGGAGTCCGGTTAGTACTTTCTCTGCTTTTTACTCAAAAATCCTGCTCCAAATCATATAAACCTATATATCAGAGAGTTCAGTTTCTCTCCCTTTATAGAATCCTGCTCTCAGATAAGGTAGCAGAAACCATCTGACAGGTTCACTTTAACCCCTTACCAATATTGGATGTACCCATATATCCTAGCCGGGAAAGTCCTAGACAACGTGCAGACTTACAAGCAGAGCTTGTATGATCGCAGCATGGAACCAGCTACATATTACAGCTGGCCCATGCTTAGTCGTCCATCACTGAAGCTCACTCTGATAGTTGGCGATTAACCCCTCAGCTGCCCTGATCAATCGTGACTGCGGCAGTTAACCCCTTAACGACCCTGGACGTATGAGTACGTCCCAGGGCCGCTAAGGGTATTTGCAGGGGGATCGCTCCGCGACCCCCCCCCCGCACAGCCGGCGGGTGTTAGCGGCAAATCGCTGCAAACACCCGGCAGTAACAGCGCCGGCGCGGGGCTCCGCCCGCTGCCGCTGTTTAACCCATCAGACACCGCGGCAAAGATGGCCACGGCGTCTGAGTGAACGCCGATCGGTGCCGCACACCGATCGGTACGGTCCTCGGCATCAGCGCAGCTATGCTGCGCCGATCCGACGACGGGACACTGTGGTGGGGAGCCTGGTGAAGGCTCGCGTCCCGGGCATTTGTCGGTTTGCCCCACTTCCGGCCGTAGGCAGGAGGTGGGGAGGCCGCCCTCTGTGTACACCCTAATGCATTGCCTATGCAATGCAATGCATTAGGCTGTATTAACAATCGCACCCCTAGTGGTCAAGCACCATAGGGGGACTAAATGTTACAGTGAAAAAAAAAAAAAAAAAAGTTTTAAAGTACAAAAAAAAAGTATTTAAAGTTCAAATCACCCTCCTTTCCCCATTTTACAAATAAAATCATTAAAATAATAAAAAAGTTACACATATTTGGTATTGCCGCATCCGAAAAAGTCCGATCTATACAATATAACATCATTTATCCTGTACTCTGAACACCGTAGAAGAAAAAAAATTCCAAACGCCAAAACTGCGTTTTTTGGTAATTTTACGTCACTCAAAAAATGGAATAAAATGATCAAAAAAGTCCACGCAATTCCAAACTGCTAGCAATAAAAAGTACACTTCAGCCCGCAAACAATGCCCCGTCACTGACATCCGTAGGTGTTAGTACAAAAAAGTTATTGGTCGCACAAAATGGCGCCGTGGCGCAAATTTCAAAAATAGAAAATGTTTGGAATTTTTTTACAATACCAAAACATAAGGGAAACCCTACGTGTTTGGTATTGCCGGATGCGTAACAACCTTTAGAATACAGATAACACATTATATTTACCGAAGATTGAATGCCGTAAAAGCAAAACACCCAGAAACATGGCGAAAATACGTTTTTTTTTCACAATTTGTCCCACTTGAATTTTTTTGCGGTTTCCCAGCATATTCTATAGTATAGTGAATAACACCATTAGAAAGTACATCTTGTCCCGCAAAATAAAAGCCCTCAAGTGTCTAGGTAGGTGGAAAAATAAAAAAGTTATGGCTTTCAGAAGGCGAGGAGGGAAAAAAGAACGTGTCACCCCAAAAAAATGTCGGGTCCTTAAGGGGTTAAAGAAAAGGCAGAGGGAGGGAGCTCACTCTGTTTGCATCAACATCATCAAGATGCGATCGCGAGAGCCGATGCTTCCAAGTAATCCGGAAGCCTAACAAAGGCTTCTGGGATGCCTGTGACTTCGCTATGCCCAGCCGTACAGCGAACTAAAAAAAAAATAAAAAAAATTGCATCCCGCAGCACGTAAAATGGAATAAGAAACGATCAAAGCCATATAAACGCTAAAGTGGTCAGTTCATCCTGCAAAAAAAAGCCCATACACAGTTCTATATATGGAAAAATGAAAAACTGTATGGCTATTAAAAGATAGCAATGCATAAATATTATTTTACACAATGAAAACTATTTTTTTAAACTGCTACAACATAAAAAAAACTATATAAACTGGGTATCGCCATAATCGTATCGACCCACGGATTGAAACTAACATGTCATGTATACTGCACGGTGAGGCTGTTAAAAAATTTTAAAAACTCTACTAGGATTGAAGTATTTTCTTCCCTCTGCCTTCCAACAATGGATTTAAAAGTCTTGTCCTCCCAAAATAGTACCAAAAAAATTTCAGCTGATTCTGCAAAAAAAACAAGCTTCTACACAGCTCCGTTTTTTTTTTGCACAGATATTTTCATTAGTATAGAAGTATTATGTTTGCAAGCTTACAAATGTGTCTGGATGTTTTCAACTGCACTAACACAACATGCATTCCAACACCTGCTCCTAGACATCACCCATGTAGGAGAGCCACGAGGGGTCATACACTGACTTCATAAGTGCAACCCCCCTATTGACAATTGTTACGTACACAAGGTAAGTTTTTTAGGGGTCCAGCCCAGCAATATTATAAATTATACACACACATTATTGAGTCTCATTATTCTACATACACACACATACACACACACATTGTTGACTCACATTATTCTGGCCACTTACTGCTCTCAAAGTTGCCAGTGTGTAACTAATTAAGGAATGCACTAATTGTGAGCTGCCTTCGTGGGTGTTTAAGGTATGGCTGTCTGCACACATATTTTGTTGCTGTCGTGGGTACAAAGGACAATTTATCAGAGTTGCAAAAAATGATGATTACTGGCTTTTGGGCGAAAGGTAGCAGTACTTCTGAAACTGTGCAGTTTGCGTACTGTTCATGTGCTGCTGTAGTGAAAGTGTAACATGAGTGGACAAATGGCAGCACTGTAAAAAAACAACAGGGAAACTGCAGAACACCATGTTTCATTGATGTGAGATGCGATCTTAGGCTACGAAGGTGTATGAGGTCACGCTACAGTGGAGAATCTCACAGTCAGACGTATCCCTTAAACAACAGTTCATTTAATTGCTTCAAAGCGGACAGATGGTCACTGCACCTCTGCTAACAAATTTGCATCAGCAGAAAAGGCTTCAATTTTTCCACCTTTATCGGAATTGGACATGGATTGGCAGATAGTTGCCTTCTCTGATGAGTCATGTTTCCTGCTTTATCAAACAGATGGAGGTTGATATGTCAAACAAGAAACATCAGGGAACAAATACCCTGCAACCATTGCTGGAAGAAAACAAGCTGATGTTGGTGGCGTTAAGGTCTAGGGAATGTTTACATGGCATTCTCTGGGCCCAGTCAACCTTGTGGAAGGCACTCTCAAACGATCTGGATATAAATCCATCTCTGGCGATCATGTACAGCCACACCTGCTGACTGTCTTCCTTTGGGTGGATGGGATCTTCAATAAAGACAATGCGACGTCTTACAGCTAGAAATGTCCAATATTTGTTGGAAAAGCATGGCCAAAACTTTCAAATACTCTGGCCTCTAATTCCTTAGAATTATCTGTGGGACCATCTTGATTGTTGTATTTACTATATGGATCCTTTCCCTTGCGCCCTTCAACCGTGGGATGTACTGCAGTCAGCATAGCTACAGATACCTTTGACAACCTACTTGGTCTTTATCAACTCCCTCCCATCCTGTCTACATATGCTTCACTTGACAGTGTGTACATTTATATATATATGTGTGTATATGCTTTTGTTTACAAACGAAAAGCAAAGTAATAAAAAAAAAAAAATCATGTTCTTTGTGAATTAAATTACAAGACAATAAAGTCTCAGAAATGTTTTGTACTGTATTATTTTAAATGTGAAACATAGTGATTCGGGAATATGGAAAACTGGTAACTTCATCTTTATTTCTATATTCATATTTGAGCACTCACTACTGCCCTCACCTGGTATACATTTTGCCCGTTTTTGCAAAGATCTTTTATAATCAGCTAAGTGCTTGAATAAGTCTTCATCAGTTAGTTTATCTCCTTCCTAGTAAAAGAAACACATACAGACATTATATTAGGTATGCAAATATCTATATATATTTAATCATAAATGATTTTCAGATCATACAGATTTTGAATTTATTGTATCAAGTAAAAATAGTGTGGTGCACTACACTACTCCATCTGTCAGGGACAAAGAAAACTTAAGCAGCAGAACTTAAATGTGAAGGTGATGTAAGCTTAAGGTCTTATTCACATGTGCCAATACTAGCAAATACAATCCACATTTTATTTTGATATTTAATGGTTTTAGATATATAATTATCCTTTTCATTTCATATACTATAGTTTAGAGGAGAACAAAAAAACATGCACCATGTATAAACTCTTATTAATAAATCTTTTGGAAACAAGCGCCCTAAAATTATCCTTCCCAAAAGGAGTGCAAGAAATATATTGTAGCTTCCAGTTGCTGGAGGCAACGTACAAAAGACATTTTTACGATTTCCAGATGTCAATGCTGCTCAGAGATTAGCACAATGTAAAGTCATTTACGTCCTATTGCACTGGGGAGATGTTTCACATCAAAAACCACCTTACATGCGGTACCAAATTTGTAATGTATTTAATTAAATGTTTGTGTGGAGTACAACATTTGGACGAGCCACACTTGGGTTATATCAAAGGGCAAGCCAACATTGAACTAATGTGAAAAAAGGATATATAAAGCACAGTGTGTCGAGACACTGTGCTACTTCACACCCAGATGTCTTTCAATACTACACACTGATTCCAATTGATCATGTTCCCTTATTAGTACATTATTTATTTGATACCCTTAAAAAGCAGGAGTTTAGCCCCTTAAACCAGCCACCTATTTTTTCCCAGTCAGGTTTGTTTTTTTCTCCCCATCTTCCAAGAGCCATAACTTTTTTATTTTTCCAACTATATATGAGTTTTGTTTTTTGTGGGACAAGTTGTACTTGTCCCACAAATCCGTTGACCTCTTTTATAAAGCTTTTGTTAGAATCCGGGTTGCAATGGTGATCTACGACAGTCTGCAATCTTATTTGCGGGGTACGGATGTGTGACAGAGAGAGCTCAATAATATATATTTTTTTGGGGGTATTTTTAATCACCCTAAAATACCTGACCGGGGATACAATCAGTTGTACACTATTCTGAAATACTAATATATTGTAGAATAGTCCACATCCTTCATCTATATGGGCCCATAGATATATCCGTGTGATCGCTGATTGCAGCGACTTTTTAACAGTATATTAGTATATGTATTGTGCTGCATAAAATCTTTTGAAGAAAAATTTCCCCTTTAGAACCATATCAGTAACGGGTAAACGCGTCGGGGTTCTCTCTCTAGACGATGCAGTAATTAATTTGCTTCCTGTTTAGGATCATAGTCTGAGTCAGGGGACAGCCACCGATCGGTGTGGTTGTCCTTTTTGGGACGGGGTCCCCACCTTTAGGTAGGGTGTAATAGGGACCCGTAGATAATTTTTGGTAATATACTAGACTTTCTATATTGGACACATCAAGTCTGTGTATATGTGTCTTTTTTATACTTCTTCATCGTGTGATGTAATCCGGTCACGTGAATATGCTGTTTTCATCATAATATATAATATATTATTCGGCACTGAAATGTACATCTACCTTGCTGACTTATGACTGATGGCTATGGATATCTCTATGGAAGCAATTTGTTATTGTATGTTCAAGAATCACATTATATTAGTTTAGTTTATATAATAAAAGTTAAGTTTTAGCTGTATATTGTGGTGTTGTATATTGTAGAATAGTGCACAATTATGAATCTCCTATTGCCCATAGAAGAAGTAAAATGGCAGGCCTGTGGACCGGCAACTGCTATGAAAAATAGACCTCACTGTAACGGGAGCAGTAGTGGATCCGCTGGACCAACGCAAGCGATGGTGAAAGCCCCGGAGTCTAAGTAGAACCCGGTTTTCACCAGAGCCCGCCGCAAAGCGGGATGAACTTGCTGCGGCGGGAAACTACCAGGTCGCTTCCCAGGCGGGACTTGCTTGCAGTGGCAGCCAAAGGTGAGTGTGGTACCAAAATCGTAAGGCTGAGTTGTAGTCGGGGACAGGCGGTAGGTCAGGGCAGGCGGCAGAGGTTCGTGGTCGTAGGCCGGTAGCAAGCCGGAACGGTACACAGGAAACACTAACTAGACAAGACGATACGCTTTCTCAGTAGGCTCCAAGGGCACTAAAGATCCAGCAGAGGACTGCCGGAGGAGCCATTATATAGGGTCAGCGGCCGGCAACTGCCAATTACCGGCACGCTGGCCCTTTAAATCTGAGAAAGCCGACACGCGCACCAGCCAGCACAGGAGCACATGGAGTCAGGTGCGTGGTCGGGTGAGTACCTAACCTCCGGGGGATGCGTGCGCCCACGGCCCGGCGCACGAACCGCGGGGCCACTCGCCCCCGGTACCGGGGAGAGTGTCGGGGAACGGACGCGCTCGCAGCCCGTCCCACGGGCTGCAGCGCTGTCCGTAACAGTACCCCTCCCTTTGGCCTCCGCCTCTTTCCAGCCCGGAGGAACCTTCGTACAAGCTCCCGGTCCAGAATGTTGTCCTACGGCTCCCATAACCTTTCCTCGGGCCCGAACCCCCTCCAATCGATGAGAAAATACAGTTTCCCCTTGGACACCTTCATATCCAGGATCTCCTTTACCCGGAAAATGTTTGTGTCATCCGCCTCATGAGATGGAGGGGCTGCCCTCCGAGAAAAACAGTTCAGGACCAGGGGTTTGAGAAGGGAAACGTGTAAGGAGTTCGGGATGCGCATGGAAGGCGGGAGCTGGAGTTTATAGGCCACCGGGTTTATACGTCTAAGCACCTCGAATGGTCCCACGTAGCAGGGTCCCAATTTATAACTTGGGATTTTAAGACGGACATATTTTGCCGATAACCACACTTTATCGCCTGGAGAAAAAACTGGGGGAGGGCTCCTTCTCTTATCTGCCTGTGCCTTAGTGCGTGCCGAAACACAGAGCAGTAAGTGGCGGGACAGGGCCCAAATGGCCTTCATGTCTCGAACCAATGTATCCGCTGCAGGGATTTCAGACTGGGATGCTAGTGGGAGAGGTGGGCGTGGGTGCAGGCCGTACACAATATAGAAGGGAGAGGCACCCGCGGATTCAGAATCTAGGGAATTATAAGAAAATTCCGCCCACGGAAGCAAGTTGGACCAGTCATTCTGATGTGCCGAGACAAAATGGCGCAAGTAGTTCCCCAGGACCTGGTTGACCCTTTCCACCTGGCCGTTAGTCTAGGGGTGGTAAGCCGAGGAGAAATCGAGCTTCACCTGTAGTTGAGAACAGAGGGCCCGCCAGAATTTGGAGACAAACTGGACTCCTTGATCAGAGACAATTTGCAGGGGCAACCCGCTGTAGGGATCAGCCCACTGGTAGCACGGGAAAACACAGTCTGTGACGTCCGTTTATTTCAGTCACTGGCGATTATTGCTCCAAATCAAATATACAAGGAACCATAATGCAGCTTGTCCTCAGCCGAACAAAACCTAAGCATAACACGTTTGGTGTTGTATCACTCACAGTCCTTTAAAGGAGTTGTCTCATTAATAGCTTTCAGCCTCTGTCTGTGAATGGGAGTTGAATTGAGGGGCGTGCTAGCTTCTCTGCCTCTTCCCCCCTCCCTCTTCCCCCCTCCCCTCAGCACACAGGCAGCTATCCACCGGTAACTTGTATACAGCAGGGGGATTGCTGCCAGAGTTAACCCTGTGTGTGCCTGCCTAGAGAGGTCTATGATTGCTAATAGCAGAACAGAGGGGCTGCAAGTGTTCCTATACCCTCTGCTTAGCTTACATATCTCCACATCTCCAGCAACAACAAACAAACCCTCTCAGAACAGAGGCAGGGAAGCTGCAAAGTGTACTCAGATGTGTCCCTAGTACAGCACAGCATGAACTGTTCACAATCTGTATATGATTATTATAGTTACAGCTCCACAGACATCATGATTATAGTAACAAACAGGGTCACTGCTGTCACATCTATTGATCAGCCTAATCTCTGCTCAATCTGTGTAGAGAGCAGGAGGAAGCAGGCACACACAGGGTTAATCCAGGCAGCATGGACATAGAAGCCAGAGTCCCTCCCTCCTCCTCCCTCCACTACAGAAGCATTCTGTGCAGGAGGGCTCTCGCTCTGACCTGTCTTCAAAGTGATGAGTCATTCAGACCTGACAGCCAGTAAGATAAGGATCAACAGGTCGGCTGCTATAGAAATTTGAGAAGCTGATGCACTCCTATGAACAGTTCTAGCTCAAAATAAGTAGTACATTTTTAATTAACATATATTTCAAAGATTCTTTTTTTTTAAAGATCTTTTAATTAAAACCCAATCATTGTAGCGAGACAACCCCTTTAAGGGTGCTTTACAGACAGCCTGCTGTAGACGTCCTATCAAGCTCCAACACTGTCAGATCTCCTTCTGACCAAACACCCAGCACACCTGACCTGCAAGGTTTACATAGGACTCCCGCAAACCCAGGCCTGGACCTGGAACATGGGAGTAGCCAACCCACCCAGCTCTTTTGGCTACTCCAGTAAAAAGCCTACCCGATTAACCGCATACCAGTTATGCTAAACGTATATAAAACGTGTGTCAGTGGCCATATGCCGCTGACACCAGAACTACATGGCTGTTTACCAAAACGAGACCAGGCATCTCGGTGAGACATATCTGCCGTCTACCACAGCCCCTTGCGGTTTCCTACACCGCGTAAATGAAAAATGTGGAGAAAAAACAGGTTGGCCAGGCGCAGGGCAGAGGGTAAGCCTGGCAATGGGACAAAATGCGCCATTTTAGAAAACCGATCTGTGACCACCCAGATCACAGTGTTGCCAGAGGAAGGAGGAAGAGCGGTTTTAAATCCATAGCCACGTACGACCAGGGACTGGTAAGGATGGTCAGGGGATGCAGAAGCCTGACCGGTTTGTGACGAGGCGTTTTGTTACGGGCACAGGTGACACAGGCCTCAACAAAATCTTTGACATCTTTAGCGAGGTCCGGCCACCAATAGAACTGCGCGATAAGGAGGCAAGTTTTACGAGCACCGGGATGTCCGGCCACCAATGTGCAGTGTCCCCCACCGCAAGATCCTTTTGCGGAGTGCGGGGCTCAAGTATGTTTTCCCAGGCGGGACATTCCGGAGATCGACAGGAGCTGCGGAGACAATACGCGCAGGGTGTATTATGTGTTCTGGGGTCACTTCTTCTCCAACCACATCGGAAGCGCGTAGGAGGGCGTCTGCCTTCACATTCTTTTCCGCAGGACGGAAGTGGATCTGGAAATTAAACCGGGAGAAGAAGAGCGACCACCTAGCTTGGCGTGGATTAAGTCGCTGGGCCGTCTGGAGGTACTGGAGGTTCTTGTGATCTGAATAGATACTGATGGGATGAGAAGCACCTTCCAGCAGATAACACCATTCCTCCAGAGCCAGTTTCATAGCTAATAACTCCCGGTCTCTGATTGTGTAATTTCTTTTCGCCAGCGAGAACGTTTTGGAAAAGAAGCCACAAGTGACAGGTTTAACCGTGGTCCCTTTTGCATGAGGACCGCACCGACCCCGACAGACGAGGCGTCTACTTCTAGCGAAAAAGGCTTTGCAGGGTCTGGCCGCGACAGGATAGAAGCAGAAGCAAAGGCAGTCTTCAGTTTCACGAACGCTTCCTCGGCCTCGGGGGGCCAACTTCGCGGATTAGCGTTCTTCTTCGTGAGGGCCACAATGGGAGCTACCCGTGTAGAAAAGTGCAGGATGAACTGCCGGTAATAGTTACAAAACCCCAGAAAACGTATGGCCCAAAGACCAATAGGGCGAGGCCATTGTAGACAGCAGACAGCTTTGCAGGGTCCATCCGCAAGCCTTGGTCAGAGATAATATAGCCCAGAAATGGCAGGCTAGTTTGGTGAAAGATGCACTTTCCCAACTTGGCGTACAGGCAGTTAGCTTGGAGGCGCCTCAGAACCTGGCGGACGTGGATGCGGTGAGTCTCCAGATCGGGTGAGTATACCAAGATGTCGTGCAGGTATACCACGACACAAGTATATAGGAGATCCCTGAAGAGGTCATTCACGAACACCTGGAAGACGGCTGGGGCGTTACACAGGCCAAACGGCATGACAAGGTATTCAAAGTGCCCGTCCCTGGTGTTAAAGGCCGTCTTCTACTCATCGACCTTACGGATATGGATCAGGTTATAGGCCCCCTCAAGTCCGACTTGGAGAAGTTCGTTGCACCACGTAGGCGATCAAAGAGCTCTGTAATCAACGGCAGAGGGTACCGATTCTTCACTGTGATTTTATTAAGTCCCTGATAGTCGATGCAGGGCCGCAAGGTACCGTCCTTCTTTTGCACGAAGAAGAATCCCGACCTGCGGGAGAGGAGGATTTTCGTATGAACCCCTTCTGGAGATTTTCCCGAATATATTCTAAGATGGCTCGTGTTTCGGGAACGGACAAGGGATAGACTCTACCCCGGGGAGGGCTGGTACCCGGCAGTAGGTCGATCGGACAATCATATGAGCGATGAAGGGGAAGGATCTCCGCTTCTTTTTCTGAAAAAACATCAGCGAACTCCTGGTATTCAGCAGGCAGGCCAGGCATTGGTTCGCGGGGAATCGCACGAGAGCCAATAAGCACCGGGCGAGGTGCCACCAGACAACGGCTCAGGCAGTTAGGACCCCAGCGAGTGACTTCTCCCGACGTCCAGTCTAGAGTAGGGGAGTGGAGTCGCAGCCACGGAAGCCCGAGGAGAACCGCCGAAGAGGAGCTCGGTAACACGTAGAAGGAGATCTTCTCCTTATGCAGGACTCCCACGTGGAGAGACAGCGGCTTGGTGATGAACTGTATAGTGTCGATTATCAGCTCACTGCTGACCGAGGAGATCACCAGCGGCTTTTCCAGGCGGACATCAGGGAGGCGATACTGCGACACCAAGGAGCGGTAGATAAAGTTCCCGGCCGAGCCAGAGTCCAGGAAGGCAGAGACCCGAAACGTGAGTCCAGCATCGATCACTACCTGTACCGGCATCATCAGGCGTGGAGAGGAGGAATCTGCACCTAGGGATGCCTCTCCCACGGACCCTAGGTGCGGAAGTTTGGGGACAATTCTTCCGGAAGTGCTAAGGACTGCCACAGTATTGGGACAGGTCGCCTAGCCGACTTGGGGCCAATTCTTGCTCAGAGAGTTGAGCCTGGTCAACCTGCATGGGTTCCTCAGTGGGGAGCGGTTGCATAGGCTGCCTCTGGAATACTGGAGCCAGGCGTGGAAACTGGCGTGGCCATGCTACCTCACGTTCTTGCCGAAGCTCTTCTCGCCATTCAGCAAAACGCAGGTCAATGCGGATGGCCAACAGAATTAACTCGCTGAGGGAGGACGGGATGCCGCTCGCGGCCAGCACATCCTTAATCCTACTGGAGAGGCCCCTTTTAAAGGTGGCACACAGGGCGGCCTCGTTCCAGGATAACTCTGAAGCTAAGGTGCGGAACTGCACCACGTAGTCTCCCACAGACGAGTCCCCCTGGCACAGGGTTAGAAGAGCCATTTCGGCGAGGGATGCCCGAGCTGGTTCCTCGAAAACACCGCGGAACTCCTGGAAGAAGATCTGTAGATCCGCCGTCACCGGATCTTTCCTATCCCACAGGGGTATGGCCCATACCAAGGCCTTCCCGGAAAGCAAGTTGACCACGAAAGCCACCTTTGAACGCTCCGTAGGAAACTGGTTCGCCATCAATTCAATGTGCATAGAGCACTAGGTGATGAAACCTCGGCACTGCTTGGAGTCCCCTTCAAACTTCGACGGTAGCGGCAACCGGAGCTTGGGACCCACCGTCGCAGGCGGGGCAGCTGGAGGCGGTGTAGCCACGGGTGGAGGTGGTGGCTGCTGTTGGTTCGCCAGGAGTTGCTGCAACATGACGGTTAGCTGGTCCAACTGCTGTGCCTGTTGCGCGATCCGTCGCGTCTGCTGCGCAACAACTGCTGCAAGGTCCGCTTCGCCAGGCAGAGGCACCTTGGCGGGATCCATGGCCGGATCTTACTGTAACGGTAGCAGTAGTGGATCCGCTGGACCACCGCAAGCGATGGTGAAAGCCCACACCAGGGAGCAGAGTCTAACTAGAACCCGGTTTTCACCAGAGCCTGCCGCAAAGCGGGATGGACTTGCTGCGGTGGGAAACTACCAGGTCGCTTCCACTTCCTCAAATATACAGCACCCTGGAATTAATGATGCTTTAAAATTAATAATCATAATAATAAAATACATAGATCATATAATTTACCTGCTTAAAGAAAGTGGTTTGTGTAATTGCTGTGGGCTTGAATGGTGATGTTGAGCCTTCATCTACTGAGCTCCCTCTATCAGAAAATCTCCTTGCTGGCCCCAGTGAGGATCTCCTGTCACCATTTGCTGTCTTACCTATATTTAGGTAAATGTTTTAAACAAGCAGAAACAGTACATATATACGTTATGAATGCAATTTGAGGCATTTTCCACAAATTTCACTAAAATCATAAAATACAGTTACTTCTTGTAGAAAGTTTCTGCATACCGTTTCCATTTTCTGATTCTGGGGTTTCCCTTTCCAGTGTCATAACATTAATACAACTTTGGAGGCTAATCGGTATCCAAGCAAATGGCATACGGTATCTTCCTAAACGTTGACAAAAGTTTTCTGCTTGAGATCTAAGTTTTTCTATTTTTTCTTTAGTCTGTAATAAATGCAAACACAAAAAAATAAAAAAATGACAATACAAACAGTATACATTTCATAGTATTAGTGACATGATATATAGAGGTGTATCTACTGCCACCACGGTTGCTGTGGGGCCACGGTCTTACGGCCCCTGTAATGATTGGGCAGAGCACTGTTGTATTTCCTTGCCTGATCCTATTCTTCCTGTAGTCATAATTATGATAAGTGGAGGAAGTGACTGCAGGACAACACTGAAGTCTGGAGAGGTGAGTAACTACAAAACTCCAGGAATGCCGAATTCACCCCTCCATCAGGCAGGGCTGTGTCATGGAGCAGGCAAAGCGCTGCCACAGGGGAAAAGATTCCGCTCCCATAGCAAACAGATTGACCAGATTTCAGCAAAATTTTTCACTTCATATTTACAGTTTCTTAAAGTTTTTTGTGTTCTAAAGTCGTATCCTATAAATATATTTTACATCAACAAGCAAAAGGGTAACAATGTTTTGAACTTTTGACTTTCAGGCTCCATATCTCATCATCCATCTGAGACTCCCATCATTTTATAGACAATCATCTTGGCTATCTCATACATAACTTTTAGCTTCATCTATTTAGCATCTACTTAGTTCTGCAGATTCTTATCATGTAACTGCATTGTTACTGTTTTGCTCCTGGTGGTGGGACAAATTATAACCTCTTCTCACATTCCCTAATATCGCAGTGTGTTATTAGGCTGATTTCCAAGCCAAAGGTCACTGGTTCGAGCAGCCATAAAGAAGATTTCCCAAGAAAAGAGAAGCAGCATCATCCAGCTCATCAATAGCATCTCTGAGCCAAGAAAATTGCCAAACTGCATCACGTGAGGCCCTGACAACTGGAAGAATATGAAATGAAGTCCATCCATCTATTCAAAAGCCAAGAGGTGAATGGACATCTAGGCAAAACAAGTCATCTCATCACAAGGTCGATCAGTTCTAACACGACAGACACAGCAGTGGAGGCGGCTTGTAGGTTTCGTAAGAGTGAGATAACAGACGTCCATGCAAGCACCGGGCAACACGCATTACACAAGTCTGGAATGATGGCCTGAAAGAAGCGCCAGCAAAGAGTTTGCAAAAAAGTATGAAAAATGTAAGTTTGGAAACAGGTGATTTGGAGCCATGAGATGAAAGTCAATAGACCGGGCTCTAATGGGTGCAAATGGGTTTGGAAGAATTAAGGGAAAAGGGGGCTTATGGATCGTGAAACTGGAAGAACTGTCAGGTTCGGTGGAAGAAGCCTGAGGATATGGGGATGTTTCACAGCCAAAGATGTTGGAGACTTGACCAGGATGATCGATGGTGACCTCAATGCTGAGCTATATATGAGTGTCCTACAAGATGAGTTACTTCATACACTTGAGTACTATGGGTAGAAAAAGGATGACATAGCGTTTCAGTAGGACAACATCCTGAAGCAGACGTCAAGGTTGGAGAAGGAATGGTTCAATGACAATGAAGTAGAGTTGCTGTATTGGCCTCTAATCCAACACTTGTGGGTAGAGTTGAAGAAAATGCTGTATTCGTACCCAAATCCAGTCTGCACCAACACTGGGAACGTGTAGAAGAGACCTGGGATCAGATTTTGGTCAAGACATGCTTGAATCTGATCCAGAGCCCAGAAGGATTCAGGCAGTGCTGAAAGCCAAATTTAGATTTTTTAGGAGCAAAACAGTAACAATGCAGTTACATGACAAGAATCTGCAGAACTAAGCAGATGCTAAATACTAAATAATACTAAATAATGTATGTATAAGTTCTACCTAAATAGCTTGATTATTGTATCATAAGGTGATAAAAAGCCTGATGTTACCATTTTACTACAGTAAAGTTATCACTTAAACATGTGCCATCGATAAGGGAGTCAGGAATCAGAGTCAGGAGTCGGAGTCGGGAGTCAGAGTCGGTGTCAGGAAAATGGGGGAGTTGGAGTTGGAGCTTTGGCTTACCGACTCCACAGCCCTGCCATCAGGACATAACTGGGTATATTTCATGACAAATCTTTCAAGAGTATTAGCTCCCTTCATCAGACATGATGTTATCAAAGAAAATAAAAATTCTCAGACTTTTTATACACATTAGACATAGGTCTGCTTTTACAAACGTTGCTCATGTACGACACTGAACCCCCTGTTGTCACTTTTCAATTTCTTACTTCTCGCTGCAAGGGATATCTCTCCTAACCCTTGCCCAAACTTCTTAACTGCTAATCCCACCTGCTCTTCTGCCTCCCACAGAAACCCTGTTAATCTGTGTCATATTCATTGTACGTCTTTTCCTGCCCCTTTCAAATCTGCTCCGGAACTCCTGATCTGTCTGTTACATACTCACTGTTTTTCATAACCTGTTCCCCAATAACTCCCTCAACTTGCTAGCTCTCACAGAAACATGGTTCCAACAATCTGACACTGCTTCCCTTGCTGCCTTCACCTATGGTGGCCTATACTTCACCCACACCCCCAGACCTGAGAACAAGCACAATGGAGGAGTCGGTATACTTCTTTCTCCACACTGCACTTACCAACTCATTCCTCCCACAACCTTCCTTACTTTCCCATCCATTGAGGTTCACACCCTCAGACTCTTTCAGCCATTTTCTCTAAGAGTGGCGGTTGTATACTGACCGCCTGGCTCACCCCGCCAATTCCTCTTTACTGGAACCCACTGTAATCATGGGTGATTTTAACATCCCCATTGACGACCCCATATCTCCTTTCGCCTCTCAATTGCTTTCCCTAACATCTTCCCTTGGCCTTTTGCAATTTACAGATCCTGCCACCTACAAGGATAGGAACTCTCTTGATCTGGTCTTCTGTTGTCTCTGCTCAATTTTTTAACTTTAGTAATTCTCCTTATGCACTGTCTGATCATAACCTTATCTCCTTCACTATCAATTCTCAGCCTTCTCTGGACATACCCGCCCATCAGACATTCAGAAATCTTTGTACCATAAACATTCAGGAACTCTACAGTCTTCACTGTCCCAAATCTCCTCCATCTCCTGTCCTGACCTGGCTATTTAACAATATAATGAAACTATCTCAACCACCCTGGACATATTGGCACCACTTATATCCCACACCACCAGAGTCAGGACGCCTGCAGCGATGTTCCAGGTGAGCTCAACGTCTGTGGAGAAAGACAAAGCTATCTGCAGACTTTATTCATTACAAATTCATGCTTAGAACTTACCACACTGCCCTTCACCGCGCCACCTCCCTTATCTCAACATTACACAATAACCCAAAACGACTGTTGACACTTTCCACTCCTTAAGTTCAGGCCCTAGTCACTGACCTCTGTGCTGAAGGCCTGGCCACTCACTTCAAAGAGAAAATCTACAGTATCCTGCAAAACCTAATATCTCAGTCTCCAAGTAATATCCATCCTGTCCACTCCCGAACGTCATTTAGTCAGCTCTCAGCACTTGACCACCCACAGAAGTATCCAGTCTTCTCTGGTCTGCTCGCCCCACTACCTGCACTATTGACCCCATTCCCTCCCACCTTGTCCAGTCCATTTTTCTAGCTGTCATCTCTCACCTAACTGCAATCTTTAACCTCTCTCTCTTTCCACTGGGAGCTTCCCATCCTCCTTTAAACACGCCATCATAACCCCTTTACTTAAAAAGCCAACTCTGGACCCTTCCTGTGCTGACAACTACCGACCAGTCTCTAGCCTGCCCTTCATCTCTAAACTCTTGGAATGCTTGGTCTACTTTCGCCTAATCTGTTATCTCTCTGCTAACTCTCTTCTCAACCCTCTGCATTTAGTTTTCTGCACTTTACACTCCACACAAACTGCTCTAGCTAAAGTTTAAAATCTTCTCACAGTTAAATCTCAGGGCAACTACTCATTGTAGCTTCTTCTGGATTTCTCTGCAGCATTTGACACTGTAGATCACCAACTTCTCCTCAGCATGATAGCTCTATTAGCCATTCAAGGACACCACTCTCTCGGTTCTCATCCTACCTCTCTGACCGTTTATTGTTTAATTTGCAAGTTCTAATTCTCCTCCTCTCCCTCTTGTTGTTGGGGTTCTTCAGAGATCATTTCTAGGTCCTCTCCTATTTTCAATCTACACAGCCACTTTTGAACCATCAGCAGATTTGGCTTTCAGTACCATCTGTATGCTGATGATATTCAATTATACACCTCTTCCCATGACATTACCCCCGCCCTGCCACAAAACACCTTTGTGTGTATGTCCTCTCTCTATCTCAAACTAAACCTTATTAAAACTGAACTTCTTGTCATTCCACCATCTACTAAGCAACCCCACCCTGCTATTTCTGTTTCAGTGTGTAGCAGTACCATAACTCCTAGGCAGCAGGCCTACTATAGTGGAGTTATACTAGATTCCCATCTGTCCTTCACTCCCTATATTCAATCCCTTGCATGCTCTTGTCACCTGCATCTCAAGAACAACTCCAGAATCTATCCTCTAATTACCGTGGAAACAACTTGAACACTTATTGGTGCCCTCATACTTTCTCATCTTGACTACTGTAACTCCTCGCTTATCAGTCTCCCTTTCTGTAAACTATCCCCTCTTCAACCAGTCCTGAATGCAGCAGGCAGACTCATCTGTCTTTCCCGCCACTATACTGATTTTTCAACCCTGTGTCAATCAATACACTGTTTTAGCACAGAATACAACGTAAAATAATCACTCTCACCCATAAAGCTCTCCACAGCGCTGCACCCCTCCAGATCTCCTCCCTCATCTCTGTCTGCCATGCTACCCAGTCTCTGCGCTCTGCTGATAACCTTAGATTAAATGCCTTAATCATCTGAACCTCCCATTCCCGTCTCCATGATTTCATACATGTTGCACCAGTTCTCTGGAACATGCTATCCCATACATTAAGGCAAAGTCATAACCCTAATAGTCTTAAGCGCACACTGAGAATACATCTTCTTAGGCAAGCCTACCAAGATCCCTAACTGATAGCCACCCACTGTCTGTAACACACACTTCTGTCACTCTCTACACTTGGGCACTCACAGGCACTTATCTATATATAGATGTAAACTACCCCATAGATGTAAACTACCCCATATTTATGAAACATGGCTGTATCATTATGTAAACCAAGCACTTCACACCCTGTGCCTCACTCACA
Organism: Phyllomedusa bahiana; assembly: GCA_025379985.1. Taxonomy (NCBI): domain Eukaryota; kingdom Metazoa; phylum Chordata; class Amphibia; order Anura; family Hylidae; genus Phyllomedusa; species Phyllomedusa bahiana. The sequence continues at coordinate 266,645 of JAODAL010000341.1, forward strand.
CACCCTAATAGATCGTTAGCTCTGGCAAGCAGAACTTGTGTCTGATCTCTGGTTAGCTTTTTATTGTGTAATGATTGTTTTTCGTCTGTACTTATACCCTCTAAATTGTAAAGTGCTGCGGAACATGTTGGCGGCACGAAGATAAAAATTACTATTATAAACTTTAATCTAAAAATTTAACTTTTGACTGTACATTCTTTTAAAATAAAAAGACTGTGTTGAAAATCAGCATTATGGTAACCCAGAATCACCTAAGCTAACGATGGGTGTTGAAACCCAAACAGTTTTGTACTTATTGATTTTGTTAGACAAACATTTATTAAAAAATAAATAATTAAAGAAGTGAGTAGCAATGAGAACGCTGATTTCAATTACAAATAAAAATCGTGTGCATTCACAAAATAAGGTTATGGAATTAATTGGTGTAATGTGGCATTTCTGTTTATGTCTAGTATTAGTGATGTTTAGGTTACAGTATTTTTAGGTGGTAAACGGATTATTACTACAGTGTGGCTGTTTGTGTGTGGGTTAGCTACTAAATTAGGCCAGGTTGGCACTGTGCTACCTCTTTTTGTTACTATTATAAAAAATCTTCCTGTTCTCTTCATCTAAACAGTTTGCTTATTCTGACCCAGACTATACAACAAAGCTAAGTCATATCATTATTATTATTAGAGGATAGGCAAATTAATGACAGCTTTAGTGAATGTGTTTTATTATATTTAGGGAGGCTGAGATAAGGCTGGTTAATAATACTATACACAGACTGTAGACTAAAGACTGTAATAATCCATGACTTCCCTTTGTCAACTGATTGTTATTAATTTCAGTGGTCATAAAACACATATACACAGGCTACATTGTCTGTATAGTAAACCAAAATACAAGGGCCAATCAAATAGAATGGATACCATAAATACAAAAAAATACCAAAAGAAATTGTATCCAATACAATGGTATAGAAATGTAAAAAAACAATAATTTATTAAATCTTATTATAAACAATTAAAACGTATATCAATAACAGACAAAATCCCCCCCAAATAACAAATACCCAACTAATCCCACCGAAACATAGCACTGTACATCATGTGGGGGATAATAGTGTCAAAAGATCATATAAAGAAGTATAAAAACATCAATTCTATACATCACCAAAGATCAGAGGATTACCTCCCCACCTATCACCCCATGGAGACTTTGTACAGAGGTGGCCACAGGTAGGGAAGTGCTGAAAAAAATTGAATTCTAAGATGTTTGTGTGGTAAATTTTGCAGGGATGAGTTGTGGCCGGGAGAAGTCATTACTGCGGTCTGGACAGGATGGAGAAGAAAGAGAAAAATTCCAGTCATAGAAGATGTCTTCGGTGAGATCCTAGATGTAACTGCAATGTAGTAATTTAAATGTCTGCAGAGCTTACGTACACTGGTAACTACCACTATATGATCACTGTATGGCAGTAATATATAGTCTACAGAGCCTGTGTACACTGGTATCTACCACTATATGGACACTGTATGGAGGAAACATATAGTCTGCACAGTCTATGCACACTGGTACCTACCACTTTATGATCACTGTATGGAGGTAATATACAGTCTGCAGAGCCTGTGTGCACTATATGGTCACTATATTGCGGTAATATAGCTATAGCAGGCTCTGTTATATTCCAGACAGTTGGTCCAGTCTCCTTTTCCAGTGGGAAAGGAGTAAGACCTTTTAGCGGACTTTGCTGTCTTGTCCTTTTGTAGCCTCCAGACTATTTCTTTTAGTTCTTTCTTCCCAATCTGGCGCGGGAGATTGTTTTCCTAGGGAATCATTGTCCCTGTTTTCTTAAGTCTGAATTTTCCCCACCCCTCCCTAAATCTGGAGGGTTCTGGAGGGGTCCTCATAGTCACTGGCAGTTTTCATAGCAGAACTACAGTGCAAGATATCCTGGTTATGTGGCTCTTGCCCCAGGATTTGGAAGAGGGAGAATGCTGTCCATCTCCAATGAATACCTCCACCTTTTCATTATACCCTACGGCTATGTTCACATGGCGTAATTGTGGCGCGTACAGTACTGCCGCAATTACGCCGGGTAATTTGGGAGCCGCGCTGATACGCGCGTATGCCCGCGGTGCGCGGGGAGGGGGGCAGCAGCCCGCCGGCCCCATAGACATGCATTGCTTGCGGCGCGTAGTCGCCGCAAATAATTGACATGTCACTTATCTCCCCGCGCGTACAATACAATCACTAGAGAACTGTGGATTACCGTAATTTCGCCGCGCATCTCGCTCGCATTAGAGCGCAAGTACGACACGAACTGCGCGCCGAAATTGCCCCATGTGAACATAGCCTACTTCCTCTATTATTTTGACTGTTCAGGTAATGAAGAGAGTAAAAACTCTCTCCAGTCTTACCATAAAATTCTTTGTTTCCCTGTAACCCTTTGTTTTAAGGTGCTCCTATTCCAAAGTAGTCCCCCATTTGCTTGGTGGTAACCCCCCTCCTCCTCCTTAAGGCTCCAGTTTCTTCAGATCTCTTTACTTTTACCAGAGTTAGCCAAGGTACTTCTGTGGCCTGAAAGCTATACTTCAGCCCTTTCCTCTGCCCGCCCCTTAGTAGAGGTCTGGTTACCAGCATTTTTTTTATCAATGGAGGTTCTCGGGTCTGTGTTGGGTGGTACTCAACACTTTGGCTAATACCATGCATGCTCTGGTTTCTATTCAGAATAAACAAATCTTTTCACCTTTTACCAAAAATTTCCGAGCAGAGGAGCAAAACAGAATTTCACAGCAATTTTGCATGCTCCAGCTAGCTGGGAAATAAAGAAAATGGTTTTGTTCTATTTTTCTGTTGGTTTCTCCCTCTTCCCCAATCCTTCATCTGGATTTTAAATTGGATCATGGCAGGAATCTGGCATGCTTGTCTGTGCCGTCACTGTGGGCTTGCCAGGCATGGTCCATGTTCTCTTCCGCGGATCAATGTTTTCCAGGGACAGCCTAGTCTTCCTGGAGTAGTTCACTCCCACGGTTTTTGCCATTTTTTTTTAGCTGTCTCCTGACAATTTCTGGTTGCATCCGGGTCTTCAGTCTTATCGTACTTATGTCTATACTGGGCAGTCTCCTTCTTCCTACTTTATACACTGTGGTTTCTCACTTCTCCTTTACTCCAGGATGGGTTGGTCTTTGTCCCAAATGGCACCCTTTACTACAGGCATTGGATCTCCTTTTTCTTCAGTTGGATGTTTTTTCTGCTGTTCTGTGTGGTGGCTCCTTGTCCACTGTTCCATCAAGCCTCGGCTCTGCAGGTGTGTTTGGCAGCTACCTTATCTTCTCAGCTTGCCTTCTTTTGTTACACAGGGTGCACATTCGCATCCTGCTATATTTGGCTTGCTTGCAGGGCTATGCAGGCACATGCCTTAGTTACCAATCATCTTGTTTCTTGTTCCCTCCCTATGGGACTGCTTTTAGACATCCCAAGGTCAATTCTGTGCCCCCCAATGATATTGATGAGAAATTCAGATTTTTGTACTTACCGTAAAATTATTTTATTGTCTAATTAATTGGGGGACACAGCTCTCATCCAGTTTATCCTTTGGTGCTTCAGCATCTGCTGGTCCTCACTGCGCAGGTTCCACTGCTCAACTCTCACTTTTCCCAGTTGCTCCTACTTCTTTTCCACAAACTGATAAGATCAGTGCTTGCAGCTGGAATATAGAAATGCTGGGTGGCACTTTAACTTTTTTGCTATTAGCAGTCTATGCCCCAAGGTCAATTCTGTGTCCCCCAATGAATCGGGCGAGAAAAGGATTTTACAGTAAGTACAAAAAATCCCTATTCTACAATTCCCTAACTACAAGATTTCTGGGTGGTTACTACATCTCTCGCTCCAGAAGGCCTCACCAGTCCTGCATTACACAAACAGCCCACTGATATACATTGACACTAATGCTTCTGTTCTCCTGTGCTGATGCTGCAGGGACAGTGGACACTTAGGGCGACAAAGAATCAAAAATGTGTCTACTTCTAAGAATGTGGTATGACACGACCCCAGAACGCCCCTAATCTTTGTCGCATTAAAAAGTGTCTTTGGCGCATTACAAAGGTACTTATCACGCCAAAGTTTGGAGTGTGCCTGTTCATACCTTCATTTTGGCTCAAAGTACAACAGAAAACTGCCGCAGCCCTGTTCATACATGTTGCCCTTACTGTCAGGTTCTCCCACAGATTGGAACTTAATGCCTGGGCCTCCCGCTGGGGGGACAATTAAGCAGACATGTATGAATGGTGTACTTTGAGCCAAAAAGAATGTATGAACAGGTGCATTCCAAACCCATTCCATCATCTGGGACACATGGGACCTCTATCAGTTATCTTGGACACGCGAGTATTGGATATCTTTTATAGCGTATACTATTATGTATCATTTCTTGGTATTTATATACGTGGATTTAACTTTGTTATACCTTTTGTCCTGATGAACCCTTATATTAGATAGGGGGAAACGCGTCGGTCTAGGGTAGGTGATTATACTGAGGAGGGGGATTATGTATCAAAAACCCCTTTCCACGTTTTTATGGGTTTAAGTAATTATTGGTTGCTGTCTGGATAATAAGTGAATTTGAGTCACTATTACTATCTACGGTATTTTGTTAGTAGGGATTCATAGGGACTGATAGTAAGGGATAGGTTCTGGGTAGGGGCGCCCTTATTGGGGCGAGGACTCTACGTGTCTATTGGTTAGGTTATGGTTTTTCTAGTTGTTTGAAGGCTCTTAGTAGGGCAAGTGTAGTTTTAAAATAGATTTGAAATAAAACTTATTTTTTATGTATCTAGCTGCTAAGTGATGTCTATAGGGTAGTTTTTTTCATTGGCTCAAAGTACACCAGAAAACTGCCGCAGCCCTGTTCATACATGTTGCCCTTACTGTCAGGTTCTCCCACAGATTGGAACTAAATGCTGGGGCCTCCAGATGGGGGGACACTTAGGGCGACATGTATGAATGGTATACTATGAGCCAAAGAGGATGTATGAACAGGTGCACTCCAAACTTTGGCGCAATAAGTGCCTTTTTAATGCGCTAAAGACACTTTTTAACGCGCCAAAGATTTTGGGGTGTTCTGGGGGCGTGTCACATCACATTCTTAGAAGTAGATACATTTGTCAGTCTTTGATGGCAAATCTAGGAGCAGAACAGTCAGAACAGCCAGAACAAGTTAAAGGTGGTCTGCCTGAGCCAGACTTGTCATATTAGCACTAGACTACGCGTGTATGTACGACCTGCAGAAGAACAGGTTCATACATTCTGGCTCATTCTACACTGTCTTAAAGCTATTTAGAACTGGCCTGTCAGTGCCAGGATTCATACATGTCGCCCTTAATGTCAAGGGATCCTTCTAACAAGTTAAAATTGTACAAGCAGAGTGTAATGTCCGGAGAGAGTGGATTTGCTGGTCCACTGCAGGTGATGATATAAGCCGCAACAAGGAGCGGAGTCTAAGGGCTGCTGGTTCTCACCAGAGCCCGCCGTAAGGCGTATGGTCCTTCTGTGGCAGGCGACCCCAAGGTCGCTACCCTTGCCGCGACTTGGATGCAGTGGCAGCCAAAGTGTACGCGATACAAAGACGTTAGGCAGGCTTGTAGTCGGGGACAGGCAGGAAGGTCAGGGCAGGCAGTTAAGGTTCGTGGTCTAGCAACGGTAGCTGGAGGAACTGGTACACGGAGATAACTAAACACACTAGGAACACTTTTTTCACATAGGCTATGGGCAGTATGGATCCGGCAAGGACAGGAGAAAGAAGCAGGGTTAAATAGGGTCAGCGCCCAGCAATAGCAAATCACCAGCGCGCTGGCCCTTTAAATAACACACAGCCAGCACATGCACGTGCCCTAGTAGGCGAAGTCGCACACACCAGCCAGCATAGACAGTGCAGGGAGAGCGAGGAGAGGTGAGTAGCTTGGACTGGGAATAGAGCTGCTAGTGCGCCTGCGGCCAGGCACGCGGGTCGCGGCACCACCCGCAGAGGAGACAGCGGAAGTACAGGTGCGCTCGTGACTCAGTGGGTGGGTCACGGAGGCACCCGTAACACAGAGAAACCCTTTAAGATAACAACAAAGCTATATATAATATCAAGATGAAAAGAGAATACCTTTCCACCATCAGAATCTTTTAGCACCATGTATGGCTCAGCACAGTCAGAGATTTCTCCCTGTTGAAGAACTTTTTCAATCTGTAAAACATATTGAAATAGATTAAACCACACTCAGTTTTAATTGTTATACCTTTTCAGCGAGTATAAATAACCTCAAATTAGTTAGCAAATTAACTTCCCTGGCATCTATAAAGTTTAGAAACTGCCAGTAATTTGCTCCACTTTGTGTACAGACTGTTGAAATTGTGCTGCATGGTACTAGAATCCTGACAAATTTATAATCTGTAGGTCATGATTTATAATTTTACACATACACATGACCTGTAGAACACATATAATCAATGAAGTCTGTTTCTAACTAATTTACTAAAATAAAACAAGATATCGTGATCATCTGTACCCATTGGGATTTCCCCATGGCATTTTGATGCTTGCACATTATCTATGGCACAATAGTATCTTTTTGGTGCCAACAAAAGCATCTGCTTTAAGGATATCAAACTTTCTCATTGCATGGTAAAAAAGTTCTACCATTTCAGAATCACTGTATCAATTCCTTTGCTTTAAAGGGAACCTGTCACATTGAATACACTATCTGATCTGCAGGCAACATATTTGAGAGTGAAGCGCTGTGCTGAGTGATGTATAGTTTTGTGGGTATAGATTCAGTAGAACTTGGAGTTTATTCATTTCACTTACTGTTTATTCTAGGTTAAGGAGTCCAATGAGCGGTCTTACAGGGATTGATAGTCTTCACTGTATGATTGTGTCCACAGAGATGCCTGTCAGTCACTGATAACACCACTTACTGGTCTCCTAAATCCAGGATAAGCAGTAAGTGAATGAATAAACCCCGAGTTCTACTGAATCTTTACCCACAAAACTATTTATCAATGTGCTCAGCTCCTCCTTCTCTATAACATACATGCTTTGTGCACTAAGTGGATGAACATACTGCAGATTCTTCAAAAAGAATTTATTAAGCATTGTCTGTGCATTTTGTGATTATATCATGTGATATTTAAATATTTATATAAAATAATTTTAGTGAAAAAAGTGACAGTTCCTGTTGTTAATTGATGAAACCATGCACACACGTGGCTGCCAATGGCTGTCCAAGTTCTCAGATTAAACATTGATATCCCCAGCAAACTTGTGAAGCAATGGTTTCATCCACATTCAGCTACCGGACCATAGGATCCTACTTAGCCAACAGTTTATTAAATTTAATATTAAACTGCTTGCAGCTACAATCAAATTGAAAACCATGCAGATGTCTTAATTAACATGTACTTATATATGTACTTATACCATATACAGAGACAAAGGTCTCACTGCTCACCTAGTAATCACTCCTGTTGGGACTGGGTGCACAGTTACCCCTGAGGACCTGCAGGGTTGTTTTAATAGCTTTGTAGTTGTAGCGATTCCAGTAACTGGTGCTGGAAACACTACAAATATAAAACAATTAAATCCTGCAACTATCAGTTATCCAGATGTTATTCAGATGTTCATGTGTTAATAAAAAGAATTGGTGACGTGTTTTGAAACGAAAAAACAAAACAAGGATATATTGCTGACTATACAGTCATACTTAGGTGGAGCTTTCAGTCCTCCAGATGTTTTTCTAATATGCTCACCTTAACAACTAAGAAGATATCTGGGGAGGGATAGGTAATGGAGAACACTGCAGTTCTGGCCTGGCTTGAAGGGCTCACACTTGGTGTATGAGTCCGAAGATATTGCTTAAATGCCTCACAGTTTAAATCGCAATGGAAATTCTCTGAAATCTAGCAATGAAAAATACAGCAATGTGTTTAATTTCATCATATTTATACAGTATTACTGAAAATAATAACCATCAGACACACACAGGTGTAATTAGCGGTAAACAAATGTTCCAATAAACATATGCATTGCAGGAAAAGTATAGGCAATCAGGAACTGACATTTTGCACAGAATTGCTGTGAACTATGTTTTTCTACTCCTCGCCTTCCAAAAGCCATAACGTTTTTATTTTTCCACCTACATAGACATATGAGGGCTTTTTTTTTGCGGGACAAGTTGTACTTTATAACGGTGACATTTGTCGGACCATACAATATACTGGAAAACCACCAAAAAATGCTAAGTGGGGCAAAATGTGAAAATGTGCCATGCCCCACGTTTGAGGGAGTTCATTCTTCAATAAAAATTACTGATATGCATACAGGTTGATACGCATCCGCCAATACCAAACATGTAGGGTTTCTTTTATGTTTTGGTGGTGTAAAAAAATTCCAAACATTTTCTATTTTTGAAATTTGCACCGCGGCGCCTTTTGTGCGACCAATAACTTTTTTGTACTAACACCTACAGGCGTCAGTGAGGGTGCATTTTTGGGGGGCTGAAGTGCACTTTTTATTGCTAGCAGTTTGGAATGTATGCGACTTTTTTGATCACTTTTAAAAAAAAAACGCAATTTTCACATTTGGAATTGTTTTTCTTTTACTGTGTTCAGTGTACGGGATAAGTGATGTTATATTTTAATAGATCGGACGTTTTTGGACGCGGCGATACCAAATATGTGTAACTTTTATTATTTTATTTCTTTTATATGTAAAATAGCGAAAGGGGGTGATTTGAACTTTTAATATATATATATATATATATATATATATATATATTTTTTTATACTTTAAAACTTTTTTTTTACTCTAACTTTGAGTCCCCCTATGGCCCTTCACCACTAGGGGGTGCAATCATTTATACAGCCTAATGCATTGCATAGACAATACATTAGGTTTTACCAAGATGGCGGTTTCCCCACTTCCTGCCTGGGGCCTGAAGGGAGGAAAAGAAAACATGGCTGCCATGTTTAGCCATCGGAGCCCCCGCAGCTCTTCGGAGTGAAGAACGGTGCGCGGCACTGGTTTTCATTCATTTAGACGCCGCGGCCATCTTTGCCGCGGCGTCTAAGGTGTTAATCAGCACGGGGGAGGCGCTTGCGATCCCGCTGCACAACTCCTTAACACCACCAGGACGTACCCATATGTCCAGGTGGGTTAAGGGGTTAATCTGTGAAAGCCATGGGTCCAGTTACCGCATCACAAAACTACAGCAAAAACACATGTTTTTTCTGAATATAATTTTGATAGCGTTTGCATCATCTTGGGTCAGCAAGGCCTGCTCGGTCTGGTCCAAGCAGCTGCAGCAAGGGCTATCAGTTAGGGCCTTTAAGGAGGAGCTGTTGGTTCTTACTTCCCAGCTCATGGGGGCTGCTAAGTTCCTGTATAAAACTTCTCTCAAACTCGTTTAGCGGCTAGAGCTTTGGCTAATGCAGTAGCTGTTCGCCAATCTGTGCGGCTAAAATTACAGTCGGCGGATGCAGCCTCCAAGAAAACGTTAACTGCGCTACCTTTCACTGGTGGCAAGCTGTTTGGGAAGTGTTTGAACGAGATTTCTTCAGAAGCCAGCATGGCAGCGTCCACACAAGAAACGCCCCTAGTTTCAGTCCTTTCGGGACTTTTCCTACAGACCGGCTGCAAGGAAGACCCCTTGTTCCACGGGTGCCAAGCGATTCTCGTCAAAGCCAGCTTCATCCTGGCAGTCTCACAGGTTGTCCAAAGGCCCGTTCGTCAAGTCCTTGGCCTGAAGCTTTGTCCCCACCCGAGGATCCATCTCAAGTGGGGGGCCGTCTCCTCCAGTTCGGGTGGCCAGAGTGTTTTTAACACCAAGAAAGGTTCAGCACTTACGGGTGGGCATTTCTTTACTTCAGAAATGCACCCCATATACTCTTCACACTTGCATGCGGGTAGTGTTGGCAGGATGGTGGCTGCCTTCAAAGGAGTGTCCTTTGCGTAGTTTCATTTGCGCCTCCTGCAGCTGGCAATCCTGTCTTGTTGGGATGGTTCTTTAATGTCCCTGGACAGAGTTATTCTCCTTCCCCCCCAGGTCCGAATTGACCTCAGCTGATGGTTAGTCTTCTCCGTGCTCCATCAGGGGAAAACATTTTTGCCCCACGCAATGGCTGACCATCACCACAGACTCCAGCACGTTGGGTTGGGGCGCCGTCTTTGGCACCAATAAAATTCAGTTTCTCTGGTCCCTCAGATAATCCACCCTCAATATCATTGTTCTATAAATCAGAGCAATTTTTATTTTGCTGTTTCATTGGTCACCTCTCATTCAGGGTTGCCAGATTCAGATTCAGTCCAACAACACCATGGCAGTGGCCCACCTAAATCATGAAGGAGGTACCAGGAGTCGGGTGCCTTTTTGGAAGCCTCACAGATCCTTCACTGGGCGGAGCGTTCAATTCCGATCTTGTCAGCAATTTTCTTTCCAGGGGTGGAAAACTGGATGGCCGATCATTTCAGTCGAGCATTGGTCGATCCCAGGGAGTGGGCTCTACCACCAGAGATTTTTCACCTTCTCTGCCAGATGTGGGGCACAGCAGACGTCGATCTGTTAGCCTCTTGCCTCGATCATCAGCCCCTGAGGTATGTAACCAGGACCCAGGATCCCCTGGCTCTCGCAGCAGATGCGCTGGTTCTACCGTGGAATCAGTTTGCTCTGATCTATGTCTTCCCTTCCTGGCCCCTGCTTCCTCGAGTGCTCAAACACCTCAAGTCCTTGGTATGCAGATCTCATCACCCTATTGGTAGACGCTCCTTGGCCTCTTCCTCTGTGGCCAGGCCACCTTTCCCAAGGTCTGCTGTTTCACCCCACTTTACCGCATCTGCGTTTGACGGCGTGGCTGCTGAAACCACAATACTGTAGTCTCACAGCTTGTTGGATTCAGTCATCCGGACCATGATTCGGGCATGTAAGCCTCAATCCTCCTGGATCTATTACCGCACCTGGAAGGTCTTTTTTGCCGGGGTTGAGTCCCAGGGGTTTCACCCTTTTCTATGTGAGAACCTAAGTGAGTATTTTTTTTATTTTCTTTTTACCATTAAACCTGCCTATCTTAAACCTACAGAAGGCAGATACCTACCTACAGGGGGCAAATACCTACTTACAGGGGTAATACACCTACCTACAGGGAGCCAATACCTACCTACAAGGGGCAAACACCTAACTACAGGGGGGCAAATATCTACCTACAGGGGGCAAATACCTACCTAAAGAGGTCAAATACCTACCTACAGGGGGCATATACCTACGTACATGGGGCAAATACCTACCTACAGGGGGCAAATATCTGCTTACAAAGGGCATATAACAACCTACAGAGGGCAAATACCTACCTACAGGGGACATATACTTACTTACATGGGACAGAGGGTATATAGAGCTACCTACAGGGGCTTATATACCTACCTAGTATGGGCTTATATACATACCTATTGGGTGCCTCCATACCTATCCACAGACTTGGGGGTCTACCCACAAGGGCCCTATATATCTACCTTCCTGCCTAAAGGGGCCCAATATACCTTCCCACTAGGGATTTATATTTCTACTTATTGAAGAGGTCTATATAACTACCTATCTACTTATTCTAGGGGACCTAGATAACTACCTATTGGAGGACCTATACGTCTTCCTACATAATTGAGTGCTATACACCTACTTACAGTAATTGAGGATTTCCTAGCTAAAAGGGGGTTTCCTATCTGCCTACTTAGTCAGGGGGTGTACTTACATATTATCTTGGGGGATTTAACTACCTGTTTTATGGGAACACAAAACCAGACTTAAACATGGTGCACAAATGGGAGCTCCATGGCTTATTTGGGGGCACTTTTACTGTTAGAAGCATAAGGGAGTCATTATTACCATTTGGGGCGCTATAGATGGGGAGTTTGTATAGAGAAAGGAATTGGTGAGGAAGAACAGGAAAAGTGAGGAGTCTAAGATGTTTGTTTTGTAAATTCTACAGTGAAGAGTCGTGGCTGGAAGAAGTCGTCATAACAGTCTGGGACAGATGGAGAAGAGAACAACTCAGAGACATCTCCTGTAAGTCACTGGATTTAACTTTAATCATTTATATGTCTGTGTACAACTGGTAGCTACCACTATATAGTCACGGTCTGCCGGTAATATTGGTTGAAGTATAATGTTTTATATTCAGTAATGGTAAGTTGTATTATTCAGTCACTATAAGGTGGTGATATGTGGTCATGATGTGGAGGTATTATTCAGTCACTATGTGGTGGTGATGTGTGTTTATGGTGTGGCAGTATTATTTGGTCACCATGTGCTGGTGATATGTGGTCATGGTGTGGCATTATTATTCGTTCACTAAGTGGTGGGGATATGTGGTCATGGTGTGGCAGTATTATTCGGTCACCATGTGCTGGTGATATCTGTTCTTTGTAGGATATTAATATTAGCTTTGGGATTTTGGTTTTGTGTAGCAGTGTTATTTGTACCTGTATGACTATTATTTAGTAGTTTTATATGTAGAACATTGTGTTAAAGCTTTTGTGTATGCAGGATCTGGTTGATGGTGATGCACTGTGCCGCAGCGTGGCGCAACATGTTAAGGGGAGGGAGGAGAAATTTTTTCACCCCACCCGGAGTGTATTTTAGCCTAGGAACGGGCATGAGGTGAACAGTAGTCAAATGCTGAAGAGGTGGCCACACTTGCAAAGACCCTCTTTATTGAAGTCTATAGGAGATTAAGAAACGTCCAAACAAGCACATGTTATATATAAAATGGAGTGCTCTATTTTGTATTATACTAAGCATAGCTTGATGTATATGGTATAGATAACTTTTAAAACTTGCACAATACCAATGTTTTATTTCACTGGAAAAAAATATATTTATTAAAACGTGCTGCTGTTCACATTAACTTTAAAACATATGGTATTTCAAAGGATAAAATTGTAATACCTTTTTTCTCTCTTTACAGTCATAAAGGGCAATAGTTGCAAACAGGGGCTCAATTTCAATCTCAAATCTGTTTAGAGAAAGAGAAAATTAGTAAGATTCATGAAGTACTTAATGTATCAGGAGTGTATACCTAGTTAAAGAGAACCTGTCACATTGAACTTGCAGTCCTGTTTCTGGACAGTATGTTATAGAGCAAGAGCTGTGATACAGATTGATTTAGAGATTTATGTTCTTGTTATGATGAATTCTTTACCACATCTATTAAGCAATTACGAATGCTATATAAACCAGTTAGCTTTCAGCAATCTCTAAATTCAAAAATATGGAAGTCATAATCTAAACCATAATCAAAGGCATAAGCAATAAATCTAACCTTTACTAGTACACGGTTTAATAGAAAATGTTACTACAGAAACACTATCCTCGGGGCTTTTTATATTTTTTTAATTGTAGTGTTTCTATGGAAAATTCTTCTTTTAAATCATTTACAACTAGAGGTAAAATTTAGCTGGCTGTCCCTTTGATTACCATGATTAGCAACACCATCCATTGGTGACATACTATCATTAGTTTACTAAATGTGATCATAAGAATAATTCAGTCAGATCAGTTAATGCAAGAACTGACTAATGTTATTTTAACTTGGACTGACTGTATTTTTCACTTGGGCCACTAGAGGTCACACCAATGGGATTTCCAGCTTCATGTAAATTAAGCTGGATAATAAAAAGCTCTTTGACTTTGTTACATACTCTTTATGATAATTTTTCATAGTAGGAAAATACAACTTGTAAAATTCAAATGCAAGATTTAGCAAAATAAAAATTGTGAAACGAGCACCAACCAGAAAATGCGCTAATATAAAATTTTTATACTGTACTTGAGAGTATGCAGCTTGACCATTATCCTGTATCCCATATGCTCCTTTGGACATTCTGGCACAGGACGGATTTCGACAGCATCCTCCTGAAATATGTGAAAATATATAAAATAAAATGAACATTAAGGAACAAAATGTAACAGACATTCAATATACTTACTTTATTTCTGCATTATGAAATTCGTTTAATTAAAAAAAAAACAAAAAAACTTTCTAGAATAAAAAAAAATGTTTCAGGAAACCATCATACACTTTTTATGCCTAGTGCAGTGCCTAGAGGCCACTGCATAACTTCTGTCTTCTTTGCATAGACTCATCTATGTCCTCTGAGGGACTGCAGTAGACATGCCACAAGGTATAATTTTTATTCCTGGAGTCGTCTTTTAAGCGTATGTTCACACACCATATAGCAGCGCTTACTGTGCATGGCGCTATATACCTGCTGTTTCAGAAGTACACGGTGGCCGGCACGTACTTCTAAAGAGCTCCAGCCCGGCCCCCATTCACCGGCATGTCACTTCAATTACGCCCCAAAGTACACCCCACAAATACTCCGTGTGAACATACCCTAGAAGCAGGGCTGTGGAGTCAGTAAGCCAAAGCTCTGACTTTCCCTAACTTCAACTCCGACTCCTGACTCCCATTCCCTCATACATTACGCATGTTTAAGTGATAACTTTACTGTAGTAAAATGGTAACAACAGGTTTTTTATCACCCTCAGGGGCTGTTCACACAGCACAGGACAAATACCGGTCGGTTTATTCGACTGGTATTTGTCCTGTTTTCGTGCCGTGCACACGGCCACCAGGGGATGGCTTTTCTCCGCGGTTTGCGGAGAAAAGCCCTCCCCCCTCATATAGGCATATTCATATTCCATCCGAAAACTGGACGGAAGAATGAACATGTTCTATGTTTTTGGGACCGCCGCCGGTCTGAAAAACCGCCGGGCGGAAAATCTGTGCAGTGGGGACCGCTGCACGGATTTTCCATTAAGGTACGTCGTTTTTCAGCTGGTTTGCAGCCGGTTTTCAAAACCGAGAACCGGCTGAAAAACCGTGCCGTGGGGACATGGCCTTATGATACAATAATCAAGCTATTTAGGTAGAACATACACTGACAAGCAAAATGGTAACAATGTTTTGATCTTTTGACTTTCAGGCTCCATATCTCACCCCCCATTAAAGCTTTGAACGTGAGACTGCCATCATTTTATAGACAATCATCTTACCTATACATAAATTTGACTTGCAAGTATTTTGTATCTGCTTAGTTCTGCAGATTCTTGTCATGAACTGTTTCGCTCCTAAAAATCAAAACGTTAATTTTTATTATTTTGTAAGTATTTGGTAAATTCACCTTTGGCTTTCAGCAGTGCCTGAATGCTTCTAGGCTCTTGATCGGATTCAAGCATGTCTCGACCAAAATCTGATCCCAGGTTCCCAATGTTAGTGCATACTTGACTTGGGTATGTATACAGCTTTTTCTTCAACTCTACCCACAAGTGTTTGATTGGGCTGAGGTCTGGGGACTGTGGAGGCCTATGCTGCAACTTTACTTCATTATCATTGAATCATTTCTTCGCCAAACTCGACGTATGCTTCGGTTTATTGTCCTGCTGGAACACTATGTTGTCCTTTTCATACCCATAGTACTAAAGTATATGAAGTAACACATCTTGTCGGACACTCACATATAGCTCAGCACTGAGATCACCATCAATCCTGGTCAAATATCCAAAATCTTTGGCTGTAAAACAATCCCATATCATCAGCCTTCCTCCACCGAACCTGACAATTTCTTCAATTTCTCAATCTGACCCTTTTTCCCTTGATTCTTCCAAACCCATTTGCCCCCATCAGAGCCCGGTCAATTGACTTTCGTCTCATCGCTCCAAATCACCCGCTTCCAATCTTCCACTTTTCTTACTTTTTTGCAAACTTGAGCCAAAGCTTCTTATGACGAGATTGAAGTAAAAAGCTTCTTCACCTTTTTTTCAGGCCACCATTCCAGACCTGCGAAATGCGTGTTGCACAGTGCTTGCATGGACATCTGTGATCTCACTCTTACGAAGCATACGAGCCACCTCCACTGCCGTGTCTGTCGCGTTAGCACTGATAGACCTTGTGATGAGCCAACTTGTTGACTCTGATATTTTGCCTCGACGTCACCTCTTGGCTTTGGAATGAATGGATGGACTTCATATCATATTCTTCCAGCTGTAATGGCCTCACCTAATGCAGTTTGACAATTGCCTTGGACCAGAGACCACTATCGATGAGCTGAATGCTGCCGTTTTTCTTTTCTTGGGAAATCTTCTTAATAGCTGCTCAAATCAGTGACCTTTCGCTTGGGAATCAGCCTAATAACACACTGAGCTATTAGGTAGTATGAGAACAGGTTGTAATTTGTAGTATACAAAGAGAAAAAGATTGTCCCACCACTAGGAGCAGTACATTAATAATGCAGTTACATGACAAGAATCTGCATATGCTAAATAGCTGCAAGTTAAATTTATGTATGAGGTAGCCAAGATCATTGTTTATAAAATGATGGTACTCTTACGTTCAAAGCTGTAGTGGATAGTGAGATACAGAGCCTGGAAGTCACAAGTTCAAAACATTGTTACCCTTTTGCTTGTCAGTGTAAAATATATTTATTGGAATACCATTGTAAAACACAAAAAAAGTAAAAAAAAATTGTAAATATACAAAATGCTGCATTAAGTGGGATAAAACAGTGTTCATCAAAAACGTCCTGAATATCATTTGTTCTGAGAAATAGTATCACCTCCATCAGATCCTCCTTCATAGATGACCTCAAATCTGATCTCATTATTTCCAGGCTAGAGAACGGCCTCTCTACACTAACTTGGGTTGATAGCAAAGCGGTGACCACATGGGCAACATCTCTAACAATGTCAGGGTATAAAGGAACAACCTTATGCACAGTCAGTTTTGATGAACTGTTGAACTCTTCTACTTCTTTGAGAGCAAGTAAAAATTTTTGCTAAAATATGGTCAATCTATTTGCTATGGGAGCGGAATCTTTTCCCCTGCGGCAATGCTCTGCCTTCTCCATGTCATCCAAATACTTTTCAAAATTAAACTTCTCATCTGATGAGGCTAAAGATATGGTAGAACTGGCAAGACCTATTTCCTCTTGATCTTGGCAATTCAATTTATTATGTATTTTGGGAGTCCATTTTATAACAACTCCGACTGCACCAAATGAGCTCCGACTTCACAGCCCTGTTTAGAAACCAAAGTCCGTTTGGACATAAGCCACTGCCAGAGGTATGTGGGAGCGGCTTACTCTCCACTCTCCATTAAAAAAACATGCTCGGCTGAGAATGAACGTGTACAGGGAAGTCCAGGGAAATGAGCATGTGGCCAACAGATATTGAAGGTGCAAGGGCACATTTGCAATGTTAAAGTTCAAGAAAAACATTTTCACCTTGAAACAAGTCAGATATTGATGTATGTTATGATATGGAAAGTAGGAACAAAATGATAAAAGATAACTAGTGAAAGAAATATAAGAGGATAAGGATAAGGTTAGGAAGTAACAGTAATATGGAAATACCTCATCCATTGGTGGACTGAGAGCAAAAATCTCAGCATGTCTATTGCCTTTACGAGCCTCCTCAGTTTGCTTTTCTAGGTCGTCGACATTTGTAAGATGAAGAAGATTCTTTAGACGGCTTTCTGGATTTAAGCCACGTAGGTCAAACTCACAGGAAGTAATTGTAGTTTTTTCAGATTCACCGGACAACCTCATTACAAGACCTCCATCAGTCTGTAAAAAATACACAGAACTACTGTCTCTGGAGACTGAACCATAAGTAAGTAAATCAGACATTATAAAGAATTGTGGAAACTTGCACTGAATAAGACAAGAGATATGAGGAACTGCTGTTATGTAGCTTCGGAGGAGGTCTGTTTTACACTGAACCTCAAGTTGCAAATAGATTTTAACAGGGAATGGCACTTATATATTGCAAAGCAGCTTCAATTAGTATCATTAGAGCTTAGTGGGACTTTTTAGAAATAACTACAATGGACAAATCCGCTACCTTGCTGCAATAATTTGAGTTTCTTAGGCACATGTTCTAATTGTGAGCCTCACTTTCTGCTATGAGCTTAGTGGGTAAGGGTGACAAAATCTATTTTCTTATTTTACTCTTAGAGAGAATTTTGGGCAAGCATTTTTTGACCCCCCCAAAAAAAACATATAAATAAGGGGTAAATAAAAACAGTGTTAAAAATTATTAGGGGGTTTAAAAAAATCACCGGGTGATGGACTGAGAATTTTATTTTTTAATGCCCTGGCTTTAGTGCAGAAATTTTCCCCTTAAAGTTCCCTTTCAATTTTTTGGGGACCCCCTCAATAAATGCTAAAGTCCTCACTCACAACAAAGAGGAAAGGGCTAGGAGCATTCATTAAAACTAGGATTACTGCATGATTTTCTGTGTTTACACTCCTCTCACCACCCCGCGGGGTAAACACATTTAATTTTTTAAAATTTAAATATAATGAATTTAAATTCTTGTATTTTCCCAGAGGCTTTTTTTGGGGCACACATTTCGCCACGTATTTTGCCACGTATTGCGCTTTATATGCGGCAAAATGCGTGCCGTAATTACGGTAATCCATCTCAATACATGAAATGAAACCCCGCGGGGAGTAAGTGACTTTTTAAAATTGTTGCCGCGAACAGTGCCCCTGCCCAATGGGGCCGACGGGCTCCCGGCCCACCCCGTGTTTTGGGGAAAGTATGAGCTGTTTTCAGCGGGGAACCCCCAAAACCCACAGTGTATTGCGGTTCGTACTGTCGCGCCGAAATTACCGCCGGGGAAAAACATCCCCTTTTTCAGTGTGAAAAAATCATGGCGGGCTTAAAAAAAGATAATGTTTGGGGGATAGCCCTGTGTAAAAACATAAAACGAGCTTTGAATATTCGGGAGTAAAAAAGTTTTTTAATTTTAAACAGGTTTTAAACAGCCCGGAAAACTCCCAAAAATTGTTGCTTTCTGGGCGGAAAAAATACTGAAAAAAAAAGTTCCCTTTTCCATTTTGTGTGGACTCTGTCTCATCAGACTCAAATATCTGTTTTTGAAGAGTTTTTTGAAAGTCCTTTCTAGATCCACTTCTACTAAAGTTACTTGTACCTGAGTTTTCTTGTGTCCTAAAAGCAAACAAAAAAATATTTTAGGACATTAGAACACCATATTTGCTCTGAAGTACTATTCTTTTTCACTTGCTCACATATCCAGAAACTTCAAACCAATGCACATACTGGGCGTATACCCTATTCAATTTTCCAGGTGGAAACTGAATTACAGGTGTATTTAGGGGTTCTCCGTGAAAGGGAATGTTCACAAGGCGTATTGGGGCGCGTACTGTACGTGCTGCAATATGCCGGGTGTTTTGGAAAGTACGTGCAGATCAATGCGTACTTCCAAAACACAGGGGGGTGGGAGGGCAGCCACCCCATTCACATGCATTGTCAGTGGCACGTAAGTGCCGCAAACAATTGACATGTCGCTTCTCTCTCCCGGCGTATTGTACGCGGGGGGGGGAGGGGGGGGAGACGAGGTGTAATTCATAGTTTTCTATGGAAATTATGAAATTACCCTAATTACGGGGGTGCATTCACGTTGGGATTAGAGCGCAAAATTCGCGGCGAAAAAGCAGCCGCAAATTTCCGGGGAGTGTGAAATTCCCTTTTAAAAAATTAAAAACTAATAAAAAGTTTTTTTAGAATACCTGTTTTTAAAATCAGTGGGTTTTATTTTAAATTTAGGTTGCCTTATACTTGTTTTATATTTGGCTTTGTGGGGTGGTTTTCTTAACTGGACACAAAATTGCTGTGTTTATCATTTTCCCAAATTTTTGCCTATTGGTTGTTTAAAACGGGTAATTTCGGCGCACATTTCGCCCCCGTTTTTTGTGAAACACGGCCGAAATGCGTGCCGCAAATTTTTGGGAAATTTATATCTTCTAAAAGAGCTATAAATTTTCATTCGTTTTCCCCCACGTACAAAAACGATTGTATTGTAAAGCCCAGGAAGGAAGTGGGAAAAGTCCCCTTCTTTTGGGAGCGTTACGTGCCCCCGGCTAGTGAAGGGTTTAAAGGGGGGCCCGGGTAATGAAAATGAATTTCGGCAGCGTGTATTCTAAAAAAAAAACCCCCGGCCCATTGGGGGTGCGAACAGTACCCCGCCCCAAATACCGGGGTTTTGAACCCTTCCCTAAAAGAAATCTCTTTGGGTTTACCCACAATTTTTGGGTGGGCCATCTTTCTCTGTTAAAAAGTGGGCATGAGATCTCATGAATTACGCCAGTTTTCTTTGGTGGGAAATTGCGCCCGAATTATTTCCGCAAACCCATTTAAAGAATGTGGCCTTGTCCCTTTTAGAAGGTCCCGAGTTTCAGGTTTATATGGGGCCCAACGGAAGATTGTTGCAGCAGTCAGAAATCCTATATTTAACTGCAGCTAAGCAAAATTACTGGCACTGCTTTGTACCTAAAAGAAATTTCTAATAGTAATCAAGAAAATAAAAAACCAGTCACCGCCCCCGTTTTTTGGAATTGCCCGTAGTTTTGAAAAAAAGGAGGGCTTTAGAAAAAATTTAGAAAAAAACATAAAATAATATAAAAAAAAAGGTCATATAAGCGCCCGGTTTTGGGGAAAAAAGAGACTAAACTTCCCATGCCGGTTTTCAAAAGCTAAATGGTCTTACTCATGGTTCAAAAAGCTTTTCTGTTTTGAAAGCATGGTTGTTTAGTTTCCCCTTTGGGGTTTTACATTTTATTGAAAATTTTGAACCTTTTTTAATAGTATGTTTTTCTGTTTTATTTCCTTTAAGTCTAGTGCGGACTCACTAGTTTTCTAAAAATTTTTAATAGGCTTAAGAAAAAAAATACAAAAAAACCCGGAGTAGACCATTAGGTCATCGAGCTTTTCTATAAAGCGTAAGAGGGGGGTTTGGGGGGCCAATTCAAATTTCTATTTTTCCATTGGGGGCGCCCGGGGAAAACCGGCGTAATTTCAAGCCCCTCTATGAAACCAAAAAAATTGCGGGGGGCACTTTTTGGGTGTTTTTGGAAGCCGCCCAAAAAATTTGCGCCGAAATTACACCCCCACAATTTATGGGCCCCGTGAACCCTTCCTTTAAACTCCTGCTTAACAAATATTTATGATAGATCCTATTCAATGGTCATTAAACAGGACCTATTGGTTTTGAGAAAAAAACAAAATGGGTTTCAGTAGATGAAAAAAAAATTTTTTTCAAATACACAACATTAGCAAATCAAATAATTTCTCTTTGTATAGCAGGGACAAAATATTTATTTCCATTTTAGCAGAGGGAGACCAAAATCCGGTGACAGCTTAACTTCCATTAGTGATAACTGAGGGTAAAGCTGATTCAATATAATTTCACCATGGTAAATGGTGGTTTGTGCCTAGATCTGGAGATGATTCACAATTTTCTTCAGTATAAGTGTTAAAATAAGATAAGGAAAGCAAGCTGGAGACGGTAGACTATCGTATGAGTAAAACTAACCCAAATTTTTTTAACTATATAAATTTAAAAGATTAAAACGAAAATTTTTGGGCCCTTTGAAAAATACTGGGGGAGAGACAGGGGAGGGGAATGAAAAAAAGCAAACTATTAAACTTTTTTTCTCCATTATTTAAAAAAACGAGGAGGATGGCTTCCTTTTTGAACAGGGGGAGGGGTTTAAACTCCGACTTAAAGTTTCTTGTCTAACCAAGGAAGAAGTGCAGTCCGTCTTAATAAGATTAAAATAACAAAAAGACAGGTCAGAATGGCTACAAAGTCTAAGGAGTTAATGTGTCATAGATAGGCCCTTTTCTTAAATTTAGGGAAATGTCTAATAAGGGAAAAGTCCCAAAGATTGCCATAGCAAATTGGTGCCAATATTAAAAAGGGGTCAAAAGTGATCCAGGAAACTATGGGCCCGGGAAATTTTTAACCTGTTGTAGGTAAAAGTTTGAAGGTTTTCTCAGAGATGTATCCTGGAGTCTCACTGAAATAATGTAAAGCGTTCCAGCATTGGGTTTATGAAGATCGGTCTGTCAGACATTCTATAGCTTTATGAGGAATCGTGCTAACTGGATCGGGGTGAGGCACTGGATGTCATATATCTAATTTTTCTAAAGCATTTTTAGGGTCCCAAAATAAAAGGTTGGTAGAAAATGAGAATGTTGGACGGGAGAAATTGTGTGCAAATTTGGGAAAAGCAAGGGCTCAGATAAAAACAAGGTTGTATTAAACGGTGCATATAAAGACTGGTCCGTTACTAGTGGGTACCACAAGGGTCAGTATTGGGCCTAACCCTTTAACTCTTATTAATTTTGTTACACGGGATTGCCCGTAGATATTGATCTATAAGATGATACTAGGCTCTGTAAGAATTTCAACAATGAGGATAATGTGTTTTACAAAGGGATTGGATAATTTTGGACCCTGGGCGGAATGGCGGGAGATGTTTAAAAGTTAATGCAAGGTTATGCACATGGGGGAAAGAAATCCATTAATGACAAACCATGTTAAAGGGAAAATGCTGGGTAAAAGTGACTGGGAAGGACTTGGGAACCCTGGTGGAACAGTAACTTAGTTGTAGAGCCAGTGTCAGACAGCGCTGCCAAGGCAAATGGGATCATGGGTGAATTAAAAGGGGCATTGAGGCACATGATGAGAAACTCATTCTCCATTATACAAGTCACTGGTTTAGACCACACATGGAATATTGTGTCAGTTTTGGGCACCAGTGCACAGGAAAGACATTGTAGGGGCTTGAACAGGTACAAAGGCGGGCAACAAAAATAATAAAAGGACTGAGTGGGCTACAGTACCCAGAAAGATTAGCAAGATTTTGGGTTATTTAGTTTAGAGAAAAGAAGGCTTCGGGGGGGCATAATAAATATGTTTAAATACATCAAAGGTCAATATAGAGATCTCTCCCCAAAAATTTATTTTATACCCATCTAGACAAGGGGGCATCCCCTACGTCTTGAGGAACGAAAGTTTCTACATAAACTAGAAAGGATTCTTTGCTGTAAGGGGCAGTGAGATTGTGGAATTCTCTGCCAGAGGGGGCTTGTCATGCTGAATTCAATAACAGAGTTCAAAAAGGGTTTTGGATGCATTTCTGGAGCGTAATAATATAACAAGTTATAGTGTCTAGGATTCTGGGAGGGGGCATTGGGGCCAGGGATTTTTGTGATTGCCAGATTGGAGTCGGGAAGGAATTTTTCCCTAAAATGAGGACAATTGGCTTTACCTCATTGGGGTTTTTTGCCTTCCTCTGGATCAACACCTTAGCACAACAGGCTGAACTGGATGGACATCTTGTCTTTTTTCGGCCTTACAAACTATGAAACTATGAAATAGTCCATAGAATACAATTAGAAAATTGACTTTATCATAAAATTTGACAAAAACGCATCACAAACCGTGTGAATTAGTTCACCAGTGAATGTCAATGGGCAGATAATCAGGGATAGGCAAATCAAGGAAACAAATTCCTCATCTCCTGCCAGGGGCTTTAAAGGGGTATGCCGAAACTTCAAAATGCCCATTTGTCTGTCAGGAAATGATGAAAAATAGAAGACAGGAAGAACACTTACCTCCTGAACGCTCTCGTTCTGACGTGACAACCGTCCCAGTGATCTCGGCTGTAGCTATGAACATTTATCTTTCATGTGACAGGTGCAGCCATTCACAGGCCGCAGCAGTCACGTACATGAGAGGTTGCGGCCTGTGACTGGCTACACCTGTCGTGGGAACAATGAACGATGCAACGATGGAACAAGTGTGTCCTGGAGGCAAGTATTGTTCCTGTCTGCAAAGACTGGACAGTTCAAAATACAGTAAAAAGGCAGAAAAGAGCTGATTGGTTGAGCTAGCAGGGGCTTGGCTAACCCGGCCAATCAGAGTGCGAGCTGTAGTCTATGGAGAGATCGGGGCAATTAAATCTCGGCTCTCAGCTCTGTGAGGCATGGAGTATGATTAAAAATATCGTTTTTATTAGGTGTAAAATATTATCTGAAAAATAGCTCAAACCTTATATAAACATACATCAATCAAATCACTAACAACACGTTAGTCGCCGTGACCAGCGCAACATCAGGGAAATTTTGGGTATTGGAAACTGCCGGGAAATACGTAATTCAAATTCTGTAAGTTTCTCATGGTCGGCAAAAACCAGCCAATCAGAATAGGAGCGACAGTGAACCATTATAAAACCCAAAGGAGTAGTATTGACCAATCAAATGCAAAGGCGGGACAGTTCAAAATACAGTAAAAAAGGCAGAAAAAGCTGATTTGGTTTAGCCCAGGCGGCAGATTAGAATCCACCAAAACATATGTAGTGTGTATTTTGAGTGGAGCAAGAAGGGGCGATTGAAGGGCGCCCTAAAAGTTATTACTGTCTATGGGGAAAAATTCTAGTACTGTGATTGGTTGGGGGGAAGAGGGGCTCGTCCTGTTTAGCCCAAACAGCGGGTGGCTACTAATCTTATAGAGTTCTATGGGGGAAAAAAAATGCAGAGCGAGCTCTGTTTGTGATTGGGTAGTTAAAAGAGGCCAAAGGAGAAGGGGAGCGACGCTCTTATGGTTTTTCTAATGCAATCATAATAAAACTGTACATACCCGAAATCAAATGATAAGACTCACGAAGTTGTGCCGATGTGTATATAAAATGAACAATAATATGGGGGTAACGAAAATAAACAAATAAAAATGAATTCAATGAGTTCATTTTTATTCCTTTATTTTCGTTAACAATGATCAATAATATGGGTGCAACGAAAATAAAGGAAAAAAAATGAATTCATTAAAATTAAAATTTTAATAGTTTATTTTGGCCCTTTTTACTGTTTTTGAACTGCCCCCTTTTCTTTGATTGGTCAATCTACTCCAGGTTATAATGTGAAGGGCTGGTTTGGATCCGCGGGGCCACCGCAAGCGATGGTGGAACCCCACCCCAGGGAACAATCTAAGTAGAACCCGGGGTTTTCACCAGAGCCCCCGCAAAGCGGGATGGACTTGCTGCGCGGGAACTACCAGGTCGTTTCCATGGGGGACTTGCTTGCGGGGGTAGCCAAGGGTAGGCGCGTACGAATTTAGGCTGAAGAGTCGGGGCAGGCGTGGGCGGGCGGGGGGCCGAGGTTCGGGTCAGGAAACGGAAGCAAGACGGTCTGGTAACGGAAAAGAAAAACAAAGAAAAGACGTTTTCTCTAAAGGCTCAAAGGCACTAAAGATCCGGCAGAGGGGCCCCGGGAGGAGGAGCCAAATTTTGGGTGTGGCCGGAAATCACCAAATTTAACCGGCGCACTGGCCTTTAAGAAAAGGGGAGACGGCGGGCCTTAAGGAATGGGGACCGCCCGTCGGCTGTGACGGGCGCCCCGGGGAGTCGGAGGGGTTTCAGGTAAGTATTCACGCCACGGGCGAGCCCCCACGGACCGGGGCAGGGAAAACCGTGCGGCCATTCCCCCGCGGTCCTGGGAAGGGGGCCCGGGGGAACGAGCCCCGCCCGCAGCCCGGGGATGGGCTGGGCCCATTCTACGTAACCCCCCCCCCCCCCCTTACCCTCCCCCTTTTTCCAGCCGGGGAGGAAACCTTTGTAAAATTACGGTCCAGAATTTGTCCTCCGGCTCCCATGACCTTTCCTCGGCTCGAACCCCTTCCACCGATGAAAAAAAAATTTTTCCCCCTGGACACCTCAATCCAAGTTTCCCCTTTTTGAAAATACATTAAGCACCCGCCCCCGGGGGAAAGGGGGAGCGCCTTACAGAAAAAGGTTAAGGCCGGGGTTTTGGGAAAAAAGGACACGTAAAGGGAGTTTCGGGATGCGCATAAAAGGGGGCGGGACCCGGGAGTTTTGGGCCCCGGGTTTAACGTCTGAGCACCTCAAAGGCCCCACGTAGCGGGGACCCAATTTAAGCTTGGGATTTTAAGCCTGACATTTTTGGCAACAACCAATTTTATGCCAGGAAAAAAACTGGGGGGGCTCCTTTTTTATCCGCCTGAGCTTTCATACGTCCCTGAGCAGGGAGCAAGGACTGGGGGACGGGCCCCAAATTTGCCTTCATTTTTGGGGACCAGGTATCAGCACAGGGACTTGGGACTAAAGGGGGCTTTGGTGAGGAGGGGGGGGGTGCAGGCCGTACACAATATAAAAGGAGGCCCCGCTTCTCGGAATCTGGGGGAATTTTATAAAAATTCCGCCCATGGGAGTGGTCACCCATCATTCTGATTTTAGAGCAAAATGCGCAAGTGGTCCCCAGGACCTGGTTGACCCTTTCTACTTGACATTAGTCTGGGGGTGAAGGCGGGAAAAATCGAGTTCCCCTGAAGAGGGAAAAGGGGGCCCCGCCGAAAAAAAAAATTTGGAGACAAACGGACCCCGGGGTCAGAAAAAATTTGCAGGGGCACCCTGTGGGCGAAAAAGGGGCGAAAAAATAGGTTAGCAGGCGCGGGGCCAGGGCAGACCCGTCGGGGGGACAAAAACCTTTTAGAAAACCGATCGTAACTACCCAGATAGGGTGTTACCAGAGGAGGGGGGAAGATGGGTTTATAAAATCCATGCCACATGGCCAGGGGCTAGTAGGGATGGGCAGGGGATGCAAAACCCCGACGGGCCTGTAAAGGGTTTTTTTTTTTACGGCACAGGTGACACAGGCCCAACAATTCTTTAACTTCCTTAGCGAGGTTGGGGCCCCCATAAACCGCGAGAAAAAGGGAATGATTTTTTGGGGCGCCGGGGTGTCCGGCCCCCAAAAGCAATGCCCCCACTTCAGGATTGTCTGCGGATGCGGGGCCACGTTGTTTTCCCCAGGTGGGACATGCGGAGGTGACGGGGCTGGGGGGAAAAGACTTCCGGGGAATTATGTGCCCCGGGACGCCTCCTCTCCACCACGTGGGAACGGTGCAATGCATCCGCCTTTCCTTTTTTTCCGGGGAAGTGGATTTGGAAATCAAATCGGGAGAAAAAAAAACCCACCTACCTGGGTGGTTTGATCACTGGGGGCCTCGGGAGGTATTTGGGGGTTTTTGTGGTCTGATAATACAGATGGGATGTGAGCACCTTCCGTAGAAACCCCTTCCTCCAGGGAAAGCTTGAGGGCCCAACAACCCCCGGTCCCGATCGTAAATTCCTTTCGCGGGGTGAGAATGTTTTAAAAAAGAAGCCGAGTGACCGTTTCCCCTTTGGTCCCTCTTGTGTGGGACCGCACCGACCCCGACAGACAGGCGTCCACTTCAAGTGAAAACGGCTTTGCAAGGTCCGGCCGTAAAGGATGAAGCGGAGCAAAGGCAGACTTCAAACTCGAGAATGTTTTCCTCGGCCTGGGATGGCCAGCTTCGGGGTTTAGCGTTCTTTTTGGGAGCCCGATGGGTGCCACCCGGCGGAGAAGTCGGGATGAACTCCAGTAATAAATTTAAAAAATCCCAGGAAGCTTGTATAGCCCCAAGACCAACAGGGGGAGGGCCCTTTTCAGGCAGCAACAGCTTTGCCGGGTCCATCTGCAACCCTTTGGTCCAGATTAAAATACCCAGGAAAGGCGGGGTTTGGGAAGATGCACTTTCTCAACTTACTATAGGGGTTGCCCGGGGCCCTCGAACCTGGGGGACATGAACACGGTGATCTCAAGTCAGGTGAGTATACCAAATGTCGTCCAGGTAACTACGACACAATTTTACGGAATCCCCCCCCGAAGATGTTGTTCCGAATTCCTGGAAAAGGCTGGGCTTACAAAGGCCCAATGGCATGACCCCAAATACAAAAGGCCCCCCCCTGGTGTTGAAAGCCGCTCCACTCATGCCTCACGGGTCGGTGAGATTTTGGCCCCCCCAAGTCCAACTTGAGAAAATCTTCCACCCTGTACGATCAAAGAGCTCAGAATCAACGGGGAGAGGATACCGATTCTTTACCGTGATCTTGTTAAACCCCCATAATTATGCAGGGTCGCAAACCGTCCTTTTTTTCCCACGAAGAAGAATCCCGCCCCCGGGGGGAGAGGAGGGTTTCCGTTAACCCCTTCTGGGACTCTCCCCCCCATTATTCGGACATAGCTTGTGTTCCGGGAACGGAAAGGGATGACCCGGCCCCCGGGAGGACTGGGACCCCCGGCAGAAGTCGTCGGGGCAGTCATAAGGACGATGGGAGGGAAAGGGTCCCGCTTCTTTCCCGAAAAGACACGGCGAACCCTGGTATTGGCGGGCAGGCCCGCCAAAAGTTCGCGGGGAGCCGTGCGGGGCCGGAAAGCACCGGCGCGGTGCCACCCGACAAAGGCTCAGGCAGTTGGTGCCCCAGCGAGTGACTTCACCCACTCCAGTTTTCGTTGGAGAGTGGAGTCGCACCCGGAAGGCCGGAAAGAAACGTGAAAAAGAGCTGGAAAACATAGAAGAGATCTTCTCCTTATGCGGACTCCACGTGAAAAAACATGGCTTGGGGAGAATTGTTAGTTGGTTGGCACTCGCCGATACCGGGGGGGTTTTTCCAACCGGACCACCGGGAAAACGTATTGCATCCCAAGGGGCGGTGTATAAAGTTCCCCGCCGAGCCAAGGGCCCGGAAAGCGGGGACCCTGAATGTAAAACCAATCATCCCCCTGTACAAGCAACATCATGCGTGGAGGGAGGAATTTGCACCCGGGGCCCTCTCCCCCCAAAACCCGGTGCGGGGAGTTTCCCGGGGCTTTTGGACGTTTGGGGGCAATTCCCCCCGGGAAGTGTCAGGACGCCCCGGTAAGGGACAGGTTGCCGGACCCAGTAGGGCCAGTTCTTGCTCCCAGAGATTTACCCTTTTGACCGCCTGGGCTCAAAAGGGAGGGTGAGGGTTGCTAGGTTCCTCTGCGAACACGGGAGGCCCCGGGGGGAAACCGGCGTGGTCCTGCCCCCTTCCCTTCTTTTCCGGAGCTCCACTCTTCTCGGCAAAGCACGTCAATGCGGATGGCCAATGAAATTTTAAACCCCCTTGGGGGGGGGGGGGGGAAAAAATGTTCTTGCGGCCGCAATCCCCTTAAACCTACCGGGACCCCTTTTGAAGGTGGCCCTTTGGGGGGCCTGTTCCCGGCAACTGTAGGCTAGTGTGCGGAACTGCATGCGTATCTCCCCCCGACAGCTCCCCCGGGACAGGGTTAGGAGGGGGTGTTTCGGGGGAGGGGCCAGACCATTCCCCAAAAAGCTGCGGACCCTGGAGGAAGGATGCAGACCTTGTCACTGGGTCGTTTTCCATCCCACAGAGGGGTGGCCCATGCTAAGGCCTTCCCGGGGAAAGCGGCTGACCCCAAAGCCCCCTTAGAACGTTCCCCTGGGGAACTGGTCCCCCATTAATTTAAAGTGCATCGAGCACTGGGGATAAAACCCCGGCACTGCTTGGAGTCCCCTTCGAAATTGGACGGTAGGGGTACCGAAGTTTGGGGCCCCCCGTTGGGGGAGGGCGGGAGGCGGGGGTACCATGGGTGGGATGGGGGCTGCGGGGGTTTGCCAAATTGCTTTAAAGAGGCAACTGGTCCAATGCGACCTGTTGCGCATTTTGAGTGACTGTTGCGAACAACTGCGGGGGAAGTCCGCTTCACAGGGGAGGGGCACCTTGGGGATCCATGGGGATCTTACTGTAACGGCAGTGGTAGTGGTCCCTGGGGCCACCGCAAGCGATGGTGGAAGCCCAGCCAAAGGGAAAAGGGAAACTAAGAGAACCCCTTTTCCCAGAGCCCGCCGCAAAGCGGATGGACTTTCTGCGGCGGAGAACTCCAGGTCGTTTCCATGGGGGGCTTGTTGCGGGGGTAGCCAGGGTAGGCGGGACAGAATCGTGGGGGTGAGCTAGCGGGGACAGGAGTAGGTCGGGGGGGGCGGCGAGGTTCGGGGTCAGGAAACGGAAGGGACGGGGCTGGTACAGGGGAAAAAAAAACGAAGACCCAAAACCTTTCTTAAAGGGTCAGAAGGCACTAAAAATCCGGCAGAGGGCTGCCGGGGGAGGAGCCCAATATATGGGGCAGGCCGGCAATCAGCCAAATTTCCGGCGCACTGGCCCTTTTGAGAGGGAACTGGCGCGGCCCTTAAGGAATGGGGCGGCCCTGGGGCCCTGACGGGGCGCCTGAAATCAGGGCAGGGTCGGATAAGTTTTTACACACCGGGGGGGCGAGGGCCCACGGACAGGGGCAGGACCGTGTGGCCTTTTGCCCGTGGCACCTGGGAAGGGGGCCTGGGAAACGAGCGCGCCCGCGCCCGGGGGGTGGGCTCGGGCCCTTCTTTTCATAATGGGTCACGTTGCTCCCATTCTGATTGGGTTTGGTTTCTGCCCCAAAGAAAGGCTACAGATTTTAAATTACTGTATTTCCCGGGTTTTTTGATAACCCAATTTCCCATGTAGCCCGGTCTCGGCAACAAACGCGTTGTTTTGATTTGTTGATGTATGTTTTAAGAAGGGTTTTAGTTTTTTTCAGATAATATTTTTCACTTAATAAAAACGATTTTTTTTCCATCAAACCCAAGTACCCATGTACGGATAGAGCCCCAGATTTATTGCCCCGATCTCTCCCCTAGATAAAAATGGAAAAAAGTACTTGCATCGATTGGCCAGGATACCAAGACCCCCCAGCTCAACCAACGTCTTTTCTGCCTTTTTTACTGTATTTTGAACTTCCCCCTTTTCATTTGATTGGTCACTACTACCCATAGGTTATAATGGTTCACTGTCGCTCGTATTCTGATTGGGTGGTTTCTGCCGACCAATGAGAAACGCTTACAGAATTTGAATTACTGTATTTCCCGGTAATTTCCAATATCCAAATTTCTGATGTTGCGCCGTTCTTGATTTTTTTTTGTTAGTGATTTGATCGATGTATGTTTTTAGAACGTTTGAGCTCTTTTTCAGATGTTTTACACCTAATAAAAACTATTTTTTTGATTCATACTCCATGCCTCAGGAGCTGAGAGCGGATATTGATTTCTTGAGCGATCTTATATATTTTCACTTTGATTTTTAATGATCCACTTTTTCACTACATTTAATCTCTTTTGGACAGCTTTGATTTTTCACTTTATTCATTCATTCATTTGAAAGACAACTCTTTTTGCTATTCACTAACATGTTTAATGATTTTTCGCTTATTTCCAGCCTGTCTCGAATCGGAATACATATACACACTGGCGAGGCGCGGTGGACTTTACACCGCATGTATGAGCGCACCTCCTCGGGCGGCGAATCTTAGGCGCAGCCCCGCACTGCGCCTAAGTCCCGCACTGCGCCTCACACACTGTCGAGGCGCGGTGGACTTTACACCGCATGTATGAGCACACCTCGGGCGCCGACATACATGAGGCGCAGCTTTCACGTTCGAGCACTCGAATATGTTTATTTTGTATTTGTTTTGGGCACTATATGTATTAGGGCTTTATTAGGATTTGGTAGTTTAGGTTCCTGGTGGGGAGGCCCTTTTCGGGGCGATTTCCCTACATTTTTCTGATAGGTAGTTCTAGTGTGTTGAGGGAATTGTTTAGGGCTAAGTTTAGGCCTTTCTTTTTTGTATTCATTTTATTGAGTGTATCATTAAAAGCTATGTTTTATTGTGTCCTAGGTTTATACGATATTTTGTGCTTTTGTGTTATTGAATTTTTCTGTATAACCAGGTATTGATGTTATCTTTTCTGTTTGCCTTGCCCATTTATTTCATAGAGGCTTTTTTGTTTTTTTCACTGTTAGAGAAGGACACAGCTTTTTTTAAAGGGTCAATCTGAGTCTATCACTGCACACTGTACTGTACAAACAGAACCCGCAGCAGCCACATCAGCAGTAGGTTATAAGAGGGTTCTTGCCTCCTCCTACTCCATAATACCCAGGAATATATCTTACATTGCTCTTGACATAATACCAGCCAGCATGAAGTAAGCAACACAAATATCCTTTGTTGTAAACCCAGTTTGCCCCCTCAACCTAAAGTCATTATAGAGAACTTAAATTGCAATTTCTGTAGTGAGAGGCCAAAAATGAGTCGATGACCCCATACACCCACTGTTGATTGACAGTTTCCTACCTTTTACTATGAATAGGTAAAAAAACAGTAAGTCGGGGCAGGTGGATGGGGTGAAGTGGTCGCTCTTTACTATAATAGAATCATCTTTGGCAGCACGAGCCTCTCGCTGATTTGGAGAACTTACATTATGATTTCTTCAGCTTTAGGTTACGACATAAATGACATCACTGTAGCATAAGGGAAGCGACTAGTTCCCTTTATGTATCCCCTTCTTAAAGGGCCAGAGGTACTGTTAATAAATTAGAAAAGTTTTTTTTTTTTTTTTCTTGGTAATTATAAAAGGGATTGTCTCACTACGAAGATCATAGTTTAAAATAAGGGGACCAAAAATATAAGCATGTATGTTCTTGGTTACCATTAGCGAAGTGCTTTGATTTATGAGAACGGGCTGCTTCATTTGTGCTTAGCAACAGAGTTTGAGGTCGGGTTACGCCCCGCTAAAGCATTACTGGCTGTCCCGCCCAGGTCGTGGACGAGAAACAGTGAACAGGTCACAGACGTATGTAGAAGCAGTAACATGCCTGGATGAGGTGTGTGTATTGGTAGCAGTATGGGAGATGTGTGTATTGGCAGCAGCAGGGGAGATGTGTGTATTGGCAGCAGCACAGGCGCTGTGTGTATTGGCAGCAGCACAGGAGATGTGTGTATTGGCAGCAGCAAAGGAGATGTGTGTATTGGCAGCAGCACAGGAGATGTGTGTATTGGCAGCAGCACAGGAGATGTGTGTATTGCATACTTGCCAACCCTCCCAGTTTGGGTGGGTCTTGCTGCCCCGGAAAGCACTGTCGGGAAGGGGGCAGGGCTTAGCGGGACCCGCGAAGCTCCGGCCCCTCTCCCGGTCAGAAAGCATGAAGAGCCAGGACATCAGGAGCAGCAGGACAGGTGAGTGTGCGAGGAAGGGGTGTGTGTATTGCAGTGTGCGGGGGAAGGGTGTGTTTGAGTGTACAGTGGAGGGGTATGTGTATTTCAGTGTGTGGGGGAGGGGTGTGTGTTTAAGTGTGCGGGGGAGGGGTGTGTATTGCAGTGTGCGGGGGAGGGGTGTGTATTTCAGTGTGTGGGGGAGGGGTGTGTTTGTTTCAGTGTGCAAAGGAGGTGTGTGCGTATTGCAGTGTGCGGGGGAGGGGTGTGTGTATTTCAGTGTGCGGGGGAGGGGTGTGTGTATTGCAGTGTGTGGGGGAGAGGTGTGTATTTCAGTCTCGGAGGGAGGGGTGTGTGTATTGCAGTGTTGGGGGAGGGGTGTGTGTATTGCAGTGTGCGGGGTAGGGGTGTGTGTATTTCAGTGTGCTGGGATGGGTGTGTGTATTTCAGTGTGCGGGAAGGGGTGTGTATTTCAGTGTTTGGGGGAGGGGTGTGTGTATTGCAGTGTGTGGGGACGGGGTGTGTATTTCAGTGTGCGGGGAGGGGTGTGTGTATTTCAGTGTGCGGGGTCGGGGTGTGTCTTTCAGTGTGCGGGGGAGCGGTGTGTGTTTCAGTGTGCGGGAGAGGGGTGTGTGTTTTTGAATGTGCAAGAGGGTAGGAGTTGCCCACTTATCTTTTGCCCCTTGCTCCTGTCTCCTTGCAGTCTGTCTCTGGCGGTCTCAATGGGCAGGAGACAGGCCACAAGGGGTAGAAGTTGCCCTCTGCTCCCTGTCTCCTGCCCCCTGCGGTCTGTCTTTGGCGGTTGCATGGGGAAGGAGTTGCCCCCTTGTCTTCTGTCCTTTGCTCCTGTCTCCTACCCCCAGCGGTCTGTCTTTGGCGGCTGCAGTGGGCAAGAGACAGGCAACAGGGGACAGACTCTGGCGATTATATCCTATTCAACATCCAGGAAAGCTGGGTGACACTCCATCCCCCAAAGGTGGCAGCCAGTATTCCTATCATGGAATGCTGGATGTTACCTGTGGGCGATGGGTGTCACCCAGCTTTCCTGGATGCTGGATAGGCTATCCAGCCTATATGTATGTATGTGTGCAATGTTTGTTTATTTACAGGTTCCCATTTGGACTACGTCAGATTCGGTGGACTACGTCGGATCAACTTTGGATCTATTTTTTCAAATAAAATGGTTAAAAAGGGCTGGTGTCGGGGAGTGTTTATTTAAATAAATAAAAAATTGTGCAATTTGTGTGTTTTTTTTCCATATAATTCCAGTGATAGTAGTGGAGTTGTCTGACAGATGCCTCTTCATTACTATCACTTGGGCTTGGTGTCAGCCAGTGGTGTTTCTTGTTGCCCAAGGCTGACACTAACCCCGTGTCACTATTACTCCAGTACCCAATGCACCAGGGGTACTGGGAAGAGACAGTAACTGTCAGGAGCGGACCCTCTGCAGGGCTGGTATTTTTAGAATGGGAAGGGACCAGTATCGATGGATCTTCCCATTCTGATAGTATCAGGCTGCCACTGTCGGTTTTACCTTGGCTGGTTATGGAAAATGGGGGTGACCCCACATCATTTTTTTTCTGAAAATGTATTTATTTAATGAGAATCTGCACATGGGCATCCACTGTAATGATTACAGGAGGTGCCCACTTTAGGATTCTCAATAAATAAATGATTTTTGAAAAAAAAAATAAGATGTGGGAGGCCAACTGTTGTAACGAGACAACCCCTTTAACCTACCACAACAATGTGTATGTAATTCTACTTTCCCATAAACAGTACCATTCTTGTGCATGGGCTGACTCTGGATTTGCACCACTAACCTAACTTACCTAGTCTGCAAAGTGGAAGCTTTATTAGCAGCATGTATCCACTTTGTCTAACAGAGGATGCCTCTAGGTTTCATAGAAGCAGTATTTTTATACTGTACAATAAAAATAAGAAGATAAAAGAAAATCTGTAGGGTCAGTAGTTTAAATGTGTCTAAGGCAAGGTCTACACAGCATTGGAAAAAAACGACCTGAAAACCAAATCCTAAAAACGTTCATAAAACTGAGTTTTTTGTCCACTGCCTGTCAAAAGCTACTGAAAATACATCAGTTTTTTGCGCGTTTTTGGTGCCGTTTTTTGCATAGATGCACAGCAATAGATTTGCTATGTATTTCTGCAAAAAAACGAGCCAAAAAATATCCGGCGCTTTACATAGACTCCAATAGTAAATTTTCTGCCCTGCTCAGTCATTTTTTGGAACGTTTCAACAAACGACCAGCAAATAAAATGTGCAGCAAAAACACGTTCCATGGAGACAACAGAATGTTTCTACTATAGAAGTCTATAGGACATCTTTTCAGTCATTTTTTTCAGCATTTTTGGAGAACGAAAAATGCTTTAAAAACTGACTTTTTCTGTGCTATGTAGACATAGACTAAGACGCTTGTTAGCTACCACCCCCTTTTACAAAGCAAAAAAGGCAAAGAGAAATTACCAAACAGTGCATAGGTTTACAACTGCATGTACTTACTTTCTGTTTACAATCAACCAGTCTCGTAGATATATCTGAACACAATCTCTGACGTGTTGATCCAACTCAGCCCTGAAAAGATAAAATGTGAAATCAATTGACTAAGGAGACAACCATAGTTAACACACATTGTAATGGCTGATTTTGCATTGAGACTGTACAAATCCCAATTTTTATTTAATGGTTGTAGCGTCATTAGATAACACGTTCAAGTGGCATAAGAAAGAAATATCTAAAATATAATAATTTTTTTATATTCAAGTCTGTAACATGCGAATTTATATTCAAAAGTGCAGTCGTATTGCTTGTCACCTTTGAATTAGATTCTCACAAGGGGGTGGATCACTGAATGGATCCACATGGCTCTTTTTATTTTATTGTTTAGCATAGGGAACAACATAGTAAACTACACAATTCCATCCTATGGCATACAGATAAAAAAGGATTCCATTCAATATACAAGTGTTTTTTTTCTTTTTCTTACGATAATAAGGGTGCGTTCCCACAGCAAAGACCAAATACCAGATGGATTTTCCGATTGGCATTTAGGGCGACATGTATGAATCTCGCCATGTCGGGGCGCTCCTTTCCGCCGGTTTTCAGGCGAAATCTGCGCCTGATTTATGTCGGCGCCGGGACGCGCTCATACATTCCATGTAAAGTCCGCGCCACCCTCGCCAGTGTTTGAGGCGCGGCGGACTTAGGCGCAGTGCGGCGCTGCGCCTATGGTTCGCTGCCCGAGGTAGTGCACTCATACATGCGGGTAAAAGTCCGCCGCGCCTCGCCAGTGTGTGGGGCGCAGTGCGGGGACTGAGGCGCAGTGCGGCGCTGCGCCTAAGATTCGCCGTCCGAGGAGGTGCGCTCATACATGCGGTAAAAAGTTCCCTGCGCCTCGCCAGTGTGTGAGGCGCAGTGCGGGGACTTAGGCGCAGTGCGGGACTTAGGCGCAGAAGGAACTGCGCCGAAAATCTGTTCCGATGCGAGACAGGCTGGAAAACAGCGAGAAATCATTCCACATGTTGGTGCGGAGCATGAATCAAAAATCGCCTTTTATAAAGGCGGAAAACATTATCAGAAAAAGAGCTCAAACCTCAAAAATAAAAAATACATAAAACAAAATCACTTTCCAAAATCCTAATTCAAGAATTAGGATATTGGAAATTGCCGGGAAATACAGTAATTCAAATTCTGAAAGCTATTCTCATTGGTCGGCAGAAACCGGCCAATCAGAATAGGAGCGACAGTGAACCATTAAAACCTATGGAGAGCTTTTGACCAATCAGAATCAAAGGCGGGACAGTTCAAAATACAGTAAAAATGCAGAAAAGAGCTGATTGGTTGAACTAGCGGGGGCTTGGCTATCCCACCCCAATCAGAGCAGAGCTACTTACCCCCATTGTAGTCTATGGAGAGATCGGCGCAATGAAATCTCGGCTCTCAGCGCCGTGCGGCATGGAGTGTGAATAAAAAAAAAATCTAGGCGCCGTCCTAGATTTTTGGAAAGTGATTTTATTTATGTATTCTTTATTTTTAAGGTTTGAGCATTTTCTGAGAATGTTTTCCGCCTTTATAAGGCGATGTTTTCGGAAATCATACTCCATTGCTGCACGGAGCTGACGCCGAGATTTCTGTTGCGATCTTTTAAAGCTTCCTCTCATGTTCCGTTCTCGCTTCACTTCGCCAATGCGCCGCACTTTGCCGACTCGCGATCGTACATGCCTCGGAGTTTTCGAGCGCGCCGCGTCCCGCCCCGGAACGCCTACAGCGCGCCCACACCGCGCCCATTGACCGTCCCTTCATGCGGGGCGCAGCTGAAAGTGGCGAACGCTGTGCCTAACACTGCATCCCCGCCTCTGACAGGGGGATTCGGGCCGGGAGGCGCAGGTTACTCCAAAAAACAGGCGAAAAGCCCGATCATACATGTCGCCCTTAGTTTTTATTTCGGCATGCAGAGGGGCGGCTTGTGTCCGTGGTTTGCGGATTCAAGCCGTCCCCCTTCGCACCCACATGTTCATATTCTGCCAGGGTGACAAAGGACATCCCTGTCTGGTCCCATTAAATATATGAATTAGTGGTGACATGTTGTATGGTAGGCGTATGGTGGCTGTGAGGGAGGAATATAAGCTATGAACAACCTGGAGAAAGAGTCCGTTAATGCCAAAAGCCTTCAGAACTGAGAACATGTAAGACCAGTTCAGCCGGTCAAAGGCTTCTTCATCATCTAAACTAAGTAATAGGGCCGATTGTTCCATTCTATTCATCGCATCTATAAGGTTAATTGTTCTACGAGTATTGTCGCCACCTTGACGATCTAAGATAAAACCAACTTGATCCGTGTGGACTAGGTGTGGCATTTGCTAAAAGTTTAGTAAAAATTTTTAAATCCGAATTTAATAAGGCAATGGGACGATAATTAGAAGCTTCTAGGGGATCTTCGTTTGGTTTGGGAATTAAAGTGATGTACGAGTGAAGTAGTGAGGTTGGAGCTCCAGATCCTCCAAGCATAGAATTATACAAGGAGAGCTGGTGTGGTATTAGCTGCTGGCTAAATACCTGGTAATACAGGTAAGTGAGCCCGTCAGGGCCTGGGGCTTTCCCTTGGGGCATAGATTTTAATACATCCTCTAATTCTTCAGGTACTATGGGGGAGTTGAGTGATTCCACAGCCCTCGTAGGAAGAGTAGACAGCCTACTAGATGAGAGGAATTGATTCAGAATCTGTTTTATGGATCGTTCGTCCCAAGGAAGGGTATCCGGTAGGGCATATAGTTTAGCAAAATATTTATGAAATAATTCAGTTATAACACTGGGATCATACGTAGTTTGTCCTTTGGAATCTTTCAGTGCAAACGGAGTACGTTTAGCTGTATCATTTCTCAATTGTTTTGCCAAGGGTGTTTTCACACGGTGCGTTTTTGATGCGTTTTTTTAATGCATTTTTTGTGCAACAATGTATATCATTAATCGCTGTGCCTTCCTGCACAAAAAACGAAACCAAAAAACGCATCAAAAACGCACCAAAAACGCACCGTGTGAAAGCACCCTAACAGGGTGTGTGCCTTGTTGCCCCGTTCATAATATCGCTGTTTTGTGTATAACAGTAATTTCTCCGTTTTTCCTATCGCTAAGGTTCTCAATTGTGCCCTAGTGTCAACTATCTTGCGTAGAGTTGATCTTCTTGGGTGTACCGAAAAAGAATCCTCCAGGGAGGACAATCTAGAGTGTAATAACTCCGTTTGAGCTTTAGCATTCTTTTTTAGTCTAGTGCCTAACGCTACACACCATCCTCTTATTATGGCTTTGTGAGCTTCCCACAAAGTAGATGGAGCATTCACCGTACCCTCATTGATATGGAAATATTCCACTAGATGTTTACGTAATTCCTCTCTGGTCTGAGGGTTCTTAAGTAAGCCCTCATTAAGACGCCAATGACATTTTCTCATTGGAGCATTTTCTTTAGATAATTGCATCATTATTGGTGCATGGTCAGACCATGCTATTGGTTGAATATCTGCATCTACAAATCTCCGCACCGTAGGAATATTACCAAAAAAATAATCAATGCGGGAATGTGACTGGTGTGGGAGAAAATAGAAAGTAAAAGATCTTTCGGTTGATGAGCAAGTCTCCAGAGGTCAAAGAGAGCGAATTTTCTAATAAGCTGTCTAAACTCTCGGGAGAGTCGCTGTTCATTATGTATGTGTAATCTATCTGACTTTTCAGAGAACGTCAAATTGAAGTCCCCTCCTATTATTAGCATAGATGACGTAGATTTTTGCAATTTATTAAATATCCGAGTTAGGAAATTAATTTGAGATCTATTAGGCGTATAGATGTTACACAGGGTGAGGGGTGTTCCCATATATAAACCTCGCAAAATGATATATCTGCCTTCTTCATCTATTACGGACTCCTGAACCTGAAATGGGCAAGTATGTGCTAATAAAATTGCCACCCCTGCCTATTTTTTAGTTTGTGAGGAGATATATGCCGTGGGAAAGAACTTTTTAGCAATGGAGAAGTTACCACTTTTAGTAAGGTGTGTTTCCTGAATAAAGGCAATTTCTGACTTCAGGGTTTTTAGCTCAGTTAGTAGAAGCCTCCTTTTTATATTTGTATTGATACCTTTCACATTAATTGATATTATATTAGCCATTGCAGTCATCAGGATAATTGTGTTGCATTATATCCAACTTCCATCTTAGCTTATTACAAGACACTTTCTCTAAAATCTTGGATATGAGACAAAGGGAAACGGGGAGACAGGACAGAAACAAAATTTGTGAACATAGCAAATAACCTTCACAAACAGTTAAACAGAAACCCATAGTCGGTGATTACCGAGTTTAAATAACTCAGTAGTGGGGATATACTGATGAGTTCAGACCCCTAGTGGGGATCAGCACACCAGTAAGGACCGAGTTAATCTCTAAAGGAGCCTCGCTCGAATACCTGTCGTCCCCTTACTGGGGGAATGTGGCGGACGACTTGAAAGACAGCAATCGCCCAACACCTCCGCTTGAGTATTCAAATTTGAGCAAGAGGAGAGGAGTAGGTAACAGGAGAGAGAGGGAAGAAGAAGGAGGAAAAAAAAAAAAAGGTTTGGGAAGGAACTCTCCTCCTCTTGACGGTGATCTAAATCAGAAGAGTTGCATCATAGCTTACATTACACGAAGGAGATAAAAGAGAAAAATTATAAAGATAAAGGGGGGAAAGAGAAAAAAGAGAAGAAAGAAAAAAAATGAAT
Source organism: Phyllomedusa bahiana (assembly GCA_025379985.1). Lineage (NCBI taxonomy): Eukaryota > Metazoa > Chordata > Amphibia > Anura > Hylidae > Phyllomedusa > Phyllomedusa bahiana. The sequence goes on from JAODAL010000341.1 coordinate 306,684, forward strand.
AAAAAGAGAGAGGGAGGGGAACAAAGTGGAAGGGGAAAGAAACGGAAATAACCTTCGTTTATATGTCATAAACAGATATGAATAAACCTGGCAGAACCTACATTCCAACTCTAAAGGTATTTATATTAAATAACCTGTAACTGCAGTGTCCCGGATATAGAGGAGTGTCCAAATCGTCCCTCTGATTAAATCAGGTGCCTGGAGTATGGCCAGAGATCCGTGTGGGACCCCCGGATCTGGTTTTCTTGTTGCTGCGAGCCTTCTGCCAAATTGCTGGAGGAGGTGGGGAGGGAAATTCCATCTCCCAGTCCGGAATCTTCGGGATTGGTATGTCGAGGGCGGAGCAAAAGTGTGGTATATCTTCATGTGTCCTTAGGATAGAAGAGCGGCCTTCTTTGGTTGCAATTAACGCGAACGGGAAACCCCATTTATATTTAATTTCTCTTTTTTTAAGTTCTGTAAGGATGGGTTTCAAATGCCTCCCCTTGGAGAGGGTTATCCATGAAAGATCAGGAAAGAATTGTGGTTGGGAACTTTGATATTCAATATTTCTCTTGATCCTTGCTTGTGTCATTATTTTTTCTTTAAGTTCGAAGTCATGGATGAAGCATATTACATCCCGGGGTTGGTTAGAGGCCGTTTTTGGTTTAAAAGCTCTATGTATTCTATCAAATTTAATAAGTTGAGTAGGAGATATGTTTAGGAGGGTGTTGAAGATCTCGGTCAGTTTAGATCTTAAATCTTCAGTGCCAGAAACCTCTGGGAGCCCTCGCAATCGTAAGTTGTTTCGTCTCCCCCTATTGTCTAGATCCTCAAGATGTCGGACCGTGTCACGGATCACATGAGTTTGGGAGGAGGTGTGTTGGTGTAACTCAGATATATAATTTCTTGTAACATCGTGGGCTGCATGGATGTGACGGCTGGGTAGTGGATCCGCCGGACCACCGCAAGCGATGGTAGTTAAGCCACGCCAGGGAACGGAATCTAAGTAGCCCCCGGTTTTCACCAGAGCCCGCCGCAAAGCAGGATGGACTTGCTGCGGCGTGAGGCTACCAGGTCATCCCCCCGACGTGACTTGCTTGCGGTGGCGGCCGAGGTGCAGCGTGGTACAGAATCGTAGTCCGAGAATCATAGTCGTGGGCAGGCAGAAGGTCAGGGCAGGCGGCAATGGTTCGTGGTCGTGGACAGGCAGAAGGTCAGGGCAGGCGGCAGAGGTTCGGAGTCGGGAAACGTAGCGAGAGGTCTGGTACACGGTAAAGCAGGAATACACTTAAGGAACGCTTTCTCTAAGGCTCGGGGCAACGTAGATCCAGCAAGGAAGTGACGTGGGTGCAACACTTATATAGGAACAGCGCCCGGTAATTATTGTCTTTAGATCCACAAACGCCTTCTCAGCCTCCGGAGGCCAACATCTCGGGTTCGCATTCTTCCTAGTAAGGGCCACGATAGGAGCCACCAAGGTGGAGAAGTGGGAAATAAATTGTCGGTAATAATTTGCGAAGCCCAGGAAGCGCTGTATTGCCCGAAGACCGACAGGACGGGGCCATTGTAGCACCGCAGAGAGGTTTGCGGGGTCCATCGTTAGGCCTTCAGCCGAGACTATGTAGCCGAGGAAAGGTAGGCTGGTCCGATGGAATAAACATTTCTCCAGCTTGGCGTACAGTCGGTTGCTGCGCAGACGTTGCAGAACCTGGCGTACTTGGGCCCGGTGAGTCTGAAGATCAGGGGAGAAAATCAGGATGTCATCTAGGTACACTACGACGCAGGAGTACAAGAGATCCCGGAAGACATCGTTGACGAGTTCTTGGAACACCGCTGGAGCGTTACAGAGCCCAAAGGGTATCACGAGGTACTCAAAATGTCCATCTCGGGTATTGAACGCCGTCTTCCACTCGTCCCCCTCCCGAATTCTGACGAGGTTATAGGCTCCTCGCAGATCCAACTTGGAAAACACCTTAGCCCCCTTGAGACGGTCAAACAGCTCTGAGATCCGTGGGAGAGGTTAGCGGTTTTTTACGGTGATATTATTTAGACCCCTGTAGTCTATACACGGACGGAGGGAACCATACTTCTTCTGCACGAAGAAAAACCCGGCTCCGGCTGGGGAGGAGGACTTACTAATGAACCCTTTCTGAAGGTTCTCCCCACTGTAGTCTGACATGGCCTGAGTCTCCAGCACGGACCGCGGGTAGACCCTCCCCCGGGGTGGACTGGTTCCTGGGAGGAGGTCAATAGGACAGTCGTAAGGCTGATGTGGTGGCAGCGAATCGACCTCTTTCTCGGAGAATACATCCCCAAAGTCCTGGTACTCGGCCGGCAGGCCTGGCAACGGCTTGACAAATGGATGCGGAGAAGTGGTAGGCACCGGGCATGGTACCTCCAAGCAATGGTTCTGGCATTCCGGTCCCCAACGCAGGACTTCGCCTGTCTTCCAATCAAGTGTAGGGGCGTGACGTTGCAGCCAGGGAAGCCCCAAGAGGATCGCCGAGGAAGCACTGGACAGAACGTGGAACCCGATCTTCTCCTTATGTAGCGCCCCCACACGGAGTGTCACTGGCCGGGTTACGTACTGGATGGGGTCACTGAGGAGCTCCCCACTGACCGAAGAAATAAGCAGAGGCTTCTCCAGCCGGACAACAGGTTTGCGGTACCGGGTTACCAATGAGGCAAGGATGAAGTTCCCGGCAGAGCCTGAGTCCAGGAAAGCAGAACTCGGAAAGACGGACCAGAAATCAGTAGTCACCCCCAAACTGGCATCATCAGACATGGAGAGGGGGAAACTGCACCTAGGACCGCCTCTCCTACGGCACCTAGGTGTGAGCGTTTCCCGGACGCTGGGGATGTAGCGGACAGCTTCTGCGGAAATGGTCCGGGCTGGCGCAGTAGAGACATAGCTTCTCGGTTCGGCGACGGTTCAGCTCCTGCTCCGATAACTGGGCCCGGTCCACTTGCATGGGTTCCATCTCAGAGGCTTGAGGGGACAGCAATGGAGGATGCTGAAAAACCGGGGCCAGGTGAAACCGCCGACGGGGGCGTGCAGAGTCTCTTTCCTGACGCAGCTCCTCCTGCCTCTCTGCGAACCTTATATCAATCCGAGTTGCTAGCAGGATTAGTTCACTCAGGGAGGACGGGAGGTCTCTTGCTGCCAAAGCGTCCTTTACCCGGCTGGACAGGCCCTTTTTGAAAGTGGCACAGAGGGCGGCATCATTCCACGTGAGCTCCGAAGCCAGGGTACGGAACTGTACCGCATAGTCACCCACAGAGGAGTCGCCTTGACGAAGGCTCAAGAGGGCGGTCTCAGCAGAGGAAGCACGCGCCGGCTCCTCGAAGACGGTGCGGAATTCCTGGAGAAAGGTCTGTAGATCCGCAGTCACAGGGTCGTTCCTATCCCAGAGGGGAGTCGCCCAAGCCAGGGCCTTCCCGGATAGTAGGCTCACCACGAAGGCCACCTTAGACCTCTCCGAAGGAAACTGATCCGCCATCAGTTCTATGTGCATAAAGCACTGGGTAATGAAACCCCGGCAGAGCTTGGGATCCCCGGCAAAGCGGATGGGTAAGGGGAGCCAAAGCTTGGGTCCCACGGTAGCCAATGGAACGGCTGACGTAGACGGAGTCACCGATGGGGCCGCAGGTGGAGACTGTTGCTGGGATGCGAGGAGCTGACGCATCATGGCGGAGAGCTGGCCCAACTGCTGTGCCTGTTGTGCGATTTGCTGCGACTGCTGGGCAACCAACGTCGTAAGATCCGCGATGCTTGGCAGGGGCACCTTGGCGGGATCCATGGCTGGATCTAACTGTGACGGCTGGGTAGTGGATCCGCCGGACCACCGCAAGCGATGGCAGTTAAGCCACGCCAGGGAACGGTATCTAAGTAGCCCCCGGTTTTCACCAGAGCCCGCCGCAAAGCGGGATGGACTTGTCCCCGACGTGACTTGCTTGCGGTGGCGGCGGAGGTGCAACGTGGTACAGAATCGTAGTCCGAGAATCGTAGTCGTGGGCAGGCAGAAGGTCAGGGCAGATGGCAATGGTTCGTGGTCGTGGACAGGCAGAAGATCAGGGCAGGCGGCAGAGGTTCGGAGTCGGGAAACGTAGCGAGAGGTCTGGTACATGGTAAAGCAGGAATACACTTTAAGGAACGCTTTCTCTAAGGCTCGGGGCAACGTAGATCCAGCAGGGAAGTGACGTGGGTGCAACACTTATATAGGAACAGCGCCCGGTAATTACCCAATTACCGGCGCACTGTCCCTTTAAATTCACAAGGACGAGCGCGCGCGCCAGGGGGCGCGCATGCGCATTCTGGCCGTCGGGACGAGGACCGGACGGGAGCGAGGCCAGGTGAGTGGATGGAACGGGTGGCGCCGCGGCCGGCCGTGCGGCCCGCGGCGTCCCCCGTCCACGCCGGGGACCCGTTATGGGAAACGCGGGCGCGGCCGCGGTCCGTGGCCAGGACCGCGGCGCAACCCGTTACAATGGATTTTCTATTTAAATCAGTGAAAAAGGTTGACAGGGACTTTACAGACGGTTTTCAAATTCGAAAACGGTCTGTGAAACCAACTGAAAACCTTTGCCGTGGGGACAAGCCCTAACACCAGTCATAATTGTTGCCAAAGTCACAAAGGTTTCGGGTGCAGTCAAGTAAGTGTACAAATCTTTATTCAGATTTTCACTGGTAAACAGACAGAGATGTACACGCGTGGCCGTCTCTCTGTTAGTTAAGGCCACAGCACAAATGAGGACACCTGTTGGCCACGGGTCCTTATGACTATGCCACAAATATCCAACACAGAAATCCCCCTTTTATTACATCAAAAAATAATAATGCGGCAGCATCAGTTCTCAGACATTTTTTTTTTTACGGTTAGTCCTCCAGAAAAAAAGTTTGAGGTTTACATCTGGATGTTATTCTCTTGCCAATGAGGCTATTACTGTTGAATCCCTGATTTGGAGTACATCTGATAGCTCTTTTCTGTTGTTTGTTAAGTAAGTGTAAGACAATGAGAACCTATGTGGGTTGCAAGCTTGCACATTTTGGTTAAAATGTTGACTAATACCTCATGTTTGATATGTATTTCAGGATGCAGTCTAGCCCTATGGTTATGGGGAGTTTTGGATACCCGTATTTTGTGTTGTGCACTTGGAGTGTACTGGGCAGCTCACCTGATTGAATAGTGTAGGCATCACTAATAGACTGTAAGTCATCATAATACACCACACTTAATTGTATAACTGGCACCCTGTGGTAGCCTCATCTATGTGCAATGATAATACTAAGAAGCCCCTCCCCTCATGAACAGTAGGTATGTAATAGTTACCTGGTGTATAACCTGCTTCTGCATTAGTCTATGTGCAAGTATAATACTGAGCAACCCCTCCTCCCCTCATAAATAGTAGGTGTGTAAGAGGCCATGAGCTGGGAAGGTTTTATTGACCTGCCTTTGAAGCAGTAAATAGAGATCTTTTTTCTGATTTCCAATTAGTGCTGCCAGTATAAGGCCTCGTTCACACGGCTTATTTGTCCGCGGATTGGCGCCGTACTCCGCGCCGGATTTGCGCTGCAGTACGGCGCCAATCCGTCGGAGTAATTACGGTAATCCACTGCTCTCATAGAGAACAGTGGATTCCGTCGCTCCTCCCCGCTCGGCGAATCCGCCGCGGGGGGAGAAAGTGACATGCACATTATTTACGGCGCGTACGCGCCGAAGATAATGACAGTCTACGGGGCCGGGGCGCGGCCGCCCCCTCCGCGCTCCGGCCCCGCCCCGCCCCTTATTCACGCCGGATTTGCGAGCGCAATCCGGCTCACAAATCCGCCGTGAATAAGCCGTGTGAACACGGTCTAAGGGTACAATCCCAAAGCTGATTTGGACGCTTAAAATTTCAGCATTAAATCAGCATTGAATACTCATCTGAAAATCCTCCTGTAAGTGCAGATTTTAGATGGCAGTTTTTCAGCCTTCTATAAACTATAAAGAGAGGTGATGATTCAGCACAGAATCCACCTCAAGAATTGAAATGTTAGTTCTTTTCCAGCATTGAATATTTTCAGTGCTGAAAATAAATCAACACTGAAAAAAACAAGCATAGTTTGAACGACAACGCTGATTTTCCAAATGAAACTGTGTAAGGCAGATTGCAATAATGTTGGACGTTGTTTCTTAAAGGGGATGTATCGCATCTTTAGTTCGTCTGATTCATACTTCTTTCAGCTTCTCAACTCTATAAATGCAGGGTCTTTTCTTACCCTACCAGCTGGTTGACATAATACCCCCTTCACTGTTCCTGCTGGCTCCCGAGACTCCTCCTCCTCTCTGTCTGAGTCCACATATCACTGTGTCTCTCCCTATGCAGTCTTATTTTGTAAGAGCTGTATACATACCACAGGCTGCATTCAATCTAGACTGAGCACTGATCTCTTCTCCTCTCGCAGCTGGAGATTTGTTACAGATGAATCCAGCTTTCTATGAACGGCACAGATCTCCCTTCTATGCAGGAGATGCAGGGATTGACAGACAATTGTGTTGTTTCCTGATTGTAGAAGCCCTGCACTGTTCTGTTTCTTCTGGCTATGCAGAGTGAAAATGTGCCGGTCCCTTACTTTGAGTGAAAGGCAGGAATGCAAACTCCGTGAATACGACCGGGGGCTGAACAGAATGTAAATGAGCTCTCAGCTAGTGAAATGCAAGGAGGAGGGATCCGACCAGTACTGGACATCAGTGTAAACAGAAACAGAAGATAATGAAAACTGTGAGAACAAGACAGCTTTGCAGATGACATCTAATTGCAAAGTTGCTTGTATTCACTGTCCCCTTATTCTGAAGACCATTTAATGAAATGATACAACCCCTTTAAGCAGAATCAGCTTCCAAGTCATCCGTGTGAATGTACCCTTAGACCATGAAGGGAAACAAAGGGAAATAACACCCAGTTTATTCCTAAATTTCCAATAGAAATGAAAGGTGCATGGCAAAATTCATATACCGTATATACTCGAGTATAAGCCGACCCGAGTATAAAGCGGGGCCCCTACTTTTGTGCCCCAAAAAAACGGGAAAACTTATTGACTCGAGTATAAAGCCTAGGGTAGAAAATGCAGCAGCAAACTGGTGAATTTTAAAAAATAAAAATGGATACCAATAAAATTACAATAGGCAGATATAGGCGTTTAATGTCCCCAAGGCAATTATAGGCAGTTATATGTCCCCCATAAGCAGATTAGTAGGCGGGTTTATATGGCCCCATACGCAGTTAATAGGCAGGTATAGGGCCCCTAGACAGGTAATAGGCAGGTATATGGCCCCATAGGCGGGTTTAGGGCAGGCTGTAGGCAGGTATAGGGCAGGCTGTAGGCAGGTATGGCCGGCTGTAGGCAGGTATGGGGCAGGTATGGGGGCTGGTGTAGGCAGGTATAGGCCAGGTTATAGGCAGACTGAAAGGCAGGTATAGGGGAAGGTTTGTAGGCAGGTAAGGGCCAGCTGTAGGCAGGTATAGGGCCAGCTGTAGGCAGGTATAGGGCAGGTATAGGGCCAGCTGTAGGCAGGTATAGGGCCAGCTGTAGGCAGGTATAGGCAGCTTTTGGGGCGGTGTAGGCAGATAAAGGGAGGTATAGGCAGCTGTAGGCAGGTATAGGGCCGGCTGTAGGCAGGTATTAGGAGCGGTGTAGGCAGGTATAGGCAGCTGTGGGCAGGCATAGGCAGTTTAAAAAAAATCAAAAACAATCACTTACCTTGCTCCCCGCTGCTCCCCGTCTCCCTCGCGCTCCGCCTCCTCGCTGTCCGGCCTCCCGCGCTGTCCTCGGTCTCTTCGGCACAGGCGGGTGATGTCATCAGGCGCGCACGAGCGTGATGACCACGCTGCCTGTGCCGGAAACTGGCGGGCGGCCGCAGACCCCCCGGGGTCCACTGCGGAGCACGGAGGGGCCGCTCTGTGCCCCGCAGTGGTATCCCTTCACCTATATGCGCCCCGGAGGAGTCGCATGTAGGTAAAAGGGATCGCGGACTGTGTCCGGGCCAGCGCAGCGCCCGGACACTGTGCGCTCACTCGGCCTTCATTTTATATGCGCTCCCTGAGGAGCCGTTATAGCTGAAGCGTCCTGTCAGCATCGGGCCATCGCAGCGCTACGAGCACCGACAGTGACTCGAGTATAAGCCGAGGTAGAGTTTTTCAGCTCATTTTTTGGGCTGAAAAACTCGGCTTATACTCGAGTATATACGGTATCTTTTATTTTATGTGAGGAATGCCCCAATACCTAAATATGAATTTCAACACTGCTCCAGATATATGTGGCAAATCTCACCACTTTAGTACATACCCATCTTCAGGTAGAGAAGGCTGAAGTGTTCTACAGTCTTTGGGTTTATATACAAGGTCCAGATCATCTTCAGGGAAATCTCCAAGTTCTTGAAGCAGCTCATGATTATGACTGGTAAGGTGTGTCATTAGGTAGTTTTCAAAATCTACTGGATCCACAGCGTCATAAAATGGAGGCTGCCATGAAAAAAAAAGAATTGTACATCATTACATTATTTAGAAAAATAAGAATAAGGCATTGTTTAAATTTACTTTGAGTCTTTCATTGGAGGTTTATGTCTAAAGGATGTATACTTCTGATTAAAGGGCCTAACAGATTCCACTGTTTAAGTTGCCATGCATCAAGCCTAGGGGATCACATGCTTTTCTGTGGGATACTGCTGCACAAAAAATCAGTCTATACAGTATAGAAATGGCATTCAACGTATACTAGCTCAAATGACATTCTTTTACCATTCACTGGGTGAATGGGGGCCCAAATATACGTCTGATGTAAATGTCTTCCTGGCTCAAATGCTCAACACGTACTGCAAACTTAGGACAACGTGTACGAACAGGGCTGCACCAGTTTTCTGGTGTACTTTGAGCCAAAAAGAATGTATGAAAAGGTGCACTCCAAACTTTGGCCCGATAAGTGCCTTTTTAGTGCACCAAAGATTAGGGGCTTTCTGGGGATGTCGCACCACATTCATAGAAGCAGACATGTTTATGATTCTTTGATGCCAAATCTAGGTGCAGAACAGAACAGCCAGACCAAGTTAAAGGTGGTCTGGCTGAGCCAGACTTGTTGTATTGGCACTAAACTGCACCTGTACGTATGACCTGCAGAAGAACAGCTTCATACATTCTGGTGCATTCTACACTGCTTTAAAGTGATGTAGAACTGGTCTGTCAGCGCCAGCGTTCATACATGTCGCCCTTAGGGCCGGTTCCGCCCGCAATACGGCTTGAATAAGGGGCGGGGGCGCTGCTCGCCGGCCCCATAGACTTTCTTTATCCACGGCGCGTATCCCGCCGGGATAATGAACATGTCACTTTCTCCCCCCTCGGCGGATTTCCCGAGCGGGGAGGAGAGACGGAATCCATAGTTCTCTATGAGAACTATGGATTCCGTAATGCTTGGGACTGATTCCAGCCGTATTGCAGCGCAGTACGGCACGCAATACGGCTGCAATCCGTGCCCAAAATAAGCCGTGTGAACGGCCCTTTAGTGTAAACCAAGCATAAAATCTGGATACCCAAGTTTATGTAAGGACAGTACGATAGCTCCCCTCAGAGTTTGGAAGCAGGACTATGAGAATTGTATTAACTCTATTCATCTCCTTTACTGCACATGACTTGAGCTCACAGCTGCATACTGAAAACACACACGTAGTTTTTATGCAAGTTTTCAAGTGGATCCAAAAAGAATGAAATGTATAAATACTAATACTTATTTCTTTTAGATATATTCATCAAAAAATTGCATCAAAAACTGTGTGATTCTGGACCTGATTTAACTAAACCCAATGTGGTAACAGAAATGGTCAGTCACTTTGGAAGCTCAGTGAATCCTGCAAAAACAGCGAGAAAAACAAAGAGAAAACAATCATCTGCCTCACAGTCTTTTTTTTATTACTGATCTTATTGTTTAACGGCATAAGCCCCAGTTAACTAACAGTTAACCTGTAACATGTAAAGTTACACAAATATTTAACACACTAAACTGACTTCAAACGTCTAGCAATTCAATGAACAAATTCAAAGCAAAATACAAAACAAAATACAGGAATCCCATGGAAAATACAAACTTTTCATTGTGTAAAATTATTATGAAACCAGAATCAGTAATACACACAAGGAGAATACAACTCATGAAAACACATCTGCTATCTCCAATTGTGAAAAGCTGCCTTAAGTAACGGGCCGATATGTCGACATACCTCTTTGAGAAGAAGCTCATTGGAATACAGACTTACACCAGGTGTCCTTCAAAATGGCTACTTGAGGAAACTGATCAGAATACTATGATGCAAACAGCAATGGTTTGACTCATACTGAAAAAATACCACAAGCTAGCAGAGAAAGGAAGCACGCTTGTCACCGCAATAACTGTATAAGGAAGTGACAACACCGACAGAAACTTAACACATACATTCTCTCAAAGGGCTATTGCCATCTCAGACATTTAATGGGGTTGTCTCAATACAAGGATTGCTTTTTATATTAAGGATCTTGCAAACACAAGTCACTTTGCAATACATGTCCATTAACAGTGTCCTACCTGTTCCTAGATATCCCCTCTTATATGGGCTGCATCAGCTCCTCAGGAGCTGTAGCTACAGACCTGTTTGATGTCTCCTGATAGTTTCCCATCTCGTCCGTTGATTACCTATCGTCATGGAAGATCAATTAAGGATAGACTTGTTGAAAGTCATTTTGTAGCCCCACAGAGTTTTGGGCGTACATGTTTGATAGGAAACCATAAGGGACCTTTAGATGTGGTACAGATTGTTTAGCCTGTCCTTTGATATAACAAGGTAAAACTTTCTGCAGTTCTTCCAATGGTTAAGAATTTTTTATTAGAGATTTTGTGAATTGCAAAACAGAAGGTCTAGTGTACTTTTGCACCTGCCCTTAACCATTGGACTATATTGGCCAAAAAAAAAAAGGCAGCTGAGGAGGCGGATAGGTGAACACATTGGAGATATTAGATATATGAGGGATACGCCAATTGCTCGCCATGTTCCCAAATTTCATCATGGTGGTTTTAAAACCCTGCGATTCAGTGTTATAGAAGTGCGGGGGTGGGGGGGGGTTACTGGGATCAAAGGATTCTCCGTAAAGAGACTGAATGGATATATCGTATGGGGCCCCTTCGGCCGAAGGGCCTCAATGAATCTCTTGGCTTTGGTTGTTTTATTTGAAATAACATGTAAAACGATTCTGCCTTTAATTTATGCCTTCATCCGAGTCAATTTTATTTGGGACTCCAGTTTGGATTTACCAGTCTGGGTTATTATCTGACCATATTTGGTTCTTTTAACCTCGTTTTTTTGTATTTATCTATCGTGGGGATTGTCCGACTGGGCTGTCAAATATCCGGTGGGAATCCCATGCTTAGCCCTTCTGGGCCTTTATTTATTATTTTTTCATGAGTGTTTTCTCCTTCCTTCATTTGGATGCGTCTTTGAGCATTTTGTTTATTAGGTCTGAGGTATATCTTTATATTAATTGAATTGCACATATTATCTGAGATACGGTATATTATTTGTAATGCACCTCTAGACAAAGTGGTAATTGCCTTATACGTCTGGGGCGCATACTTGGTTATCTGTCTAATGCGCCTCTAGATGAAGTGGTATGCGTCTGAGGCGCGTTTATGTTTATCTGTCCCTTAAGACGCGCCTATTTATTGTATTATAGTGTATTGATGCGCCTCAGGCGCATTCTTTTATATGCATCTTTCAGTTATATGAACACATCTGTATGTCTTAGGCGCATTTCTGGTTTATCACTGGTGACACGCATTATGCGTTCCAAATGCCGGGTATACGTGATTCAGCAACCGAAAACTCATGTTGACACGCAGTTTGCATTCCAACAGAAGCTGAAAGATCATGGCTACCTGCATGTGTTACATTGGCGGCATTTATAGAAACCTTATTGGTGAGTGCATTTTGTGGGAGGAGTTCACTCACTTAGAAGAGCCAACTAGTTGGACTTCAGTTGCCTCTTTACTATCTGGGGTGCAGTGGTGTCATCTTACACCTAGAGATATTTATCATATAAGGGGTATTGTTCCCATATCTCTGTTTGATTAGTTGCTTGTTTGTTTGTCCCCTGATGAGCCCTTGGCATTTATAGGGCAGAAACACGTCGGGCCTTAATTGTTTCATCCCGGGTGTTCCTTTTTATTTTTGAACCCCTGTTTTAGTATTAGGGTTGCCTAGGTATAGTTTATATGGAGCCGCCCTTTTTGGGGCGATGTCCCCGTGGTTAGGTAGGGTGAGGAGAGGGTAATTTGGGATTGTTTTCTGTTCGGTCTTCCTCCTCTTGATGTATTATATAGTCCTCTGACATCTAAGGTGAATGAATGGCGGATTCATCTTATCTGCGGTCATTCTACTAACTGAGTTTTTATTATTCCGAATAGGCAGCCATATTTGAATTGTGACTATTTGTATATCATTTTGGTTAAGGGTTGTGTAAATTATGTATTTATGTTTTTCTTTTTTAAATATCTAATTAAAAGTTATATTTTAGTTGGGTCTATTTTCTTGCAGTGATAGGTTTTTGAGCTCTTAACGTGTTGCATTTTTCGGTTGTGGAGTGTTTCTTCTGATAGGCTGCCAGTGCTGGTCGCTATTGCTACAGACCTGGTGTCCTCAGCAGCTCTACACTACAGGCCAGTAGAAGCCAGTAAAGCAAGTAAACACACCCCTGAATTCAAAAATGAAACTGAGAAAGATGAATCTGAGGTAAGATGAATCGATGTAGTGAGACAACTCCTTTAAGGCTCATATCCACTTGATATGCCATAAATTCCACCTCTGTGACCGACACATATGTTTAGAACGGGGTCCCCTTACCCATGTCCTCACCTGTGCCGTGGCTCTCCGTTTTTCCTATAAGGATTCTAAGTACAGATAAGTGAGTGTTCTTGGCTGTACTCGGAACTCCCATTAAAATGAACAGACAGAGCCATAATGTCTGATGTGAGTTCCACCTCTTAGCTAGCTATCTGTTGTATGCAGCCATGGAACGAGAAAAGATAGGGGCATAAGGGTCTGTCCACACAACAAGCAATTAATGTCGGATTGACACACGGATTTCAAAACCGCCGGTTTTAAAGAAAACTTAGAACATGTTCAATAATCAGTAAACGAGTTGAAAAATGCTTCCCAAACAATTGTATGTCAGATCCGCGTCCAAAACCCCGTAAAGATGAATGGAGCTTGTTTTCTGAGAAAAGAAAACACCCCAAAATCCACAAAAAATACCAGTTGAAAACCAAGTTGTCCAACACGGTGGAATCCGATGAGACATTGTCGTGTGTACATACCCCAAGAGGACACCTGTGATAAATCTGCCCATTTGTTTTGAACAATATATATATATACAGAGCTGAATCACATTCTTATGTTTTTAGTGTAACTGTCATGTGTTGCAAGGACAGCAGCTAGATGGGCTGGGAGTGACTCAATAAGGTCCTGTTAGGTTATCAAAAGTACCTGGAGCCATGCCAACTGCAATGCATCTCACCTCTGCTAGAGGGTGTGTGGGGGAGGATCCATAGAGTGAGTACGATGATCGAAGTGATCCCACAAATGTTCATTTGGGTTCAAACAGGGGGCCAGGGTAGAAGTTGGAAGTTGTCTTGCTACACGTTCATATCCCCCCCCCTCAAGACAGCCAATCAGCATGTATAGTTGCATAAAGGGCCGGACTGTGACTAAAAATCAGCCGTGGCTCTAACCCTCATAACATATCCACCTCTAAATTTTTCCTTAGTCACACAACTCGACACTTTCTAAAATAAACATTATAAACACAAGCAAGAAAGCAAAAGTGGCGCAGATAAACCTCTAATCACAGGGTCAGGGGCCGGTGTGGTTCCACATTAAGCAGGTAAGTATATAGGCTCCCCAATAGATAAGTAGATGTATAAGCCCCTCATTAAGTAGGCAGGTAGATATAAAAGTCCCCTAGTAGGTAAAGAAGTATGTAGCCCCAGGTAGGTAGGTGTAGATAGGTATATAGGCCCCCCAACATAGGGCCCCCTAACAGGCAGGTACATAGGGTCCCTCAGTAGATATGTTGGTATATATGGTACCCCCAGTAGGTAGGTATATAAGGCTTCCCCAGTAGGTAGGTAAATAGATCTCCTAATAGGTAGGTTTATAGGGTCCCCAAAGAGGGCAAGTATATAAGGGCCCACACCAATGACTAAGTACACAGGGTTCCATAGTAGATAGGTTGGTATATGGGGTTCCTTCAGTATGTAGGTAGGTATATAGCCCTGGCTCAGAAGGTAGGTAGGTACATAGGCTCCTCCAGTAGATAGGTTGGTATATAGGGCCCCCCAGCAGGTACATAAGGCTCTCACATTAGGTAGGTACTTAGGCCCCCTGAGTAGGAAGGTATATAAGGCCCCCCTAGTAAGTAGACAGGTATGTTGGGCCCACTCTAGTAGGTAGGTATATAGAACACCCAGTAGGCAGGAACATATAGCCACAGTTGTTAGGTCGGTAAATAAGGCCCCCGCAGTAGGTAGATGAATATATACCACAGTAGGTATATGGGTATATAGGGTCTCCCCCAGTAGGAAGGTAGATATACAAGGCCCCTATGAAAAAGTAAAAAAAATATAATAAGCTTTATTTTTATTTAATTTTATTTTTTTGTGTTCTATAGTTGTATTCCAATAAATATATTTTACACTGACAAGCAAAGGAGTAACAATGTTTTGAACTTTTGACTTCCAGGCTCCATATCTACCATCCACTACAGCTTTGAATGTGGGACTACCATCATTTTATAGACAATCATCTTGGCTATCTCATACATCACTTTGACCTGCAAATATTTTGCATATGCTTAGTTATGCAGATTCTTGTCATGTAACTGAATTGTTACTGTTGGGCTCCCGGTGGTGGAACAATCGTTTTGTTTTTGTGTACTACAAATTACAATCTGTTCTCACATTTCCTCATAGCTAAGTGTGTTATTATTTCCAAACAAAAGGTCACTGGTTTGAATTGAGGAGCAGCCATGAAGATTTTCCAAGAAAAGAGAAGCAGCATCATCCAGCTCATCGATAGCGGTCTCTCGGCCAAGAAAATTGCCAAACTGCATCATATGAGGACCTGACAGCGGGAAGAATATGAAACGAGGTCCATCCATCCATTCAAAAGCCAAGAGGAGGACGTCCAGGCAAAATATCAGAGCCAACAAGGTCGGCTCATCACAAAGTCTATCAGTTGTAACAAAAAAAAATAAGCACCACACTTACTCAAAATAAATGTCTTTTATTATCCCAGCAACGTTTCAGCTCTAATCAGAGCCTTCGTCAAGCTTGAGAAAGGCTCTGTTTATAGCTGAAACATTGCTGGGATAATAAAAGACATTTATTTTGAGTAAGTGCTGTCCTTATTATTTGGGGGGGGATATTTTTTCAGATTTGGTTCGGTCTGTTGGACGTGCACTTTTCATTTTCTTTATACCTGTGCTGTTTCACTTTTTATTATGAGTTCTAACGAGACAGTTAAGGCAGTAGAGGTGGCTCGTAGGCTTCGTAAGAGTGAGATCACAGACGTCCATGCAAACACCGGGCAACACGTATTACACAGGTCTGGAATGGTGGCCCGAAAAAAGAAGAAGAAGCCTCAACTTCAATCTCATCATAAGAAGCATTGGCTCGAGTTTGCAAAAAAGTACGAAAAGTGGACAGTAGAAGTTGGAAACAGGTGATTTGGAGTAATGAGATGAAAGTCAATAGAGTAGGCTCTGATGGGGCAAATGGGTTTGGAAGAATCAAGGGAAAAGGGAGATAATGGATTGAGAAATTGAAGAAATTGTCAAGTTCGGTGGAGGAAGCCTGATTATATGGGTGTCACGTCAAGGGAGGTGCAGTGAGCTCTAACTGGAACCCAGCCCACTGTCCCTGCCTACCTGGCGAGCTGCCCTAGATGGCAGACCCCAACTGGGCGACAGTCCCTACGCTACTACACTCACGGGCCACTTTTTTTTGTACATCATGGTTGTAAAGGGTTGGACCCACTTTTGCCTTCATAACTGCCTCAATTCTTCGTGGCATAGATTCAACTATGTGCTGGAAGCATTCCTCAGAGATTTTGGTCCATATTGACATGGATGGGCATCACACAGTGCCACAGATTTGTCGGCTGCACATCCATGATGCGAAACTCCCGTTCCACCACATCCAAAATGCTCTATTGGTTGAGATTTGAGACAGTGAACTCATTGTCATGTTCAAGAAACCAGTCTGAGATGATTCCAGCTTTATTTACATGGCGCATTATCCTGCTGAAAGTAGCCTCAATGTTGGGTACATTGTGGTAAATAAAGGGATGGCCCATGGTCAGCAACAATTTACTCATTTTAGGCTGTGGCGTTGCAACGATGCTAAATTTGGGTTTCCCAAAGGGGGTCCCAAAGAGTGCCAAGAAAATATTCCCACACCATGACACCACCATCAACCTGACCGTTGTTTACAAGGCAGGATGGATCCATGCTTTCATGTTGTTGACGCCAAATTCTGAACCCAAACCATCCGAATGTCGCAGCAGAAATCGAGACTCATCAGACCAGGCAACGTTTTTCCAATCTTCTACTGTCCAATTTCGATGAGTTTGGCAAAATTGGAGCCTCATTTCCTGTTCTTAGCTGAAAGGATTGCACCCAGGGGTGGTTTTTCTGCTGCTGTCCCCATTTGCCTCAAAGTTCGCCGTACTGTGCGTTCAGAGATGCTCTTCTCCTACCTTGGTTGTAACGGTGGCTTTTTTAGTCCTGTTGCCTTTCTATCACCCTCGAACCAGTCTGCCCATTCTCCTTTGACCTCTGGCATCAAAAAGGGCATTTCCGCCCACAGGACTGGGCCCCTCATTGGATGGGGTTTTTTTTTTTTCGGACCATTCTCTGTAAACCCTAGAGATGGTTGGCGTGAAAACCCAGGGGAATCAGCAGTTTCTGAAATACTCAGACCAGCCCTTCTGGCACCAACAACCATGCCAAAGATCAAAGGGACTCAAATCCCCTTTCTTCCCCCTACTGACGCTCGGTTTGAACTGCAGGAATTGTCTTGACCATGTCTACATGACTAAATGCACTGAGTTGCCGCCATGTGATTGGCTGATTAGAAATTAAGTGTTAACGAGCAGTTGGACAGGTGTACCTAATAAAGTGGCCGGTGAGTGTAAGTGCTGGGGTCGTCAGGTGGAAGAAATGTAAAACGGTCCGGGTCAGCAACAGAACAAGTATGTCAGGCTACAAATCAGAAACCAAGAGAATAAACGGAAAGGGCGCCAAAGGGTAAGGACACGGTTGGGAGCAAGGTACCAAATCAGGAAGAAAGCCGAGGTCAGGAAACCGGGAGAAGCAAACTTACAAACCACAGGTATAAACGCAGCCAGGAAATATCACAGGCAAAGCCTGGAGATCTCAGAAGGTTTAAATGTAGTGCCTGGACACTGCCCCCGTAGCTGATTGGAGCAGTCTCCGGGCCTTCCTATCGGCTTGTGTGACAGGCCCTCTATCCAGAGTAGTTGGAGACCTGTCAATCAAATGATCTCCAGCAGCCTGTTTCTCTGGGTTTGGACTCAAACCAGGAGATGCAGATGCAGAGCATTGCTCCCTAGACGCTGAGCAGGTAAATGCATACTGACAATGGGGTTATTTCACAGCCAAAGGCGGTGGATTGATGGTGTCAATGCTGAGCTGTATGTCACTATCCTACAAGATGAGTTACTTTGTGCACTCGAGCACTATGGGTATGAAAAGAACGACACAGTGTTCCAGCAGGACAACGACCCGAAGCATACGCTGAGTTGCGATAGCGATGAAATGATTCATTGATAATGTAGTAGAGTTGCTGTATTGGCCTCCACAGTCCCCAGACCTCAACCCAATTGAACACTTGTGGGAAGAGTTGAAGAAAAAGCTGCATTCGTATCCAAGTCCAGGATGCACCAACACTGAGAACAAGTAAGAAGAGACCTGGGATCAGATTTTGGTCAAGACATGCTTGAATCTGATACAGAGCCCAGACTGATTCAAATGGTGGATTTCCCAAATTCTCAAAAAAAAATAATAAAAATTAACATTTTGATTTTTAGGAGCAAAACAGTAACAATGCAGTTACAGGAATGAATCTGCATAACTTAACAGAGGCTAAATACTTGCAAGTCACATTTATGTATAAGGTAGGTAAGATGATTGTCTATAAAATGATGTAGACTCATGTACAAAGCTGTAGTGGATGGTGAGATATGGAGCCCGAAAGTCAAAAGATCAAAACATTGCTACCATTTTGTTTGTCAGTATATGATCTACCTAAATAGCTTGATTATTGTATAATAAGGGGATAAAAAAGCCTGATGTTACCTTTTTACTACAGTAAAGTTATCACTTAAACATGCGTCATGTATGAAGGAGTCGGAGTGAGGGAAACTGAGGAGTCAGAGTTTTGGATTACCGACTCCGCGGCCGTGTCGCACACAATTGAAGCTGATATACAATTCTCAGATCAATGGCATCTGGTGCTCCGCAGTTTCCATGTCTCTTATTCACAATGGTGCCACTTGTTCACTCACAATTCACGCTCATCACAGGAGCACTCGAACAGTTCACAAACTGCACAGTTTGACATCCTTGGCCCCAAAGCTGATAATAATCCCTTTTTGCAACTCTAATAAATTCCCCTTTTTACCCATGAAAACAGCTAGGAATATGTGTGCAGCCTATATTACACTTTATATAAACCCCCCAAACCAGCTCACAACACGTGACTTCCTTCAAAAGCTACTCTCTGCCAACATCAAAAGTAGAATGTGGTCATAATAATCTGACTTGACTGTGTACATTAATGGAGATGTGTGAAAACTGTCTAGGTCTAAGACTTTCTTTGTTGCCCACAGCAACCAATCAGAGCTCCCCTTTCATTTTTTCAGAGGTCTATATGAAATGAAAGGGGAGCTCTGATTGCTTGCTGTGGGTAACAAAGAAAGTCTTAGACCTAGACAGTATTCATACATGAGGAAATAAGTGTGGGAAGGAACTGAGTGTCTCTAGTTTGGCTGCTTCCAGAGGAAGTTGTAAACATAAATAGCTATAACATTTTAAAAAAAGAACAAACATATAATTTCTCTTCTGCGGATACAGATATTTTTTAATCCCACTGCAGCATATTTTTTTTTATGTCACGTTCATTTTTCCCTCCCTACCTTTCCAGAGCTATAACTTTTAGTTTTTCCATCTACATATGAGGGTTTTTATTTTGCAGGACAAGATGTACTTTCTAATAGTGTCATACACCGTACCATAGTATATACTGAGAAAACCGCTAACAAATTCTTTATTGGTACCAGTTTGGAATGCATGTGACTTTTTTGATCCACTTTTAATCCAAATTTTTAGGGATGTGAAATGACCAAAAAACCTAAATTTTAGCATTTGGATTTCTTTTTCTTCTACGGTGTTCGGTGTATGGGATAAATTATGTTATATTTTAATAGATCGGACTTTTATGGACACGGTGATACCAATTATGTGTAACTTTTTTTATACTTTTTTTTTAAGTAAAAAAAGGGGTGATTAGAACTTATTATATATATATTTTTTTTATACTTTAAACAGGGGCGACGCTAAGCAGTTTTATCCGGGGCACAAGCCCCGGATAAAACTGCCTATGCCCTGAACCTCAGATCGTCACGTTCCAGGCAGCTGCTGTGGGCCTGGAGCGCCGACGATATATTTAACTGTATGTGCGCCCTTTGGACGCACATGCAGCTCAGGGCGGTTCCCAAGTGCAGGCAGAGAGAGGGAGGGCGACTGCAGGAGGTGACTGGAGCTTAGAAGGGAGGAGGGGGTGCCGGCTGCTCACACAGTGAAGTGTCAGGAAGTGAGTGAGGAGCTCTGCCCCCTGCTGTGCCATTATCTCTACTCCTGGACATCTCCTGCAGCTACTGTACATTACTTTCATTATAGCTTCAGCAGCAGCAGCTCCCACAGGTGCCCTCATCCTGGAGGTCTCAAGTGAGTGAGTAGCCTCACTGCACAGGACCAGTACTAGATAGTATAATAGGGGTGAAACATAATCTTCATGAATGTGAATTGTACTGAATGTATATATGTCTGTGTATACATGTGTGTATGTATATGTGTGTGTATGTATGTTTATGTATATGTATATATATATGTATATATGTGTATGTATATGTGTGTATGTATGTGTATGTATGTATATGTGTGTGTATGTATATGTGTGTATATGTATGTATATGTGTGTATATGTCTATGTATGTGTGTGCATATGCGTGTGTATGTGTATATATGTATGTGTGTGTATACATGTGTGTATGTATATATGTATGTGTGTTCATGTGTATGTATGTATGTGTGTATATATGTATGTATGTATATGTGTGTATACATGTGTGTATGTATGTATATATGTGTAAATGTGTATGTACTGTATATATGTGTGCTCATATGTATTGTATATATGTGTATGTATATTTGTGTATATACACACATATCCACAATATCGCCTCATTCATGTCACTGAAACATAATCTTTTGGTGTGTCCCTTAGACATGTAAACTACAACCTGATGATGATTTATATTTGGATATAATTTTTTTTATACCTGTCATTTATCAGGTCAGCAAAACAAAAACAAAAAACAACAAGCAGCTCACCTGAATCTCTGCTAGTGAGCTATCGGTTCAGGGCGCCACCCCACAGTCCAAGTCCATACATCATGCAAACAAACGAACCAGCTCCAACTTGCGGTAGTGATGTATCCAGGAGAGAGGATTTGTTAAGCAGGTGCAGACCGGGCTTATAGTAAAATCACCACAATTTTATTTGCATCTTCATTAAAATCCATACAATGTTCCACAAACAAGAGACCCTTCACCTCCAATGGTTCAGATAGAATGGAGACTAACTGCCGACGCGTTTCGGGTCACATGACCCTTACTCATTTATCAGGGTTGCGTATGTCTTTAGCTTGCTGCTGCAGCCAGACTAAGGCTATGTTCACACAGCGTAAATTGCAGCACGCATTTCACCCTGTATTCACACTTCACTATGCCCGACATGCGCCCCGCAATTATGAACAACGCGTACTTCCAAAACACACGGCGTTCTGCGGCACGTTCTGCCCTAAGAGTAAATTCACACAGTGTATAGTGGCATGTACCTGTGCGCACCGCTAGTTCCCGGATTCAATTGCTAAGCTCTTTTCAATCGACTTGAGGCCTTAACAACCGGCTTAACGACTATTAGCAACTTTACAACAAAGTAAGTTATATGTCCCCCAGTGTAGGTAATAGGTTCCCCCAGTAAGTTATATGTCCCCCAGTAGGTGGATATATAGTTTATATGTCTCCCAGTAGGTAGGTGTATAGGTTATATGTCCCCCAGTAGGTATATAGGCAGGTTATAGGTCCCCCAGCGGGTATATAGGCAGGTTATAGGTCCCCCAGTAGGTATATAGGCAGGTTATAGGTCCCCCAGCAGGTATATAGAAAGGTTATAGGTCCCCCAGTAGGTATATAGGCAGGTTATATATCCCCCTGTGGGTATATAGGCAGGTTATATGTCCTCCCGTGGGTATATAGGCAGGTTATATGTCCCCCTGTGGGTATATAGGCAGGTTATATGTCATCCTGTGGGTATATAGGCAGCTTATATGTCCCCCAACAGGTATATAGGTCCCCAGCATGTATATATATAGCTTATAGGTCCCACAGCACATATAGGTCCCCAGAATGTATATATATAGCTTATAGGTTCCCCTGCTCATATACACTCACCGGCCACTTTATTAGGTACACCATGCTAGTAACGGGTTGGACCCCCTTTTGCCTTCAGAACTGCCTCAATTCTTCGTGGCATAGATTCAACAAGGTGTTGCAACGATGCTCAATTGGTACCAAGGGGCCCAAAGAGTGCCAAGAAAATATTCCCCACACCATGACACCACCACCACCAACCTGAACCGTTGATACAAGGCAGGATGGATCCATGCTTTCATGTTTGTTGACGCCAAATTCTGACCCTACCATCTGAATGTTTGCAGCAGAAATCGAGACTCATCAGACCAGGCAACGTTTTTTCCAATCTTCTACTGTCCAATTTCGATGAGCTTGGGCAAATTGGAGCCTCAGTTTCTCTGTTCTAGCTGAAAGGAGTGGCACCCGGTGTGGTTTTTCTGCTGCTGTAGCCCATCTGCCTCAAAGTTTGCCGTACTGTGCGTTCAGAGATGCTCTTCTGCCTACCTTGGTTGTAACGGGGGCTATTTGATCACTGTTGCCTTTCTATCAGCTCGAACCAGTCTGCCCATTCACCTTTGACCTCTGGCATCAACAAGGCATTTCCGCCCACAGGACTGCCGCTCACTGGATTGTTTATTCTTTTCGGACCATTCTCTGTAAACCCTAGAGATGGTTGTGCGTGGAAAATCCCAGGAGATCAGCAGTTTCTGAAATACCAGACCAGCCCTTCTGGCACCAACAACCATGCCACGTTCAAAGGCACTCAAATCACCTTTCTTCCCATACTGATGCTCGGTTTGAACTGCAGGAGATTGTCTTGACCATGTCTACATGCCTAAATGCACTGAGTTGCCACCATGTGATTGGCTGATTAGAAATTAAGTGTTAACGAGCAGTTGGACAGGTGTACCTAATAAAGTGGCCGGTGAGTGTATATAGGTATCTTATAGGTAGATTATAGGTTCCCCTGCACATGTATAGGTAGATTATAGGTTCCCCTGCACAAGTATAGGTAGATTATAGGTTCCCCTGCACAAGTATAGGTAGTTTATAGGTAGATTATAGGTTCCCCTGCACATATATAGGTAGTTAATAGGTAGATTATAGGTCCCCCTGCACATTTATAATGTAGATTATACGTCCCCAGCACATTTATAATGTATATTATAGGTTCCCTCAGCACATTTATAAGTACATTATAGGTCCCCAGCACATTTGTAAGTAGATTATAGGTCCCGCAGCACATTTATAATGTAGATTATAGGTTACCCCAGCACATTTATAAGTAGATTATAGGTCCCCAGCACATTTATAAATATATTATAGGTCCACCAGCACATTATGTAGATTATAGGTCCCCTGCACACTTATAAGTAGATTATAGGTTCCCCTGCACATTTATAATGTACATTATAGGTCCCCCGCACATTTATAATGTAGATTATAGGTCACCATACGTCACCAGGCCGCGCAGGCAGCGTGATGACGCTCACGCCGCCTGTGCTGTGTACTCCGGCGAGCCTGCTTGCGGCTCACCAGAGTACTCTGTGGAGCGGAGAACATTTGCTCACTGCTCCACAGAAGCCTGCAACTGTATGTGCGTCTGGCGGACGCACATACAGTTAGTCCCGGCGCTGCTGCCATCGGCTTAGGACCCTAATGATCGGCAGCGGTGGATGGTGCCGGCGCTGGGGATGACGCACCACTATACGCTTGCTGTTGGCAGTATATGCTCTCCAGCGCGTAATTTCAGCAGCACTCTGGCCCACCTCTCATCCACTTTCACTTTTCCCCAGTGGAACTGGAAAGATGCAGGATCCTGATCTGTTCCCCTGAATTCAGTTATAACCATGTTCTTAGGATGTGAATAACAATGAATATTCGGACACTGGCAGGTGCCTTCCCAGATACTGCTTTCATTTTTAATTTCTGTTACAAGGGATAACAGTGTGTAACCTAATTAATTTCTGTGATACACAGTGTATTGTTAATTTCTGCGATACGGTGTGTAATACAATTAATTTCAGACCCTATAGTGGGTAATACAATTAATTTCTCAGGTACATTGTTTAATGTGATTCATTTCAGGAACTATTCTGTATAATATAATTAATTTTGGGGGGTTAAGTGTAATATCAAACTTCTAAGGTACACTGTTTAATATATTTAATTTCAGGGGATATTGTGTATAATATTAATTTCAGAGGTATAATTATTTGTTTCGGGGTACAGTATGTGATATAATTAATTTCAGGGGGTTTATTGTATATTATAAATCATTTTACAGGTACAGTGTACATTACAATTCATTACATTATAATTCATTTCGGGGGTACAGTGTACTATTAATCATTTCAGAAGGTATTGTGTATATTAAAATTCATTTTGGGGGATATGGTGTATATTATTTATTTTATGGGCACAGTGCAAATTAAAAAGTTTGTCCACCCCTCTGAAAATCATACTAACAACTCCTGTGGCCCCAGAAAAAATAAAAAATCTGTTAACATTCTGTCACTTCAGAATGGGGACGTCACTGCTGCAGCCGCTGATTGGTTTCAGCTGTCACGTGCCTGTATTACATCACTGTTCGGAGCTGTTTACAGTGAATTAAATTAGTAGCACATGACCACTATAGCCAGTCAGCAGCTGCAGCAGTGATTCTTCCGTTTTTAAGTGACAAAATATCAACAGAAAACCGGAGAGAAATAGCGCTGCAACCGGGGACCAGAGGTGAGTAAGTTTTTGTTTTTACATTTTTTTACTGGGATTTACAGGGCTGTGGAGTCGGAGTCGTGGAGTCGGTGGCTATTTTGCAGGAGTCGGAGTCGTCATGAAATGGACCGACTCCCAAAATATATAATAAGTTGGTCTAGTTAGTTCGATGCAGAGCAAAGAGCAAGAGGAATTGGGTCCGGCCGGTGCTACTGCTCCCATATCTTCAGTCTTATCACATGAGGAGTGTAATTGATGACATGATCAGGCAAAGTGCTGCCCCTGAGGAAAAGATTCTGCTCCCATGGCAAACAGATTTCAGCAAAATTTTTCACCTGCTTTCAAAGAAGTAGAAAAGTTTAACCATTCATCAAAACTGACTGTGGCTGAGGCAATTCTTTTATACCTTGACATTGCTAGAGGTGTTGCCCCTGTGGTCACCGCTTTGCCCCCAACCCAAGTTAGTGTAGAGAGGCCGGTCTATCTGTGAGGTCGTCTATGCAGGATCTGATGGAGGCAATACTATTTCTCAGAACAAATTCAGAGACTCCACAAATGTTCCTGCAGTATTTTGCATATTGAAAATTTTTTTGTGTCCTAAAGTCATGTCCAATAAATATATTTAACACTGACAAGCAAAATGGTAACAATGGTTTGAACTTGTGACTTTCAGGCTCCATCCCTCATCATCCACTACAGCTTTGTACATGAGGCTACTGTAATTTTATATACAGTCATCTTACCTATTTTATACATAAATGTGACTTGCAAGTATTTAGCATCTGCTTAGTTCTGCAGATTCTTTCCTATAACTGCATTGTTACTGTTTTGCTCCTAAAAATCAAAATGTTTTATTATTTTGTTAGGATTTGGTGAATCCACCTTTGGTTTTCAATACTGCTTGAATCCTTCTGGGCTCTGAATCAGATTCAAGCATATCTTGACCAAAATCCGATCCCAGGTCTCTTCTACGCATTCCCAGTGTTGGTGCAGACTGGACTTGGGATACAAATACAGCTTTTTCTTCAACTCAAGTGTTCAAAGGAACAAACTTTGTTACCCTTTTGCTGGTCAGTGTCTGATCTACCTAAATAGTTTGATTATTGTATCAAAAGGGTGAAAAAACACCTGATGTTACCATTTTTACTACAGTAAAGTTATCACTTAAACATGCGCCGTGTATGAGGGAGTCAGGAGTGGGAGTCGGGAGTCGGAGGTTTGGGAAATTGAGGAGTCGGAGTCGGGGCTTGCCATCTCCATAGCCCTGCTGGGATACCAAGGATTATTAGTATGTTTTTTACAGGAGGTGGACAACTGCTTTAACTTGTTCTGGATATTGGACGTATGGTTACATTTAGTGTAGGAAGGTGTTCCCGCAAATGGACGTACCCATACATCCAGGATGTTGTGCAGGCTCACAAACAGAGCTGGCCTGATCAGAGTATGGAACCAGCTGAAATTACGCGCTGGAGAGCATATACTCCCAACAGCAAGTGTATAGCGGTGCGTCATCCCCGGAGGCAGTGGATGGCGGCGGCGCCGGGGATGACGCACCGCTATACGCTTGCTGTTGGGAGTATATGCTCTCCAGCGTGTAATTTCAGCAGCACTCTGGCCCACCTCTCATCCACTCACTTTTCCCCATGAAAGAAGAGGCATGTCACTTATTTTTACGGGCGAGTTCTGTGTGGTAGGGAAAATGACAGGTAATCATAGCACCGCTATGATTTTACCGTATTTGCGGGGCGTACTTTAGGCGCATTACAGCACAGTTATGCCCCACAAATACGCTTTGTATGTTCACACGACGTAATGTCGGTCCATACTTCGGCGCGTAATTGCACTTCAATATGCCTGAAGTACGGGCCGAAATCACTGAAAGCTATGATTACCTTGTGAGGGTTAATGCTAATATGTGTACATGTGTGCATCAATAAGCTAAAGTTTGTTTATAAGAAAATACCAAGCTTTCCTCCTTAAAGACCATACAGATATCCATATATCCATTTGAGGGCGATGACTGTGCAGTATTGAGGCAGTCAAGATAACAGCGATTCCACATACACTCCTGTCAACAAGCAACTGAGTTTCGAATACAGTCCTAAGAAGCATTGGCTGATACAACCAAAAAATTCATCCCCCAACTTTG